>CM059311.1:5130000-5722500 GCA_030340665.1 Neosalanx taihuensis
GGACAGTAGGGTGAAGTACCTTGCCCAAGGACACAACATCATGTTGACACAGCCAGGGCTTGAACAAAGGACCTTCTGATTACTAGCCTGACACCCTCACCTGTGTTTCCTGTGTTAATTGTGTTTCCTGTTCAGAAACACGGCATCCCTGTGCCCGTCACTCCCAAAGCCCCCTGGAGCATGGATGCCAACCTCATGCACATCAGGTAGGAGCTCAGCTCGCCCCTCACACACTCGCCCCTCACACACTCGCCCCTCACATGCTCACCCCTCTTACTGAATACTCCCACCAGTCCACACTCTTACTGGCCACAGTTTGTCATATTTCTGAGCAGCCTGGACTGTGGTTACTGTGGTTACCTTGTAACCACCTGCTCTTGTCTTCACCAGCTACGAGTCCGGAATACTGGAAAACCCCAAGGTAGGGATGGCACCTCTTACACATGCTGCAGGATGGATGATGCTGGGCAGGGTGGATGATGATGATGCTGGGCAGGGTGGATGATGCTGGGCAGGGTGGATGATGATGATGCTGGGCAGGGTGGATGATGAGGATGCTGGGCAGGGTGGATGATGAGGATGCTGGGCAGGGTGGATGATGAGGATGCTGGGCAGGGTGGATGATGATGATGCTGGGCAGGGTGGATGATGATGATGCTGGGCAGGGTGGATGGTGATGATGCTGGGCAGGGTGGATGATGATGATGCTGGGCAGGGTGGATGATGATGGGCAGGGTGGATGATGGTGGTCTGGTGTAGAGGTCAAGCTCATCCCTCCCTCTCTCCTCCATCCCTCCCTCTCTCATCCCTCCCTCCCTTTCTCCTCCATCCATCCCTCCCTCCTCCTTCCTCTCTCGTCCCTCCCTCCTCCCTCATACCTCTCTCTCTACTCTCTCATCCCTCCCTCATCCCTCCCTACTCTCAGCCCTCCCTCTCTCCTCCATCTTCTGTTCTTGGGAAGATTCAGGGACAGACTTGGACTTGTCGTCAGAAACGCGTCTCGTAATTCCTGATTTCATGGGAGCCAAAGTGAAGGGTTAGAGCCCCCCCCCCGGCCGTTCATTGTGTCCAAGGTTGTGCTGCCGCAGGCTGCAACGTGGGAGGGGACCCATTTCAGCGTGACACCGTGACACCAGCATGTCACCAGTAACAGCAAAGTACAAAGGTGGCGGGCAGACAGAGGAGCGTCAGGGGGCAGGGGGGCAGGGAGTCCCTCTCCGGCCCCACTGTAACACCCCCCCCCCCCCCCCCCCCCCCCCAGTCCCGCAGGAATGCACTCTGAAAAGGAACAACTCAATAGTGAGCTGCTGTGGACTGATGACTGCAGTAATTGGGTTCATTCATGAGGTTTGTTCAGTTCATTTCTAAACACACAATGAATTCATCAATGGGCGTAAAAGCGATGAAATATTTATGGTCTAAAGGGATTTGAATACATTATCCAGTGTGATATGATATTTGTAAGGTTGAACAGACTGTTATTATTCAGTAATTTGCATGTTTTATCAGCTCTACAAGCATTCCTCCATACATCAATAGCAAGCCTTGTAGACGTTGACAGAAGCACAGTTAAAGGTTATGATCTTATCAGGGGTTGTTGTAAACATTTCACCCAATATTATTTAAGCCGTTTCCGTCTAATGATAATCCAGGATATTGTGCATTATTTCATGAAATAAATAGTTTGCCTACAGCTTGTAGCACTAAGCCTCTTATCCGACACTGGAGCAAAGACCATTAGGGCCTCACAGGGCAGTACCAACAGGGCCTCACAGAGCAAGACCATTAGGGCCTCACAGAGCCTCCATCACAGGGCCTCGTAGGGCAGTACCAACAGGGCCTCATAGGGCAGTACCAACAGGGCCTCATAGGGCAGTACCAACAGGGCCTCACAGAGCAGTACCAACAGGGCCTCACAGGGCAGTACCAACAGGGCCTCACAGGGCAGTACAAACAGGGCCTCACAGGGCAGTACCAACAGGGCCTCATAGGGCAGTACCAACAGGGCCTCACAGGGCAGTACCAACAGGGCCTCATAGGGCAGTAACAACAGGGCCTCACAGAGCAGGACCATTAGGGCCTCACAGGGCAGTACTGGTGTGTCCAGCAGGGCCTCACAGGGCAGTACTGGTGTGTCCAGCGGGGCCTCACAGTGCCCGGAGGCAGTGTTTCGCTTGTCCCTCATTAGAACTTCCTCTGTCTTAATGAGCTGTCAGTCTGCTGCTTAGGGACGGGTTGCCATGAGGGGGGGGATTGTTGTGAGGTAAACACCAGCAGCCTTTGATCACAAACCTGGCAACCCGCTAGCGTACTAGAATAAAGATGTGCGACGACCTTCTGGTCATCCAGATGAAACCTTGTTTAGAGTTGTTCTGCTGGTTGGTGTGGATAGACACATGGCGGAAGGAGAATGCCTACAGGGGTTGTGTGTGTGTGTGTGTGTGTGATTGTGTGAGTGTGTAACGAGAGAAAGTGAGAAAAGAGCATCCAGTGTCCTCAGTTTGACTTCCTGTCCTGTGTGTCACTTCCTGTGGACCAGCAGCTTTTCCCTCACAGGCCTCCTGCTGCGACTCACATGCTGCATGTTCTTTTTTATTTCTTACCATGTTTACACAGACATCATTTTAAATGCTCAACTTCAGTCGCTGTGATTTTAGTGTAATTTCCAACCCAGTAGACCAGAGGGGGTTCACTCTCTCCCCTCCTCCCCCTCCCTCCCTCTCTCCATGGGGATTGAAAGGCAATGAGGCAGCTAATGTTTGGGAGATAGAAATGTCCAGGGTTTATGTTGCTGTCTTGACCGCGTCTCAGTCTCCATTCAGCTGCTCACAGCCACAACAATGAGCAGGACTGAGGGGAGAGTTGCACCACAACATGATGGCAGCTTCACGCATCATTTGACGCCCTCTTTCTTTCTCTCTGTCTGTTTTCTCGCCCCTTTCCTTCCAGGCTTGGGGCAGGACCCGCCCCCCCCCCTCCCCCCTCGCCCTCCAAGAGGGCTGGGACTGAAATGCTCTTCTCTCTGGACACCCTGTTGTGTCTCTCTGGACACCCTGTTGTGTCTTTCTGGACACCCTGTTGTGTCTCTGGACACCCTGTTGTGTCTCTCTGGACACCCTGTTGTTTCTCTCTGGACAACCTGTTGTGTCTCTCTGGACAACCTGTTGTGTCTCTCTGGACAACCTGTTGTGTCTCTCTGGACACCTTGTTGTGTCTCTCTGGACACCCTGTTGTGTCTCTAGACACCCTGTTGTGTCTCTCTGGACACCCAGTTGTGTCACTCTGGACACCTTGTTGTGTCTCTCTGGACACCCTGTTGTGTCTGTCTGGACACCCTGTTGTGTCTCTAGACACCCTGTTGTGTCTCTCTGGACACCCTGTTGTGTCACTCTGGACACCCTGTTGTGTCACTCTGGACACCTTGTTGTGTCTCTCTGGACACCCTGTTGTGTCTCTGGACACCCTGTTGTGTCTCTGGACACCCTGTTGTGTCTCTCTGGACACCCTGTTGTGTCTGTCTGGACACCCTGTTGTGTCCTGCTCTCTTCATTTTCCCACTCTCTGTCTTTATGTCACATTCACTCGTGGGTGCAAGTGTGTGGGTGCAGGTGTGTGGGTACAGGTGTGTGTGAGTGCAGGTGTGTGGGTACAGGTGTGTGTGGGTGCAGGTGTGTGGGTACAGGTGTGTGTGGGTGCAGGTGTGTGGGTACAGGTGTGTGTGGGTACAGGTGTGTGTGGGTGCAGGTTTGTGGGTACAGGTGTGTGTGGGTACAGGTGTTCTTGTCCAGCCCAGAGCTGCATGCTAATGTTCCCAAACATCTCTCGGCCCCAGATGAGTCCTGCCCCCTTCACCCCCACCACCCCACCCACTTTTTCAACAGCATCTTTCAAGGCGTTGAAGCAGAAAATGAAACAGATAGGCCTCATCCACTGAGTCATTTTTTGTGTTTAGTTGTGTTTAGTTGAAAATTATTTGAAAGCTGTCTGGTTGAACACAGCAGATCAAATGTTACTTCCAGCTTCATGATTTCTCTGTCTGGTAAAGGTTTCAATTGAATGGTATCCAGTGGTTATGTTGCATATTTCCCTGCAATCAAGCTCAGCTGAGGAGACTTGGGCCTTGGTGTGTGATTGGCTGAGGATACATGGGGCTAATGCTGTGTGATTGGCTGAGGAGACATGGGGCTAATGCTGTGTGATTGGCTGAGGAGACATGGGGCTAATGCTGTGTGATTGGCTGAGGAGACATGGGGCTAATGCTCTGTGATTGGCTGAGGAGACATGGGGCTAATGCTGTGTGATTTTTCATCTGGTGGCGTGTTTTTATGTTTCAGACGTGTTTTAACCATGTTCTTCTGTTTCGGACGTGTTTCAGGCATGTTCTTCTGTTTCAGACGTGTTTTAGGCGTGTTCCTCTGTTTCAGGCGTGTTGTTCTGTTTCAGACGTGTTTTAGGCGTGTTCCTCTGTTTCAGGCGTGTTCTTCTGTTTCAGAGTCACGCTCCGTCTGATCTGTACCTGATGACCAAGAACCCAGAAGATGCTCCTGACAGCCCTGATCTGCTGGAGATCCACTTCAAAAGAGGTGTGTGTGTGAGTGTGTGTGTATGAGTGTGTGTGTGTGTGTGTGTGTGTGTGTGTGTGTGTGAACTGGTAATGCCTGGCTGGTTTCTCAGGGTTATCATTTCTCTTGTTCTCCTTTCTCAGATATTCTTTCTTCTTTTATTGAGTTTGGATAACAAAAGCTGTTTTAGTAGCGCGGACGAAGCCCCTCCTCCTCTTCCTCAGGAATGTTCACACCATCTCTTCATCCTCCCTCAAAAGGATCTCACGGAGTCTTAAAGATGGTTTATTTTTTACCACAGAACTTCTTTTTTTGTGCCTTCCTCCCGCAGTTTGTACCCCTCTCTCTCTCTCTCTCTCTCTCTCTCTCTCTCTCTCTCTCTCTCTCTCTCTCTCTCTCTCTCTCTCTCTCTCTCTCTCTCTCTCTCTATCTCTCTCTCTTCTCCCCCCCCCCTCTCTCTCTCTCCTTTCATTCCAGAGAACAGGACAGGAGACAGAGGAAACATGTAAAGCAGTAATTTTTCCTACAGCTGTGTCTGCAGCCCCTATTGTCTGGGAGCCATGAAAGAGCTCCTGGAGGGGAAGAAAGAAGTGAATGGATCTGCTGGAGAGAGAGAGAGAGAGAGAGAGAGAGAGGGGGGGGGGGGAAGAGGGAGGGAGGGAGGGAGGGAGGGAGGGAGGGAGGGAGGGAGGGAGGGAGGGAGGGAGGGAGGGTGGGAGGGTGGGAGGGAGGGATAAGGCCAACTTCTTTAACTCTTTGGGGGGCACTGGTCCTCTGAGGCGAGGGGGACATGGGAACAAGGAGACAAAGGCCTTGTCTAAAAATATTAGTCAAGTGCTTCATGTGTCCTTTAAGCAGGGCAGAGCTTCCCTTAGGGGGCGGAGAGCTGCTCAGAGTGCTAATGCTACATGCTAACATGTTGCTGCTCTGAGGGGGAGAGTGCTAATGCTACATGCTAACGTTGCCCCTCTGTCTCCAGGGGTGCCCACCCAGGTGAACCACCTGAAGGATGGCACATCCAAGAACACTCCGCTGGAGATCTTCTGCTACCTCAACCACATTGGGTCAGTCCTGTAGGAGCCCAGCCTGTGTTCATGCTACTGTTCATGTTGACTTGTGTCTAAGCGGTGTGTTGTCCCTCAGGGGGAAGCATGGAGTGGGGCGGATCGATATCGTTGAGAACCGCTTCATCGGCATGAAATCCAGAGGTGAGTCTATGATGGACGCTCTAGAACTCTGGGACAGGACGCTCTAGAACCCTGGGACAGGACGTTCTAGAATACTGGGACAGGACGTTCTAGAACCCTGGGACAGGACACTCTAGAACCCTGGGACAGGACGTTCTAGAACCCTGGGACAGGACGTTCTAGAACCCTGGGACAGGATGCTTTAGAACCCTGGGACAGGACACTCTAGAACCCTGGGACAGGACGTTCTAGAACCCTGGCACAGGACACTCTAGAACCCTGGGACAGGATGTTCTAGAACACTGACCTGCTAGAGAACACAGGTTCAGCCTCACTCTCAGAGAGCTCCAGATCAAAGTAGCTGGAAGTTCTTGTCCGCTAAGTATTCCTGGATAAAACTCTTACACAGGCATTAGCAGCTTACAGACACACACCCAGCACTCCTAAAGCACTAAAACACTGCTTTCATATCCACCATTCTGAAGACTCCTTTCATTTTCAACACACTTTGGTACGATTGCAGTAATTTGCAGCAAGAGTGAACATGCCTGTCAGCTCTGCAGCATTACTGTGTGATGAGAGGGGAGATGAGAGGGGAACAGACAGACAGACAGGCAGCACCAACACAACATTACCTCTCCTATCTTCTCAGGCACTAAATGTATTTCTATGGTTCAGTCACCAGGTTTGGCTGTAACCCCAGTTCACACACACATCTACTCCTTTCAATCCAAACACACACGTCTGTAAATAATGTAACACTGTGTGATGGTGCTGCATTCTGCCTCCTTAGAGGTCAGAGGTCGGATTCCAGCTTCCTCTTCCTCTCCTGCTGTTTGTGTCACTCTTATTTACCATTACACACACTCACCATCTCACACACACCCTCTCTCTCTCCCACACACACATACCCTCTCTCACACACTCACCATCTCACACACACCCTCTCTCTCTTTCTCTCTCTCTCTCTCTCTCTCTCTCTCTCTCTCTCCCACACACACACATACACACACCCTCTCTCACACACTCACCGTCTATCGCACACACAGTTTCTCTCTCACACACACACACCTTCTCTCACACACACCCTCTCTTTCTCCCACACACACACCCCCTCCCCCCCCCACACACACAACCTCTCTCTCTCCCACACACACACACACACACACCCTCTCTGTCACACACACACCTCCCTCTGTCCTACAGCACCTCTTGTCTTCTCACAATGGTCTGAGTGGCAAATTGAGCGTCCGTCAGTCAGTGGCTGTCCTGAGAGTAGCAGGTAGAAATTGGAAAATGGGCCCACTCTGTCCTGTGCTTCACAAAGGACCAAAACATCCTCCGTGTGTACAATAAGAGAGGTGTGTGTGTCTGTGTGTGTGTGTGTGTCTGTGTGTGTCTGAACGGCTCACATAAGTGACTGGATTGTCACCAAAGAGAGCAGGAACGATTGAATAGAGTGAGTCATGTTTACGTGTGTTGTGTGTCTGGACTCTCTCTCCACAACAAGGAGAGTTGATAAAGGACAAGGTGTGTGTGTGTGTGTGTGTGTGTGTGTGTGTGTGTGTGTGTGTGTGTGTGTGTGTGTGTGTGTGTGTGTGTGTGTGTGTGTGTGTGTGTGTGTGTGTGTGTGTGTGTGTGTGTGTGTGTGTGTGTGTGTGTGTGTGTGTGTGTGTGTAGAACTGGCCTGATGGCAACAGGAAACGTCTCCTGTAGTTCTGTAAAGGTTCCTGTCTCTCTGCTGTGCTGTGAAGCCATGGTGTCATGTGACCCTGGACTAGTTTAAGTCACATGACCCTGGTCTAGTTTAAGTCACATGACCCTGGACTAGTTTAAGTGACATGACCCTGGTCTAGTTTAAGTCACATGACCCTGGACTAGTTTAAGTGACATGACCCTGGACTAATTTAAGCCTTCTCTTGGTTCCTGACTGACCAGAGAGGTGTTGTTTCCTGGGTAGGAAGATCTTGTGTGTTCGTTCAGGAGAAATGACTTGAAACAAAAACAGTCACTTAACATTCTTATTAATTAAACTGAGACATACTGCAGATTACCTCAGACTGCACCCATCTCCTCCCTTCTCTCCCTCCTCCCTTTTCTCCCTCCTCCCTTCTCTCTCCTTCTTCCCCTCCCTCCTCCCTCTGTCCTGTCACTCCGTTCTCTGTCCTCCATCTGACAGCTGACTGACACCTTCATCCCCCTCCTCTCCCTCCCCCCCCTGCAGTTGAGGAGAGGTAATTGCAGGGTAGAGGGAGTGCTGGTCCAGCAGTAGGCTTCCAGGGCTTCTACCCTGTCATTTGCCCACGACAGGCTCATCCTGGCTGGGAGGGGCTGGAGCAGGCGGACCTGGCGGTCCCAGTCTGGAGGTGGTTAGGGAGGAGACTGACCACTAATAGAGCTGTCCATCTCAGCCTGTCAGGGGGATGTTTCCCTCAGGGGATGTTTCTCTCAGGGGATGTTTCCCTCAGGGGGATGTTTCCCTCAGGGGATGTTTCCCTCAGGGGATGTTTCCCTCAGGGGGATGTTTCTCTCAGGGGATGTTTCTCTCAGGGGATGTTTCCCTCAGGGGATGTTTCCCTCAGGGGGATGTTTCTCTCAGGGGATGTTTCCCTCAGGGGGATGTTTCTCTCAGGGGATGTTTCCCTCAGGGGGATGTTTCCCTCAGGGGGATGTTTCTCTCAGGGGATGTTTCTCTCAGGGGATGTTTCCCTCAGGGGGATGTTTCTCTCATGGGGATGTTTCTCTCAAATCTGAAGTTGTTCTGATTCTAACTTAGTATGTCACTATTATTCCTCATCTTCCCTCCTCTTCCTCCTCTTCCTCCTCCTCCTCCCAGGTATCTATGAGACCCCAGGAGGCACCATCCTGTACCATGCTCACCTGGATGTGGAGGCCTTCACTCTGGACCGGGAGGTGCGCAGGATCAAGCAGAGTCTGGGCACCAGTTTCTCAGAGATGCTTTACAACGGTACCATTCTTCTGCAAAGAACAATCAGCACAATCAACTTTAGGGTCAATGTTAGCATTTAGCATTTTTATCAAAAAACCTCTCCTCTCCACCTGCTCTCTCCTCCTGTCTCTCTGCTCTCTCCACCTGTCTCTCTGCTCTCTCCTCCTGTCTCCCTGCTCTCTCCACCTGTGTCTCTGCTCTCTCCCCCTGTCTCTCTGCTCTCTCCTCCTGTCTCCCTGCTCTCTCCACCTGTCTCCCTGCTCTCTCCACCTGTCTCTCTGCTCTCTCCCCCTGTCTCTGCTCTCTCCTCCTGTCTCCCTGCTCTCTCCACCTGTCTCTCTGCTCTCTCCCGCTGTCTCTCTGCTCTCTCCCCCTGTCTCCCTGCTCTCTCCTCCTGTCTCCCTGCTCTCTCTCTGCTCTCTCCACCTGTCTCCCTGCTCTCTCCCCCTGTCTCTCTGCTCTGTCCCCCTGTCTCTCTGCTCTCTCCCCCTGTCTCTCTGCTCTCTCCCCCTGTCTCTCTGCTCTCTCCTCCTGTCTCTCTGCTCTCTCCTCCTGTCTCCCTGCTCTCTCCCCCTGTCTCTCTGCTCTCTCCACTTGTCTCCCTGCTCTCTCCCCCTGTCTCTCTGCTCTCTCCACCTGTCTCCCTGCTCTCTCCTCCTGTCTCTCTGCTCTCTCCACCTGTCTCCCTGCTCTCTCCACCTGTCTCCCTGCTCTCTCCCCCTGTCTCCCTGCTCTCTCCTCCTCTCTCTCTGCTCTCTCCACCTGTCTCTCTGCTCTCTCCACCTGTCTCCCTGCTCTCTCCCCCTGTCTCCCTGCTCTCTCCCCCTGTCTCCCTGCTCTCTCCCCCTGTCTCCCTGCTCTCTCCCCCTCTCTCAGGGTTCTGGTTCAGTCCAGAGTGTGAGTTTGTGCGTTACTGCATAGCTAAGTCCCAGGACCGTGTGGAGGGCAGTGTGCAAGTGTCTGTGTTCAAGGGTCACGTCTACATCCTGGGACGAGAGTCTCCCAAGTCCCTGTACAACGAGGAGCTGGTCAGGTGAGGGTCTGTGTGTGTGGGTGTGTGTGTGTGTGTGTGTGTTTATCAACTTTATTACACATTTATAAATACAAGGAAACTAAATTCAGTTTAGCATCCAATCAGAAGTGCAAGAGAAGCAGTTATATACAGATAAGTAAGTTTAGTGGTGTAGCTCAGGGCCTGTTACCTCCCTCTCCCCTCCTGCCCTCCCCATCTGCTGCCCCAGGGCTGTTAGCTGTGGAACAGCGAGTCCATTCAGGATGCTGACCCCTGCCCTCCAGGCCAGCTACTGATGACCATGAGACCTCCATCTGCCCGTCCATCTCTCCTCCCCTCCTCTTCTCTCTCTTCTCTCTGTTCTCAGGCAGATCTCTGCTCTTAGGCAGCTCAGGGTTTCATGCATGTTAAGGAGGTCAGAGAGCAGATGAAATAAGAACTCACTAACACAATCGCTCTTACAGTCACTTAACCACACACACACACACACACTTAACCACACACTCACTCACCCACAAAGAGCCACACACTCTTCCTGTCACACACTAAGTCTGTGGATCAGTTTTCCAAACACACACTCGTTTAGTTTTTATCAGTGGTGGGACTTAAGACAGCTCTGGACTTTATATTAATTTATCTGTCAGCAAAAGGTGTGTGTGTGTGTGTGTGTGTGTGTGTGTGTGTGTGTGTGTGTGTGTGTGTGTGTGTGTGTGTGTGTGTGTGTGTGTGTGTGTGTGTGTGTGTGTGTGTGTGTGTGTGTGTGTGTGTGTGTGTGTGTGTGTGTGTGTGTGTGTGTGTGTGTGTGTGTGTGTGTGTGTGTGTGGTGTGTTTCTCCCAGCTGGCACAGTAAACAGTGATTAGCACAGTGGTGAAGCTGTTCTGATTATTGATCTGGAGAAATGTCACACAGACCCCAGCAGAGCACTTACACACACTCACACACACACACTGGAACATGAAGGACAGGATGTGATGTGTGTGTGTGTGTGTGAACTCTGCCTTCAGCATGGATGTTCAGGGAGACTACGACCCCTGTGATGCTTCAGGCTTCATCAAGATCAATGCTGTCAGGTCAGTTGATTCACATCACCCTCTCACCTGGACCAGAGCTACTCTGTATCCCCCTTCTCTCCTCTCACCTGGACCAGAGCTACTCTGTATCCCCCCTCTCTCCTCTCACCTGGACCAGAGCTACTCTGTATCCCCCCCTCTCTCCTCTCACCTGGACCAGAGCTACTCTGTATCCCCCCTCTCTCTTCTCACCTGGACCAGAGCTACTCTGTATCCCCCCTCTCTCTTCTCACCTGGACCAGAGCTACTCTGTATCCCCCCTCTCTCTTCTCACCTGGACCAGAGCTACTCTGTATCCCCCCTCTCTCTTCTCACCTGGACCAGAGCTACTCTGTATCCCCCCTCTCTCTTCTCACCTGGACCAGAGCTACTCTGTATCCCCCCTCTCTCCTCTCACCTGGACCAGAGCTACTCTGTATCCCCCCTCTCTCTTCTCACCTGGACCAGAGCTACTCTGTATCCCCCCTCTCTCCTCTCACCTGTTTCTCCTCTCTCTCCTCTCCCCCTCTCCACCAGGCTGAGGGAACATCATCGTCTTCAGGGTGCAGCAGACTCCAAACCCCAAAACTGATCACCAACCCTGGACACACTTCTCCCTCTCTCTCTCTCTTTTTCTCTCTCTCTCTCTCTCTTTATTTTTCTCTCTCTCTCCCTCTTTTTTCCTCTCTTTTTCTCTTTTTATCTCTCTCCCTCTTTCTCCCTCTCTTTTTTCTCCCTCTTTCTCTCTTTCTCTCTCTTTCTCTCTTTCTCTCTTTCTCTCTTTCTTTCGCTCTCTCTTTCTCTCTCTCTCTCTTTCTCTCTCTCTCTCTCTCTCTCTCTCTCTTACCTTCCTCCTGTCTCACCTGTATTCTTCCCTTTCTTTCTGTGCTGAGCTGAATCTGGTCTCTTTTGCCTTAGGGTGCTTTCACACACACTGTTTAGGTCGGCCCAAATGAGGTGTCGCTCCGAGTACGGTTCGTTTGGGTCAGTGTGAACACAACAGCCACACTCTGGTGCGCTCTCTGGTGCGCTCTAAACAGACGGTCTCGGAGCGGCTCTCGCCAAACTCTGGAGCTACTCATCTGTGGTGGGAACGCTGCTCGACCTCGGGCCGAACCAAATACAAACATGTGAACACCGACCGCACTATCTGAAAAATGATACAATGTATTTTGGTGCGGTCCAAGGCCGCACCACGGTGCGCACCAACATATGTGAACACAGCCTTAAATGAACAAGGTCAATACTGTAAACAGGGTGTTCTTAGGTCAGGAGATCACAAATAGATGTTTGTTACAATAAAGAAATGGTGTTGAATCATGTCTTCACTGTTCTTATGTTTTTAAACCTTTAACCTTTTAAACTGGGTCTTTTGAGCTACAGTCAAGTGTTTTACCTGGGTTAAGGGCTGAGTCAGGGGCTGTGTTAGGGTCCGGGGGCTGGGTTAGGGTCAGGGTCAGGGACTAGGCATGGTCTGTGGCAGCAGTAGCATCCCGCTGGGTCTAATGATTGTGCGTAGGCTGGTCCCTTTCAGTACTTTCCCTCTCCACCAATTACACCCCAGGAGTCTCTGCTCATTCAGCCAATTACCAGCCAGCCCTGCATTTAGACACCGTGCATGGAGCGTAATCACTGCACTGAAATTACCCCGAGTGATGGATTCAGATCAGCCAGCCAGGCTGAAGAAGAGGAGGGGGGGATGATCACCAGGGCTGGATGAAGAGGATGACCTTGTGCCTGGGAAGAAGCTGAGTGACGTGTCCACTGAAAGGCAGGATCACATCACAAAGACCAGGAACTATGTTTATCTGTGTGTGTGTAAGTGTGTGCATGTGTGTGTGTGCGTGCGTGCGTGCACACAAAGAATCCCTTTCCTCATCTGCCCTGTCAATCATTCTACCTCCAACACCCCTCCTTCTCTTCTTCCTCCTCCTCTTCCTCCTCTCCTGAGGTACCTGTGGTTCTTCCCAGGTACAAAGCTGTGTGATGGAGACACCTGGGCGAGGGAATTAATCATCCTTGACCCTGCACCTATTACCCCTCATTACCCCCCCCCCCCTCTCCCAGGAGGCTGCAGCACAATGGCACCACACGATCCCCCCTCATGTCTCATATGGACACTCCTCTGTAGCCAGTCTGTCTCCTGTCACTCCAACACACAATGGCTGCCGTTGTGCCGCATCGCTCTGAAGGTGGTGGGAGTCAGGACCAGCGCAAAAGCTGATTGGCTGGAGGATTCTCTTGGAGTCAGGACCAGCACAGAAGCTGATTGGCTGAAGGATGGTCTTGGAAACTTGTTGCCGTTTTCCTGTGTTCTTCTCTGTTTCCGCTCGCTTGAATTCTTCCATCGCTGGCCGTCCTTGAGATGCTCCTGTGTCTGATAATGTCAGTTACACTCTGGAACCTTCTTCTACGCCGTAATGTTGCATTCTGTGCTGTGATAACATGCGGTAACAAAGGGTTAGGAAGTGGTGATCTCTCCTGGCTCCTCCCACCCCAGAAGTCAGAGGCTGGACCTTCTTCCCAAACATCAGTTTCCTGTGAGTCTGTGAGTCTTTGTCCTCCTGTCACTGACCTGCTCTCCTGAAGCCTCAAGCAGCACAGAACACCACCAACAAAGCCTGCAGGAGGGTCAATTACCAGCAATTAGGAGGCAGGTACCCTCATTATAACCAGGCAGTAACTTAAGACCACAGAACCAGAAGGTTCCTCTATTATCTGCTGTTTCCTCTCTTCTCTGGGTCTGGACTCCTCTTTATCCACCCTGGGACTAGACCCTCCACCCTCTTCCTCCACCCTGGAACTAGACCCTCCACCCTCTTCCTCCAACCCTGGGACTAGACCCTCCACCCTGGGACTAGACCCTCCACCCTCTCCCTTCACCCTGGGACTAGACCCTCCACCCTCTTCCTCCAACCCTGTTTTTTGCTTTGATTTATTCAACAACTCAAATCCAACCAAGATGTCTGACTTCAGTCCATAACAGCTCATCCTGAGACCTTGTCAATATTTCAATATGTTATCGATATTCTGCAATACTCCAGTTAGTTCCACCTGGTTGAGTTTTAATGCTCCCATCTCCCCCCAACCCTACCACCCCCCCGGGGCAGAAGTCCCACCCCCGGGGCAGGAGCTGGTAATGGGTTTGAAACACGATGAGGTCATCCTGGGAGACCAGGAGTGCTCAGACACACTTAGACACACTCAGACACCTCTACCTTTCTACAGACCTTTCTGATCTGGTCTACATAGGAGTCATTGTATATATTGTTATATATCTTATATATAGCATGTTGTATCTCTACACATGTTGTGAATGTGAGATATTTCTCCATTATTTGAAGCATTGTTCTACGTGGACGTGTCTTCAGCACTGCACCAGTAGGACAGTGAAGTGTGATGACAGACAGTCCCTCCATGTCCTGAGTCACTAAAGAGACGTTATAAGGGACAGATTGATCTGGACATTCTGTGTTCTTTGATCTGTCCAGTCCTCCTCTGTGATCTGACCCCAGCTCTGACCCCAGCTCTGCTCTGACCCCCAGACGGGTTGGGGGGGTGGATCTGGACCCGAGGTCAGATGAAGCTTGGCTTTGTTTGGGCTCAGAAAGTGTTCAAATATTGATGGAGAAATAGAAATATTTAGCCTCCTGCTGAATGTTGGCCATTTAAAAGGTTTTAATGAGTGTTTGTGCGTCTCTCCTCCTGTTTCAGCAGCCTGGGGGTCATGGTGTCCCGGAGCTGGTCTGAGCATCGTCAGGCTGAAGCAGATCAATAAGCTTTTACAACCCTGGATATTTTGTTACCACACCTGTCGATACAGACCTACTCTGCAGTGACATGGAGTCAAGTTGAAGATTTACATTTTCAGAGGTTCTCCTGTTTTACCAAGAGTGTAACCAGGAGTGAGGAGTGTCTCCCCCAGTCTCCCCCTCCTCCCCCAGCTTCCCCCAGTCTCCCCCCATGGTTCTCAGTAATGTAGTGTGCTCTTCTCAGATCAGTAGTTTCCCACCCCTGACACACCCTGGTCTTCTGGGTGGGGCAGTTCTTCACCTGCCTCAGGACTCCAGAACACCTGCTTCCTGATCAGGGGACCTCCAGGTTAGGGGACCGTGTGGATGATAGATTTAGCTTACCACTAGAGGGCAAGAAGAGGCCTTGTTTGTGTGTGTGTGTGTGTGTGTGTGTGTGTGTGTGTATAGGTGTGTATAGGTGTGTATAGGTGTGTATAGGTGTGTATAGGTGTGTGTGTGTTTCAGCAATACCCCAGCTCTGGGAGAAATATACTTGATGTGTTTATATTCATGTGCTGTTTGAGATTGTCTCCTGCACTTCCACTTTTTTTGTATTTTAAGACTTAGAAACCAAGTTGTTTGGTGTTTATCTAACAGACTGTAAACATTAAGAGGTTTGTCTAAAGCAAATCCCAAAATGTTCAGATGAATCAAACGTGTCGTTCTTACAGCATGTGAAACTGTCAGTTTCTTCATCAGAAACGTGCTGATGTTAAATCTGTTTGGATCTCAATTGCTTTAAGCGTCTCAGACTGTTTTCAAAGGCTCCAGAGGATGAGACCACACAGAGGCTGCAGAACATGTCATGGAAAACACTCTCCTCTTTGTCAGTTCAAACTGCAAAGAGCTCTCAAACAAGCCCATTTAACGATTATGTCCTCTCAGTCGCAAATAGACACACACAATAAAACTGAGCATTTCTCAAGAAAAGAGGGTCTCGGAGAGGCAGAGGAGGAGAGAGGGAGGAGGAGAGGGAAGAGGAGAGAGGGACAGGTGGGGAGAGAAGGATGGAGTGGATTGGTGGGGGGTGATTGGAAGCAGAGGAGGGTCAAACTGGTCCCAGCAGACAGAGAAAAATAGTGGAAAACATCCGTCATTTTCACTGCGGGACTCCGTGTAATTGAGTCATTTAAAATATAGATACAGAGCTGAAGCAAAGCAGAGAGCTGAGAAGAGAGGGGGGTAGGGGTGGCTGAGCTGGGGGAAGAGAAGAGGGGGGCTGAGATGGGGGGAGAGAAGAGGAGGTTGAGGGGGCTGAGATGGGGGGGGGTGACAGAGGAGGCTGAAAAAAAGAGCTTGTAATAAAAGCTGGAGGTAAGAGTCTTCTGCTACTGGACAAAGTCTGTCATCTTCTTTTCATCTGTCAGTCTGTCATCCTGCACAGGAAGTGGCCTCAGCTCTTTGTTTGTGGTCTTCCTGTTTGCTCAGACATGAGACGACAGCATGGCTCCTTCAGGCGGCTGCTGTCCTCCATCAAACTGATACTGTTGTCTGGACCTCTCTGATAGTCGCTCTACTAACACACACAAAGGGATTTTCTTCATCTGGCTTTGAGGTTCTATGACTCCTTGAGTCACCGGCTCTCTCCATTGACGATTGTTTGTGCTTGAATGAAAGCTGTAGTGAGATAAGACCCCAGAGAGGCCCTGGATGAAACAGGATCCTCGGATGAATCTTGCTAGGAGGCTGTAACATCCATACCTGCAGGAGCTCCTGAAGTTATCAAGTCATTACAGTTTCATACTGCCCCTCTGTGGGAGGAGGGCAACCCATACTGCCCCTCTGTGGGAGGAGGGCATAGAGAGAGACAGAGAGAGAGACAGAGAGAGAGAGAGAGAGAGAGAGAGAGAGAGAGAGAGAGAGAGAGAGAAAGACAGAGAGAGAGAGAGAGAGAGAGAGAGACAGACAGACAGACAGATAGACAGACAGACAGACAGACAGAGACAGAGATACTTTTTTACTTTTAAAGGTAACTTTATTCCAATGTACCCAACAGCTCATGCAGAAAACAAAAACAATCCAAACAAACCAAAACCAACAAATACCTCCCTATTTACAGACTCAATTTTAAACCCCCCTCCCCATCCACCGTGCACAAGGCACCCCCAACCCCCACACCTCCATAAACTCCTCCATCTTCCCCACCAGTGTATAATAAGAGAACTCAATACGCAACCTTGCCGTCACCAGTCCCAACAACACTGCCTTCCTACTGACCTGAGAGAGAGAGAGAGAGAGAGAGAGAGAGAGAGAGAGAGAGAGAGAGAGAGAGAGAGGAGAGAGAGAGAGAGAGAGAGAGAGAGGGACAGAGACAGAGAAAGAGAGACAGAGATAGAGAGAGAGAGAGAGAGAGACAGAGACAGAGACAGAGAAAGAGACAGAGAGAGAGAGAGAGAGAGAGACAGACAGAGAGAGAGAAAGAGAGAGAGAGACAGAGAGAGAGAAAGAGAGACAGAGAGAGAGAGAGGTAGAGAGAGAGAGAGAGAGAGAGAGAAAGAGACTACTTTAATGACAGTGTGAATGCCTGACTGACTCTTTGATGTCTTTATTTTACCAGAGTCTCCCTCCTCTGTCTGGGCCTCGGCAGCACATGGCAGCAATATCAGGGATCAGACTTCACTCATGCTACGGTGGACATTTTCATTTGGACGTGTCAGTCTGGGATATGGAAATGAAGACCCACTCTTCTTCATCCATACTTAATTTCTCTCTTTTTTTGTTTGAAGGTGATAATAAACACTGCTGGGCCGACTGGCCAAGAAAATAGATATGTCAGGCAGTGACGCCCTCGGGAAAAGCTGTCTGTGTGTGTGTGTGTGTGTGTGTGTGTGTTCATGCCTGTGTGTCCCATACTGTTTCCAGCAGGTTAAACACACAGGCCTGTACAGAACTCTGTTCACATGTCAAAGAAACAGATGCTTTGAACAGTAAGGTGTGAAGTTAGGTCCTGAATATTTATATATTTCAACGTGAATGTTTCTTTTTTCATGCTTTTTTATTAACTCCTATTTTGTTTAAATCGTGGTTTGTCATTTTCTCATGGTTTGGGTGCAATTTTAGAGGAAGGAACTGTTTTGCATAAACAGTCTAGAAATTTGCAGCAATTTTACTCTCCTCTATCCAGAACGTTTGCCAGATGTGCAACAATAGATGCTTCCACATGTGCAGAGAGAAGGAAATTCAATATTTCTATATTTTTGTCTTTTCAATCTGCAACTGTTTTAGTTTGACGGCTTGAGTGTCTCACTGTATCCCATTAAAATCAGGTCAGTGCGATAGAACAAACTTTTCAGGATGGGACAAAAATTTAATATTGAAGAAAGAAAAACGTACAGGTGTTAATAAAGCTTTAAGTCTTAAAGGCTTAAAGTTGTGTGGATAAAATAAAATAAATTAACAAAACGAAAGATTAGTTATTCCTTGTTGACGCTTTCTTGAACAGCCTTATAAGGTTGTTGTCTGGTTTCATCGTGTACGGACACTCAAACAATAACAAACAGCACACACACTTCACATAGAGAAACACATTTTGTTAAGTATAATGTAAAATACTTCACATGATGATATAAATCTGAACACACACGATCGTATAGGATTTACTTGACTACAATTACACAATCTCCTGGAATCCTCTTCCGGTGAGACTCTAATCAAGTAGCGCTTGGTGTCTTCAGAAGAGAGCGAGCTCTGTTCATGACTGACGCTTCACGCGACACTCGCGAGACTTCACTTTAACACAAGCAGCTTCCTCTTCCCGGGCTCGGCGCGTGCTGCGGCAGGAGGGATGATGATGATGGCGGAGCTGCTTCAGGGACATCAGGCCGCCGCTCAGGTAACTCAGCCGGGGACCAAAGCAGATGGCTTCGCTGACGCTTTACACCGAGCCCGGCAGGTAATAAGACATTTAACCGATGAGTCACTGATATATTTCAGACGACAAACGAGCCATTAATCAAGTCATTTCGGCACTTTATAAACCACCCAACCCCCCCCCCCCCCCCGATACTCCTGGCTAGCAGCTAACAGGCTAACAAGCTAGCAGCTAACAGGTTAACAAGCTAGCAGGCTAGTGAACCAGCCCCATACGCTCCCAGTGCTAAACCCTCCCAGCTATGCGTGCAGATTAGAGGATGAACAGTCCAGAAACAGCCCCTCTAAACCAGTCAAACCAGACTGAACAACACTGACTGACTGGAGTCTGACAGAAGTGATGAAGAAGTGAAGGAAAGTTCATAAGAACTAAACTGAAGCAACAAACTGCAACCTGTTGTAAAGCCTGAAGTTAAAGCTCAGTTAGCAGTTAGCAGGAATACCAGTTGTTTCAGGCCTAGTTAGTCTATATCAGCTGATTTCAACCACGCTGTCAAAAGTTAGTTTGCTAACTAGCAAGAAAGCTAACTGACAACCACATCTGGCTGACTGACTTAGCTTGACTGTTAGCTTGTTTACTATTAAAAATAACATTTTGATGATAGTATTTGATGTTGGTCACCCAGGATAAGTGTTACTACCCCACTCTCCCCACTCTCTCCCCAATATCCCCACTCTTCCCCCACTCTCTCCCCACTCTCTTGGCTTCTAGCTTGTTAGCACTAGCTCGCTATGTAGAATAGCTACCATGCTAACCCACCCAATCCTGCTCCAAGCTAGCTACCACGGCTAGTGTCGGTTGGCATCTTTTGACTTTAAGCGAGCTGTCGAACGTTGCTGGCTTTTTAAATTAGTTTATAATAATACTTAGTCGTATTAGGAATTTATATCCTTGTTAACTAAGATAGCTAACTTGATTTGTAACGTATTAAAATTCAACTTTAAAATTCGTTTACATTAGCAACAAGTCTTGCCTGCAGCAAGCTGACGTTAGCTAGTTTCTGTAGCTCCAGCTTGGCTAGCTGATACTTGAGTGGAAAAAAAGAGTAAAGATGGCATCTTCTCTATGCTACTGTAGGACAGCCACGTTGTTACAATACACCTCCTGAACTCAGATAACGACTTAATTGACAGCTGGGCAGTGTTGCTCAGTGTCTTAACACGTTACCCAGTCATGCATTTAGCTGGGAAACAAGCTACATTTGTTTAATTCTACGTAAGAAGTCCATGATTTATTTTTATTTATTTATTTTTTATTTATTTTTTGGTGGGGGGGGGGGTCGGGGGGGCAGTGAACACGAAGCAACTCGTGCGCTGTGGAAAAATGGGGCCATTTCTAAGACGGACACATGTCACAGTATCCAGTGTCTATTCCCCAAACACTATCCTTTTTCTCTCCCCAGTTCTTCTTGCAGAGTTTCCACCTCTAATATGTGGTTTGAAGATCATGTCCCTTCACTTCAAGTGTAGCTTTCAGCTTCATGTTAGGAGCTGTCAGTGACATGGTCAGAGAACTGAGACACACAGGCTCTTAGCCAGTTCATGAAGTTCCTATCATGTTTAGAATGCAGAGAATCCTCCATTATACAGCTCAGCCTCTCACACTGGTCGTCACCTTACAATCTAGGTGTTTGTGACGCCTGTATTTTCTCTGTCTAAACACACCTGTTTGCATAGTCATGTTTCACATGGAAACCATATACCATATTTGCAACAGGACACTAATACAAGCCTGAGGTGGTCTGTAGAGGCGGTCTGTAGAGGTGTGTCTCTGGAGACCCCAGACAGGCTGTAGACTGAAACACATTCTACTGAACAGGATGAACATATGGCTGAAGCACATGGGAGTTGACCCCCCCCTTCCTCCCCCCTTCTGGACTAACCAGCAGCCTTGTCCACTGCTGAGATATTACTGAACACTGTGTCAGCTAGCTGAAATATTACTGAACACTGTGTCTGCTAGCTGAGATGTTACTTTACACTGTCTGCTAGCTGAGATGTTCCTGAACACTGTGTCTGCTAGCTGAGATGTTACTTTACACTGTCTGCCAGCTGAGATGTTACTGAACACTGTCTGCCAGCTGAGATGTTACTTTACACTGTGTCTGCTAGCTGAGATGTTACTTTACACTGTGTCTGCCAGCTGAGATGTTACTGAACACTGTGTCTGCTAGCTGAGATGTTACTGTACACTGTGTCTGCTAGCTGAGATGTTACTGTACACTGTGTCTGCTAGCTGAGATGTTACTGTACACTGTGTCTGCTAGCTGAGATGTTACTGTACACTGTGTCTGCTAGCTGAGATGTTACTTTACACTGTGTCTGCTAGCTGAGATGTTACTTTACACTGTCTGAACACTAGCAGATGTTGTTTCCAGACTAGTGTGACCAGCTCCTAAGAATGGTAACGTGTGTCCTGGTGTTAAACCCAGGATGCTTGGTGTCCAGACCCCCTCTTAATCCTTGGCTTCAGGGACCAGCTCCAGGCTACATGTCCAGCTGCATTATTAAAGGGGGAGGTCTGACTAAAATAAACCCCCCTTCCCAGTTATGGATTCTGGAAATGTTCTTTAATGTTTATTGATTGCAATGTTCTCTCGTGTTGTGGTACTGGTCTGTGCTAGATCTTGGGTTTGTGTGTTCCAGAACTTGGGTCGCTGTGTGCTAGAACACAGCCTGTATGTTGCATAATCTCTCTGGGATGTGTAAATACTTCTATCTAGTTGTTGATAGAAGTACACCAAGTACTGCAGACATTTATCAGCTCTATATTTATGAACTCCTAGCATATCAGTCCTGCAAGCCTTCAGGGTCTGTGTGGCTAATGTACTTTCACAAAACTACTGTGGTTGTGATACATTACTTATTAAGGATACAATTAAATACACGGCCACTTAAAGGGTGACGTTCTGAATGTTTGTTTTCTTGTCATTTGAGACGTAGATTCCAAGGACTGTTTTTCTCAGGGGTTAGTAGCCCCTCTGCCTTTTTATAGGGTTAAGGTTCCTCATGGGGAAATTACATCAGCTTCTAGACTCCCCCAGAGTGATCCTTTTCACCCACTCCTCCAAGACCAGCTCCCCTCCTCTCTTTCTCCTCCCAGACTAGCTTCTCTCTCCTCCAAGACCAGCTCCTCTCTCCTCCCAGACTAGCTCCTCTCAGACCATTGACTCCCATGTGTTCACCTTGAGTCTCTGGGTGGGTGTGGGTGGGTGATGTGCAGTGTGCATAGCTGGGATACCGCCTCTCCACATTCCCAGGAAAGATGCTCATGTTGCAGTAGGTGTTCCCCCTCACCCCTACCCCCCCACACCTCTACCCCCCAAACCCCCTACCACCCAGCCTCATATGTCAGGAGCTGTATTTGGAAGGGTAAGAGCTCCTCCCTCCCTCTCCAGCAGCTCAGACGTGGAGGAGGAGGGTGATGCAGGTGACGGATGTCTCTAATTGGCTGCCTGTAATTGGCGTTACTGTATCTTTACAACAAAATTACATCAATTTCTATCCAGACTGAGATCGCAATTGAGTGTAATTTGAGTGAAACTGTATCCTTCTCAAAGGGATGAGGGAGATTAGGGGGGAGGGGCTTCAGTGTTCCTGTCTCTGGAGAACAGAGATAATTGGAATGGACAGGTGGCTAATTAAGAGTACTCAGACTGGCTGGTCTCTCGGCTCTGCCCAGGTAAAATTATTCCACAGTCATTTAGTTTGGTGTGTCCCTTTCTTGATGTATGTCTTGATGTGTGTCTTTATGTGTGTGTTGTTGTGTTCCTGACCTGATGTGTGTGTTGATGTGCGTCTTCCCTCCAGATTGCAGCTAAGATGGGAGGTGAACACATGTCCCACATGAACAACAACTCCTCTGTAGTTGACCCCAGTCTCTATGGTTACGCAGCACAGAAACGCTCCATGGATGACGGAGGTAAGCTGCCCCGCTAGGTGCTACACACACACATTCTCTTAAGAACACACACTCTCAAGAACACACACTGACACATACTTTCAACTGCAAACACGTGTGCAGAACAGGCAGTCTTGCATGCTGGAGGTAGACCTGCTGGAGGTAGACCTGCTGGAGGTAGACCTGCTGGAGGTAGACCTGCTGGAGGTAGACCTGCTGGAGGTAGACCTGCTGAAGGTAGACCTGCTGGAGGTAGACCTGCTGGAGGTAGACCTGCTGTAGGTAGACCTGCTGGATAATCATCCGCTGGCTAGCAGGCTAACTCACTGGCTAGCAGGCTAACACGCTGGCTAGCAGACTAACTCACTGGCTAGCAGGCTAACTCACTGGCTAGCAGGCTAACACGCTGGCTAGCCTGGCAGCAGGTTAACAGAGACCTTGTCAGGAGAGCTGCAGCTAACCTAATTACATAACTCAGTGGCCTCCTTCAGCCAATTAGCCCCCTCCATGCGACAGCATACTGTGGTCAGGTGACCAGGAGCTTCATCCAGGTCAGGAGAGCATTAGTGAGCGCGCTCAGTTACGACCTTGAGCCGTTCCTTCAGAGGTGTGTAGCAGGAACAGTGATGTTCAGAGGGAGACCAGGGAGCTGCTGATCAGCAGGTTCTGTCATGAGGGAGGTGCTGAGCTGCCTCAGGTGTGTTCTGGTGTGTGTGTTGTGTGTGTGTGTTGGTTTATTGTGTGTGTGTGTGTGTGTTGGCGTTGTCTAATGTTATCAGCAGATTGTAGTGGTGAGAATTCCCAGATGAGATGTTTAACCATGGCATCATACGTGTTGTTTAACCATGGCGTCATACATGACAGATCTGAGACATTCTCACAGGTCCGTTCAAAATGTTCCCTCCAGATTCTTCCCTTTCTGCCTGTTCCTCATGATGATGAACTGTCACATTTAGATGTGTTATGAGAGTGAGGGGCGGGGCCTTGGGGGAGGGGGTGTTGCCGTGTGGGTTCAGGGCATGGTCATGGAGGCTGCTGTATCAACCCTGTATTCAGTTTTCCTGTGAGGGTTATTCCACCTCAGTGCAGCTGGTGTCTCATGGAACTCTTTATATTCATAGCAACAGCAATCCCATCCCATTCCAGCTCTTTAGCTCAATTCATTTCTAGCAGTGAATATAAGTGCAAACAACCATAAAATGGGGAGTGATGCGCCTGTAGACATGAGGTGTGTCTCTGACCCAGCAGACCCCCTGGATGTCTGGAACAATTCAACAGCAGCAGCAGGCAGTGACCCAACCAGCACCTCTCAGAATGACTGACTGTTTCTCTCACACACACACACACACACACACACACACACACACACACACACACACACACACAACCACCGTACTCTCCACACACACACACAACCACCGTACCGTCCCCCTCCACACACACACATCTCATTTCCATAGCAGTGTAGCACCCTGCTGTGGGTCAAACACTGACACAGTGCAGTCATCTCCATCTGCTCCCCTCCTCCCCTTCCTCCCCCAAACCTCTCTCCCCCTCCTCTCTTTTACCTCTCCCACATCCCCCCCTTTCCTCTGTACCCCTCCTCTCCCCCCCAGCTTGATTGAACCCATTGTGATTTCTCTGTTTTCCAGTAGGTAACCAGCTTGGTGGGATGGTACAGCAAAGGTGAGCCTTGATGGTGTGTGTTGTGGGACGTGATGAGTCTGTGTTAGCGTGTCTGTTAGCATGTCTGTGTTAGCATGTCTGTGTTAGCATGTCTGTGTTAGCAGGTCTGTGTTGGCATGTCTGTGTTAGCATGTCTGTGTTAGCATGTCTGTGTTAGCATGTCTGTGTTAGCATGTCTGTGTTAGCATGTCTGTGTTAGCATGTCTGTGTTAGCATGTCTGTGTTAGCATGTCTGTGTTAGCAGGTCTGTGTTGGCATGTCTGTGTTAGCATGTCTGTGTTAGCATGTCTGTGTTGGCATGTCTGTGTTAGCATGTCTGTCACATCCACATGTTCCCAGTCAAGCATCATGTTCTCATCTCATCACCTGCACAACCATCTGAACTGTCTCTGAATGACAGGGTCACCACATTGATTATTTTCTCTCTCTCTCCCCCTCCCCATCTCTCCCTCTATTTCTCTGTCCTTCTGCTCAGGGCTATTATGACAGAAGACTTCAAAGTGCCTGATAAGATGGTTGGATTCAGTAAGTCAACCGTTTAGAACCCCTGAGTTCTGTCAAACTAAAGTTGAGCGATTGATTCAATCTCACACTACCTACAGCATTTGACCTGAGCTCATTTCAAACCGGATCTTTCCTGACCTTGTCCAATCTCTCCTCTGACCTCGTCCAATCTCTCCTCTGACCTCATCCAATCTCTCCTTTCTCACCTCCCTCCGCTGAACAGTCATTGGACGAGGAGGAGAACAGATAACCAGAATCCAGCTGGAGTCGGGCTGTAAGATCCAGATAGCTGCTGGTAAGTTCTGGAGTCAGACTGTAAGATCCAGATAACTGTTGCTTCTAGTCACTTTGAATCCAGACCAGCAGGCTTGTGCTCCTGTCCAGATATTATCAGGGAGTTCTGACTCTGTGTGTGTGTGTGTGTGTGTGTGTGTGTGTGTGTGTGTGTGTGTGTGTGTGTGTGTGTGTGTGTGTGTGTGTGTGTGTGTGTGTGTGTGTGTGTGTGTGTGTGTGTGTGTGTGTGTGTGTGTGTGTGTGTGTGTGTGTGTGTGTGTGTGTGTGTGTGTGTGTGTGTGTGTGTGTGTGTGTGTGTGTGTGTGTGTGTGTGTGTGTGTGTGTGTGTGTGTAACCGTTTCTGGCAATAGTCGGACACAACTTCTGTAACATAACTACATTTTTGGCAATATTCTGGTACAACTGTAATATAACTATGTATATTCTGCTAATAACCTGTAAATCCTGTATATGCTGCAAATAACTAAATCCTGTACATCCCAATTACTTGCATAATTGTAATTGAATTGTATAGATTATAAGGGTATAGTCTGTAACCTGCACTTTATCCTGGACATCCTGTATATTCTGCTGTACATTCTGCACATTCTGTACAAAAACTAAAAATCATGTACATTCTAATATAATACTGTATATTATACAAGACCAATACTGTATAATTGTAAATGTATAGCTTCTGTACATAATCATTGATGCTCCCTGGGAGGATTCACCTCACCCACCGTTTTTTACTTATTTGTATTGACCCCACCCCCTATCCCTGTGTACACTTTCTAATCTTTTACCTCACACCCTTACCCTTGTGTGTTTGCGAGACTCTGTGCCGTTGATACAAAGGAGTTTCCCTCTGGATCAATAAAGTAATCTGAATCTGAATCTAACAGACAGTGGAGGCATGATGGACAGGCCCTGCACCCTGACAGGAAGCCCAGAGAGCATCGAGTAAGTCTGAGCTACCAAGAAATACTTCCAGTTGTGACACTAGGAGAAGGTGTGTTGAGCTGATTTTGTGTGTGTGTGTGTGTGTGTGTGTGAACAGGCAGGCCAAACGCCTCCTCAGCCAGATTGTGGACCGGTGTCGGAACGGTCCTGGTTTCCATAGCGACATGGACAGCAACAGTGCCATCCAAGAGCTTCTGATCCCGGCCAGCAAGGTGGGGCTGGTGATCGGCAAGGGAGGAGACACTATCAAGCAGCTGCAGGTGAGGGGGGCCTCTCTGCCTGGGGGCCCCAGGGGCCACATAAAGAGGGGCAGGGTCATGTGACAGCAGAATATCACACATGGGGTTCAAACATTCTAATGGATTATATAGTGATGGAAAAAATGTGTGTGTGTGTGTGCGCGCGCATCCTGCAGGAGAGAACAGGGGTAAAGATGATCATGATCCAAGATGGACCCATGCCCACTGGAGCAGACAAGCCTCTGAGAATCACTGGTGACCCCTACAAGGTCCAGGTACGTCACCACACACACACACACACACACACAAGCCCTGAATACACAAACACACACTAACGTGTGTGTGTGCGTGTGCGCGCGTGCAGCAAGCTCGGGAGCTGGTGGTGGAGATCATCAGAGACAAGGATCAGGGAGACTTCAGGGCCGGCAGGGGCGACTTTGGAGCCAGACTGGGAGGTAGCAGTCTAGACGTAAGACCACCTGTTACACACCTGCAGATCACAGCTTACCCTACCACACCTGCAGATCACACCACACCTGCACCACACCTGCACCACACCTGCACCACACCTGCACCACACCTGCACCACACCTGCACCACACCTGCAGATCAAACTTCACCTTACCACACCTGCAGATCACACCTGCAGATAACACCACACCTGTACCACACCTGTACCACACCTGTAGATCAAACCTCACCTTACCACACCTGTACCACACCTGCAGATCACACCACACCTGTACCACACCTGCAGAACAAACCTCACCTGTACCACACCTGCAGATCACACCACACCTGCAGATCACACCTGTACCACACCTGCAGATCACACCACACCTGTCAGCCGCAGTGTGCTCAGTGTCTCCTCCTCCCCCAGGTGGCAGTGCCCAGGTTTGCGGTGGGCATTGTCATCGGCAGGAACGGAGAGATGATCAAGAAGATTCAGAATGATGCTGGGGTCCGGATCCAGTTCAAACCAGGTGAGGAAAACCCTGTCTGGGTGTGTGTGTTGTGAGAGGTGTGTGTGTTGTGAAAGTTGTGTGTGTTGTGAAAGGTGTGTGTGTACCGTATTATCCGCACTATAAGACGCACTTAAAAGCCTTTAATCTTCTCAAAAAACGACAGTGCGCCTTATAATACGGAGCGCCTTATGTATGGATCGATTGGTTACCGTATTTTCCGGACTCTAAGCCGCTACTTTTCCCCCACGTTTTGAACCATGCGGCTAAATACAGAGATGTGGCTTTTCTATTAATTTTTCTTCAGTCCTCAGGAAGATGAATAAGTGACTTGTGGCTTCAGCGCAAGGGAGAATGAACCGACTTTAACAGTTGAGCAGTTGCGCATTACATTTATATTTATTCATTTAGCAGACGCTTGTATCCAAAGCCCCTTACAAGAGAGAGCATTACAAAAGAGCATCGGTCACTGATAATAGCAGGGTTATACTTGCAGTCCCCAAGCATAGTGGGTTTACAGATTATTAAATGTATATCGTAAGAAACCAATAAGAGAAAGAATAAGTGACAGTGGTTTTGTTTTCAGTGGTTTCAATACGCAGAAGGAAGGAAAATAAAGCAACTTGGCTTTAGTGCAAAGGAGGAAGATGGATAAAACCATCGAAAAAAGTTTTTGTTTTGTTCGATCAGCACTTTTACTGCCGCGTTAGGGGCACTGTTCAGAAACAATCATTTCAGGTATACGAATAAACACTTGTAGTACAAAATCTGTCTATGTAAATATCTTATTTCTAAACCTGGATATCTGCGGCTTATATTCCGGTGCGGCTTATGTGACAAAATATAGATTTATTTTCAATTTTAGGTGGTGCAGCTTATATTTAGGTGCGCTCTATAGTCCGGAAAATACGGTATATGTAGTGATGTGTTTCTCCTTCCAGATGATGGGATCAGTCCAGACAGGGTTGCCATGGTGATGGGTCAGCCAGACCGCTGCCAGCACGCTGTCCACCTCATCAACGAGCTGGTCCACACTGCCCAGGTAACCTTCACCCCTCTACCTGACCAGGTGACCCTCCCTGACCCCTCTACCTGACCAGGTGACCCTCCCTGACCCCTCTACCTGACCAGGTGACCCTCCCTGACCCCTCTACCTGACCAGGTGACCCTCCCTGACCCCTCTACCTGACCAGGTGACCCTCCCTGACCCATCTACCTGACCAGGTGACCCTCCCTGACCCCTCTACCTGACCAGGTGACCCTCCCTGACCCCTCTACCTGACCAGGTGACCCTCCCTGACCCCTCTACCTGACCAGGTGACCCTCCCTGACCCTTCTACCTGACCAGGTGACCCTCCCTGACCCCTCTACCTGACCAGGTGACCCTCCCTGACCCCTCTACCTGACCAGGTGACCCTCCTTGACTCCGCTACCTGACCCCTCTACTTGACCAGGTGACCCTTTCTGACCCCTCTACCTGACCAGGTGACCCTCCCTGACCCCTCTACCTGACCAGGTGACCCTCCCTGACCCCTCTACCTGACCAGGTGGCCCTCCCTGACCCCTCTACCTGACCAGGTGACCCTCCCTGACCCCTCTACCTGACCAGGTGACCCTCCCTGACCCCTCTACCTGACCAGGTGACCCTCCCTGACCCCTCTACCTGACCAGGTGACCCTCCCTGAACCCTCTACCTGACCAGGTGACCCTCCCTGACCCCTCTACCTGACCAGGTGACCCTCCCTGACCCCTCTACCTGACCAGGTAACCCTCCTTGACTCCTCTACCTGACCTCTCTACCTGACCAGGTAACCCTCCCTGACCCCTCTACCTGACCAGGTGACCCTCCCTGACCCCTCTACCTGACCAGGTAACCCTCCTTGACTCCTCTACCTGACCCCTCTACTTGACCAGGTAACCCTCCCTGACCCCTCTACCTGACCAGGTGATGTGTTAAGTGTGTTCTGCTGTGTTATGCAGATGTAGTCATTTATGAATGTTGACACTATAGTTCAACTGTTCCTGCCTCACTTTAATCAGCCATGCCCCCCCCTAATCCTCCCCCAGCCCTCCCCTGCCCAGTCTCTCTCTGCATGGCTTCCAGACAGGGCCAGTCTGGGCCCCCCCCAGGACCCCCTTTCCCTCTGGCTGGGCCTGGCTGGTGGGGGGCTCCTCTCTCAGGTAACCAGGTCTCACCTCAGATCACTGGCTGGTGGGCCCCCCTCAACCACACGACCCCCTGGGCCCCCCTCAACCACACAACCCCCTGGGCCCCCCTCACCTTTAGATGTTGGTGATCCACAGAAGGTGTTGAGGGTTAGGTGGTTCAGGAGACTCCGAAGTTGTTGAGGGTTAGGTGGTTCAGGAGACTCAGAAGGTGTTGAGGGTTAGGAGGTTCAGGTAGTTCAGGAGGCTCAGAAGGTGTTTAGGGTTAGGTGGTTCAGGAGATACTAAGGGTGTTGAGGGTTAGGTGGTTCAGGAGACAGGTGTTGAGGGTTAGGTGGTTCAGGAGATACTAAGGGTGTTGAGGGTTAGGTGGTTCAGGAGATACTAAGGGTGTTGAGGGTTAGGTGGTTCAGGAGATACTAAGGGTGTTGAGGGTTAGGTGGTTCAGAAGACAGGTGTTGAGGGTTAGGTGGTTCAGGAGATACTAAGGGTGTTGAGGGTTAGGTGGTTCAGAAGACAGGTGTTGAGGGTTAGGTGGTTCAGAAGACAGGTGTTGAGGGTTAGGTGGTTCAGGAGATACTAAGGGTGTTGAGGGTTAGGTGGTTCAGAAGACAGGTGTTGAGGGTTAGGTGGTTCAGGAGATACTAAGGGTGTTGAGGGTTAGGTGGTTCAGAAGACAGGTGATGAGGGTTAGGTGGTTCAGGAGATACTAAGGGTGTTGAGGGTTAGGTGGTTCAGAAGACAGGTGTTGAGGGTTAGGTGGTTCAGGTGGTTCAGGAGGCTCAGAAGGCATTGAGGGTTAGGTGCTTAGGTGCATGTAAAATGCTGCTTTCTGTTCCACTGTGTCCTGTTTTCTGGAGGAAGACATGTTCTGCTGAACATGCTGTTCATGTTCTGTCTGAGCCTCTCCCTCTCTTCCCTCCCTCTCTCCCTAGGAGCGTGATGGGTTTGGAGGCCCCATGGGCCCTCGAGGCCGAGGTAGAGGCCGTGGTGACTGGAGCTTGGCAGCACCTGGGGGCCTGCAGGAGGGCAGCTACACCATACCTGCTGACAAGTGTGGCCTGGTGATCGGAAAAGGTGAGGAGGGGGTGGAGTGGGTGCACACACGCACAGCGCTCACGCACACACACAGCGCTCACACACACACATCTGTACATAATCATTTATCCAAGCCTCTGCTTTGTCCTAATATGCAGAATTAAGTATTGTTAACCCTAAACGGCCAGCTAACCATAACCGTCTAATCCTAGGAAAGACAGCTAACCATAACCTGTACTGCTCATAGCCTAAGTTACTAACATGTCTCTATAGTTGTTGGTCAGCTCTTTGCTCTCCCCATCAGGCCTGTTTCTCATGGTTCTCCCAGAGAGGGGGGGGGGGGTGAGAAAGTGATGAGGAAAGCACAAGGTGGCCCCTGCCCCCCTTGTCCCCCAGCCTCATGCATACAGCACCAGCAGCATTCATGCTCCTCTTAAAGGCTTAATGACGGGGATAATGTGTGTAATGTGACATTAATGGTTGCGGCAGCATAATAGAGGCTCCATCACGAGAGGCCGGCCTGTCTGCTAATGAGCAGCATTCACACAGATAGAGTGCAGACGCTGCCTCAATGAAACAAATTAGCTTATTGGCTATTCATACCCACTCTATTGCCAGCTATTTAAAAGTCATTGACCACTGCATTGGAAGGGCAGTGTGTGTGTCCGGTCCTGTGTGTGTGTGGTGGGGCGTGATCCGATAGGGCCTCTGCGTATGGTGAAAACACAGCAATAGAAATGTCAAGTGCCTTTTGTGTGTGGGGGCGCAGGGAAACTAATATCCTGGCCCCGCCCCCTCTGCATTAGCATATGAAGTGTTCTGGGGGGGCGGGGCCAGGCCTGGGTGTCAGCCTGTCTTACAGGATGGTGATTAATATCTTTACCATGCCAGGACCAACCTGCTGCCCCAGCAGTGAGTGGACACACACATTCTCACACACTCTCATACACGCACGCTCTCGCCCACACACAACCTCTCTCACGCTCACCTTCATGCAGTCAGAAGTCTTCATCTAAAGGAACATCTAACTCCCTCCAGGTTAGCCTGAGACAGAGAGACAGGCTAGCATTGTGGAGAGAGACAGACAGGCCAATATTGTGGAGAGAGAGACAGGCCAAAATTGTGGAGAGAGAGAGAGAGAGACAGGCCCCTGTATTGTGGAGAGACAGACAGACAGGCCAGTATTGTGCCCCCCCCCCCCCCCCCCCCCCCCCAGTAAACCAGGCTCGTTAAAGGGCCTGTGTATTATGTGGCTTCAGTCCATGAAGTCAATAGGCAGGTCTTCATTTCTCTGTGCTGTTGCAACACAGCACCTCATAATGGCTTCATTAAGCAGAGGCTTCATTTGCCTGACAAAGCCTCTGCGGCCCGTGTGAGGTCTGCTGGACAGAGACAGAGATGTTGTCATCCTGGGGTCAAGCTGGGTCGCCGGGGTGTCAAACACCAGTGGACAGACGTGTAATTGATGTTGGGAAGAGCCCCAGGCTGGGCGAGAAGGGGGCTGACTGGAGGGGGGCCGGGGTGGTGTCTCCCCCTCCCACCCTGCGTTCCTAACAGAGCACAGCATGCAGCCTGCAGTGGAGGAAGAAAGAGGAGACGCACCACATCCCACAAAGAGGATATGCTTTAATTGAGTCTTTTTCTCCAGACATGTTTTATTTCATCCTGCTGGTATAATCACCCCTCCCTCCCCCCTCCTCCCATCAGCAGTGTTGGAGGGGAGCACAGCCCCTCTGTCTCTGGGCAACACTGCTCTGAGAGCTGGAGGACAGGGTGACATTCTAACACTGACAGGATGTGACATCACCCTCCTCTCTCTCTCTGCCTGCCCCCCAGGTGGAGAGACCATCAAGAACATCAACCAGCAGTCTGGAGCCCACGTGGAGCTTCAGAGGAACCCTCCCCCCAGCACGGACCCCAGCGTCAGGGTGTTCTCTGTCAGGGGAACCCCACAGCAGATGGAACTGGCTCGTCAGCTGATCGATGAGAAGATCGGGGTAGGAGGTCCTTCAGCTCCTCTATTGTCAGGACATGTATTCATGAGGGCACATGTCAGTGTTGTGGAGAGGGGTGCGGGGGGGGGCGCAGAGGGGGGTGCAGGCTGACCCAGTCCAGCAGGATGTCAGCAGGTTAAACATGAAGGATCCATCATGAAGTGAACAGAGGCTTTGCTCTCTGACCTGGTGTGGTGGGTCGTTTAACTACAAGTATGGTTTCTCTATCTCCCTCCCCCTCTCTCCTCCTCTCCCACTCTCCTCTCCCCCCCCCCCTCTCCTCTTCCTCTCTCCTCTCTTCCTCCTCCTCTCCTCTCCAGGCATCAGGAATGGGAGGGAACAGTAGTTTTGGTCTGAACCCCTTCTCTCAAGCAGCAGCCACCCCTCATCAGAAGTGAGTAGAAAGCAGAACTCTGCCTCTACTGTGTGACTACTGCTTTGGGCTGCTCCATCTTTAAATCCTCAGAATAATCTTGATCAATACTAAAGTATGAGGACAGAATTGAAGGTGATTTTCTGTTGCTGCAGTGGACCCCAAACCTTCATGACTGGAGGATGGGGAACCGCATATCAAACCTGGCAACCACAAGCCCAGCAAGACCCAGGTAACCCTGCAAGGGCGGGGGGGCTGGGCTGGGGGGGGGGGGGGGGGGGGGGCTGGGGGCTGGGATTGGAGGTATGGATGGGTTTTTGACCAGGGGTGTGTGTGTGCGCGCGCGTACGCAGGTCACCAGAGCCAGACCCAGAGCAGCGGGCCAGACTACAGCAAGGCATGGGAGGAGTACTACAAGAAACAGGGTAAGACCTCCACTGTCATCACCTCCACCCTCGTCACCTCCACTGTCATCACCTCTACTTTCACTTCCACTGTCATCACCTCCCCTGTCATCTCCACCCTCATCACCTCCACTGTCATCACATCCACTGTCATCTCCACCCTCATCACCTCCACTTTCACCTCCTCCACTATCACCTCCACTGTCATCCCTTCCACCCTTATCACCTCCACTATCACCTCCACCCTCATCACCTCCACCTCTCATCCCCAGTGTGTGTTGTGTCCCCAGGCCAGGCAGCAGGGCCTCCCTCCCAGCAGAGCTCTCCCCCAGACTACAGTGCTGCCTGGGTGGAGTATTACCGTCAGCAGGGGGCGTACTACAGCCAGGGAGCTCAGCAGACGCAGACACCTGGACTACAGGTGATGCACTGTCCTGCCTAGAGCTCTCTCACACACGCACACACACACACACACACACACACTCTCTCTCCTGCCTAACGCTCTCACACACTTTCCACCAGATGTTGAACTGCAGCATCCTGCTTGTCTGTTTTGAGCTGCCTGCGTCTCCTGATCCCAGTTCTGTTTTGCAGGATAATTAAAGAGGACCTTTAGTTGAAGAGTTTTGAATCACTGGGGAGGAAAACGAACCTTTTGTAACAGAGGTTTCTAGATTTGCAACGCCTTGAAGACTTTTACTTTTTTCTTAGTGAGAAACACTAGCTGTAGAATGACTTATACAATAATAAAAAAAAGAATATTTCTAAATCAGGAACCTTTAATTGTTACTAAATACTTGTGTACACCATTATTTTGAATGGACAATTTCCGGGATCCCTTTTGGACATGAGAGCCGTTTTGTTTTTCTATATTTTACTTTTTGATTCAAATTATCCCGCCAAAACGAACCCCGGAGTTGTAACATTTCAGCAAACGCAATATAATCTATTTTTTCTAGTTCTGTTGCAATAAAATCGTAATTATGGGCTTGGCAGTCTTGAATACTGGTTTGTTTTGTTTTGATGTTTTAAGAATGTGTAAAAAATGTCTGATTTCTTTTCTTTTACATAAAACATTTTAATTCAGTGAGATGAAACTGTGATGTTTTGTTACAGAAAAATTTATTATTTTGTTACAAAATACAAGGTGTATTGGTAAATGGCAGATTCCTAATTTAATTCCTGTTGTGGTCTATATTCTATTTTCAGTTGTCATGTTATTGTACTCTGGTTTAAAAAAAAAGGTGCAATATCTTATTTCATTTTTGAAACAAAGATGGATTCTCTAATATTTTGACATAACCTGTAGTTCTTAGATTTTTTTTTTAGGCATTTGAAAATGTAATGGATAATTTTGTATTACAGTGATCTGATGGGTATAAGGGGGTTGTTGCATATTGTGAGTTATTTGCCTTTGCTATCTTGTAAAACTATGTATGTATGCTCAGATACTTGACTAAATACTTTATTTAAAAAATATATATATAATTAAATCAAAGACTTTTTTTCAGTCGTTATTGCAGGAAAACTCTCCCATGTTTATGTTCTGTTTTCATACTGAAAATATTCAAAGATGGTGAAATGTGTCATTTGAAATTTGATGTTGCATCTTTCTGTGGATGAGGTGTTTTTTATGTCTGTTCTGAATCATTCAAGACTGCTAAGCCTCAGGATTCTACCTGTGTAATAATTAATTGTAGTTTTTTATATTCTTAAGTATTACGATCAAATCTGTCTTATTTGGTACCACCGCCCCACCACCAAGGCCATGTGTACAGTCCAGCTAACTTTTTAATTCATTATTTTTCTTTCTACTTTGTGTGATCTAATATATGTATGATTGATTAGTTAAATGAATCTAGTATTAACTTCATTGCTTAATGAAAAGGGATATTATAATTTTGAAATGTTTAATTTTAGTGTTTTTTTTCCTCGTGTACAGGTAACTGTGTATTAAAAATATCAAAAGACTACCTTTATTGTGTTCTGTAAAAAAATATATACTTTTGTTTGCCATTTATGACTTGATTTAGCTTTTGTCATGATTCAATGTATAAAAATACAGATGGAGTATTTAGAAATCTCATATGTTTCATATGTTTTATAAAAACAAAATTTATTTTCTACAGCACATTACTCTGCCAGTTCACAAACTAATAAACAATCCGCAAGCCTCTTGTGATTGGTTAGTGATGTGGTGACATCACAAGTCCTCTTGTGGTTGGTTAGTCATGTGATTACATCACACATGACTCCTCCCCCATCTTACGTCATGAACACTGTAGGAGACAATTTGTCGAACCCTCACACACCTAAATTGTAACTGGTGTTAATACTGACTGAACACACATTAGTCTGGCACCCCTGGTGCCCCCCTAGCTTGGTGCCCCCCCAACTTGGTGTTGGAAACCCTCCCCCAGCCTCCTGACCCCCCAGTGGTGAGTGTGTGGGTGAGTATGTGTGTGTGTCGTATCTTTCAGAGCGTAATTTTAAGCAGTGGAACTTGCTTTGTAATTTGACTGTAAATCTCAGCACTTGTAGACACACACACACCGTCACACAGACCCCCCCCCCCCCCCTTTCTCAAGAGCTCCAGTTTCTTTAAGCAGGTGTTCCCCTCCTCCCCTCCTCATGCACCTCTCTCCTGGAGATAAGCCCTGGCCAGCCACACCACAGGGAGTCCACACCTTAATCTCTTTACAATCGCCCACAGGGAGACCTCAGGGTAGTGAGACAGGCAGGGAGACTCCAGGGTAGTGAGACAGGCAGGTAGATTCCAGGGCAGTGAGACAGGCAGGGAGACTCCAGGGCAGTGAGACAGGCAGGGAGACTCCAGGGTATCTGCAGTCTGTCCCTGAGCTCAGGTATGTTCCTCAGACTCTGGTGTCTGGTAGAACACTGGATGTTAGAACACCGAGGATGGTAGAACACTGAGGACACGGAGGATGTTAGAACACTGAGGATGATAGAACACTGAGGATGGTAGAACATTGAGAACACTGAGGATGTTAGAACACTGAGCATGGTAGAACACTGAGAATGGTAGAACACGGAGATGTGATGTTCCTGGTTCCCCTCTGTTGGGACCTGGTGAGCAGATTCTCTTCTTTAGAAGAGGGATGAGAAGATTCTTAGATTTAAATCATTATTAGAACCTCAAGATGTAAAATTTATATTTTATTATAATCAAAACTATTTGTAGCTAAACATGACCTAATGTTCTAGAAATGTAAGTGGTCTTAATCTTTTTTATATATAATTTTTATATTATTACATAATAGTATAATAGGCCTAATAAAAATGTAACATCATGGGAAATGTATCTCTAAGATATCCGTGATACTTTCAGAGTTGAGAGATTTTTGTTATTTTCCTAGAAAAGCGGTAAACTGTTTAATTTGTACTTTAATCCTCTCAAAAAAGAATATTTCGTTATTATGAAACATGAAGACCGAACATTTACATGTTAACAACTGATAGAATTCTTTTTAATAACCTATTTCAAACTGTTTTAAAAACTTGATTGTGTTTAATGGCTGTCAGTCACACTATTGTACTTTATAAGCTTTAAATAGAGAAAATAAAGCTCTAAATGGTTTTTCAATAGAACAGTTGACCCAGTCTTGTCTTTAGCAGGTTAATGCAGAAATAAGCAAATCAAATTCATGCGTTCCCCCATTTCAATTCATTTAAGTCCTCTTTATTAAGAGCAGTCCCACCCCACTGGCCTTTTACTAAGGATTTGAAGCCTCTTAAGACCAATGAATGCTGAAATGCAATAAATGTAAATCAATCTTTGAGATCCTATTGAGCGCGCGGAGGAACGGGCCCACTTGGAGGAGGAGCCGCGCGCTCATAAAGCAGCTGTTTGCCGGTAATCTTTGTCTTTAATCTTTTTTCGTGCCTTGTCACTCACCTTTTCCTTTTCTCCATCTCTCTGCTCTCAGCCAGACTGGTTCTACCGTGTTTGTGGATCCTTTCCCAGTCCCCTTTCTGCAGAAAACACAACTTCAGCTCCTCTGACCACCTCCTTGTAGCTGTGGGAGAGAAGAGGAGTTCATGGATGTCAAACTGGCCTCAAAACACCATGAAGGATTGATTTGCAGCACTTTTCAGCCCCTTGACATAACTTAAAGAGCAACTGAATAGAGGAGCCGCTCTCCCGGGTGGAATAAAGATGTTCTATCCGCTGGAGGAGAGATCAGAACATTTAGCTCAGTCCATCAAACCCAGAGAAGAGAGAAGAAAGACTCATCTAAACTCTGTCACAATATACTGGGCTGCTATGAGCTGCCATGAATATTAAACCTCTTTCTTCAACAGGAGCTGGAGAAGTGAACCTCGTCAAAGCAGCTTTGCATGTTTCGCATGAGAACAATGTGCAGGACGGAGCGCGAGCTCCTATTCTTACTATTCGCGCGCGCTAAATTCACACAAAACATTAATATCGCGTGAATAAGAATAAGAATAAGATGATGCATGAGAAATGCATGAGAAAAAAATCTTCCAGCAGCTCCCAGACTAAATGACCTGATAATATCCATACTAATATTTATCCAACAGGTTAATCATCTTATATATTTGTATTTATTGGTTACATAGCCAACTTTCCTGAAATAGTTGGCTCTATATTATACATTATTTAGATAGTTAAATTTCCAAATGTTAAATAGGAAATCTTTTGTGTTTCTAAATTGTGGAGAAAAAATCAAATCACGGCCGACCATAATCTTAAGATATTGGTTTGGATAATGATTTAGATTTTTAAGCAATAGTATTTTGGAGTTTGTAGAGATTCTGTTTTGATCAAGTTCACCCAAATGTTATTTGAGCTATTAATTCTAAAAATCTTATTTAGATCTTAGTATAACAAAAAGTTACCATTCAATAATATTTTGTGTAAGAAACAAATTGGCTACAAGGTCCGGAAATTATTACTTTAACAGTTTAATTTGCTATTTCTTTCCATCTTCACACACACACACACACACACACACACACACACACACACACACACACACACACACACACACACACACACTCCCTTTATGAAAGGGGCAGGACCTGCTAATAGGTGCTTCTTTTCTTGTGGTGAACCAGCTTTGCACCAGAAGGGGAGTGTCATTAATAACTAATTAGACTGGGCTCAACCCAGACGGGTATAAAGAGCAGCCTCTCTTTCCATTTCCACTTTCCATCAGCTTGTCAGAGGAGAAACAGCTCTCACACACTCTATCCTGAACACTACAGCTCTCACACACTCTATCCTGAACACTACAGCTCACACACACTCTATCCTGAACACTACACAGTCATGGGCTCCGTCTTACCTGCAGAAGCTGTGGGTCTAAAGTCTGGATTTAAATGTCAGAGTCGCTCCTTGTCAGACATCATCACTTCAGACATCTTGCACAGCTTCCTGTACGGTCGCTGGAGGAACATGCTTGGAGACCCCCTGATGGAAGAGAGGCAGAGCTCGAGCCCCCGGACAGCGTTCACAGCAGAGGTCCTCGCGCAGTCTTTCGCCGGAGGTGAGTTAAATGAGGAGAGCACGTGCATTTACCTGTGGAATTAGATCCTCAACCATCTTAGAGAGTGTGTTTGCTGTGTTGGTGTTCATAAGGTATCAATGGGGTTGTGGGCCAAAAATATACATTTGTTAGATAGTTTTTATTTCATTGAATTTTTATTTTAGAATCAGAATCAGGTTTAATCGCTATGCAAGATTTACAAACATAGAATTCACTATGGCAGAAATGAGCAAACATAGAACATAATAATAAAAAATTAAACAGGATTACAAAAAATACAAAATTTTTCATTCAGATGACAGCCGTCTTTTGAAATATTTGTAGTCAAGTATGTTCTATATAGGCTATTACAAATATCCTTTTCTGAAATATATTTTTTATATTTCATTAACTCTATCTAGCCTTTCTAAAAGTGACAATTTTCCACTTGCTATGTTGACAATAATTGACATAAAACCGTGAAATGGGCCTTTAGTCCAAACTCATTCAACGTTGAAAACCTCCGTGAGGTCGTTAAGAACAAACCAAGAAACTTTCCTTCTTCTGTTCGATATTTCTTCTCAAGGTCTCTGTGACTTTCTCTATATTTTCTCTCTTTGGGTCTTTTATTTTCATCCATTTAACGCATTAACCCCTTCAGTACTTTGAGACCTCGCATTTATCAGCTTGTTAGGTGTGTAAAGACTGAGGGATTAAATTCATCTGGTTAACTTTGTTCTTGACCTGAGAAAGTTTCCACTTAAACTGAGGGGAGAGAAAAGGTTCCCTTTGAGGAGTCTGGGGGGGTTTATCCTGCATTCATCAATCTGACAGCCCCTCCTCCTCCTCTTCCTCCTCCTCTTCCTCCTCTACTCTCTTCTCTCTCTTCTCTCTGCTCTCTGTTCTCTCTCTCTTCTCTCTCTTCTCTCTCTCTTCACTATCTTTTCTCTCTCTCTTCTCTCTTCTCTCTCTCTTCTCTCTTCTCTCTCGCTCTTCTCCCACTTCTCTCTCTTCTCCCTCTTCTCTCTTCTCTCTCTCTTTTCTGTTCTTCAGATAATACACCGTGAAGGCTAATTCTATTGCCATTCATTGCATGTCAACCATCTAATCGCCTTTCCATTTTTTTGTTTGAGAAATTCCTGCGTCTTTTAAACAAGTCTTCGTTTCTTTCAGGGAAAATTTATTGCTACAAAGTTCTTAAAAGGATAATGAATTTGGAATTAGCCGTTTCTTTCCAGTAAGGTTTAATGAATATCACATCTTAAGCATGACAGATTGCTGGACTCAGTAAAGCAGCATTATTCAGGACGTCTTTTTGCCTCAAATACAATTTTCTTTGATTCTGACATTAAAGGAACGCAGGAGTTTTCTTTTTTACAAATTGAATGAGGATGAAAATGCTTCCCGAGGAGCTTTTTCACTACAACAATAACTTTCAATTCATTCATTTAATCGAATTAAACGGTGGATAAGATTTGGCTTCATATTTCGTGACCAAAATGCAGATTAATTCAGATAAGATCTGAAAAATTCCAAAATGTTCCAACTCCCTACGAAACAAGGCGATGAAACTGAATTAAAATAAATCTAAATATATAGACTAATATATAACATATATAATGTTTTAATACACTATATCTAGATTTTAAACTTTGAAATAGGGTCTAATTATTTTAATATTTTAATGTAAAAAAAAAGAAAAGGAAAAAAAATGTGTGTCTTTGAGACTCATTATTCTTTGTGCATTTCCGGAGTCGTCCTCACCCCTCTTCTTCACCCCTCTTCCTCCCGTGTGTCTACAGAGGTCCAGAAGTTGTCCAGCCTGGTTCTACCCAGCGAGGTGATCATCGCCCAGAGCTCGGTGCCTGGAGAGGGTCTGGGGATCTTCTCAAAGACCTGGATCAAAGCAGGGACAGAGATGGGGCCGTTCAGCGGGCGCGTGGTGCCCCCGGATACTGTGGACCAGCTGCGGAACAATAACCTGATGTGGGAGGTAAAAATACCTTCACAGAGGATCTCAGACCCTCACAGATGATCTCAGACCCTCACAGATGATCTCAGACCCTCACAGATGATCTCAGACCCTCACAGAATATCTCAGACCGTCACAGATGATCTCAGACCCTCACAGAATATCTCAGACCGTCACAGAGGATCTCAGACCCTCACAGATGATCTCAGACCCTCACAGATGATCTCAGACCCTCACAGATGATCTCAGACCCTCACAGAATATCTCAGACCGTCACAGAGGATCTCAGACCCTCACAGATGATCTCAGACCCTCACAGAATATCTCAGACCGTCACAGATGATCTCAGACCCTCACAGAATATCTAAAATGATCTCTACCTCCTCCTGACTGTCTTATCCAGACCCTAAACCCACTTATGATCAAGTGATTATTGATCTTATGATCTAGTCATTTTACTGTACCTCTACCCTACACTGTGCTACACCTATAGCCTTGACCCTTGACCCCTGATGTTCTGCAGGTGTTTAATGAGGACGGCTCGGTGCGTTACTTCATCGACGCCAGCCAGGAGGACCAACGCAGCTGGATGACCTACATCAAGTGCGCTCGTAATGAGCAGGAGCAGAACCTGGAGGTGATGCAGCTGGGTGGAAGCATCTTCTACAAGGTTGTGGAGGTGAGGAAACCTCAGATTAGGACAGATTAACATAGACGCAGACCTGCTCTACAGCACCACCTGCTGGCTGAACAGCACCACCTGCTGGCTGAACAGCACCACCTGCTGGCTGAACAGCACCACCTGCTGGCTGAACAGCACCACCTGCTGGCTGAACAGCTGAGGTGCTCTGACGTCACTCTGCCTCTAGTCCTCTTCCTTAGTTGACCTTTGACCCCCCTTCCTCCCCTTTCAGACCATCCCCCCAGACCAGGAGCTGCTGGTTTGGTACGGAAACTCCCAGAACACCTTCCTGGGAATCCCTGGAGTTCCTGGACTGGAAGAGGAACAGCAGAGGAAGACCAGGAACGGTGAGGCAGGGAGGGAGGAGGGGGGGTGGGGGTGGGGGTGGAGGGGAGGCAGGGAGGGAGGAGGGGAGGCAGGGAGGGAGGAGGGGAGGCAGGGAAGGACGGAGGAGACAGAGGGGGTGAGGGTAGGTCAGAGGTTAAGAGAGGGGGGAAAGAGCGTCTTTAGCTGATCACTATCAGAGCCATTAAACAGACAATGAGGTCAGTAGGGCAGCCATTACCTCCTCAGGCCTGTTTAATGTGTCTGTGGCCATTGTGGCCAAACCTCAGGCCAGATCACTATCTGACTAAACTGCTGCCTCCTCCCCTCCGCTCGCATGACTACCTCAGACTGAGAGGGTGTTACGTTACTCAAGCAGTTCAGTGTCTCACATCTGGGACATTACAGGCTTAAGTGTATCTGAATGTGGTGAAACATTGTTTTCTCACTGACTGTTGCATTGGAGCAGAAGTTTCCCTCCAGGCTGTCTCTGATCCCTTTAAGTCACACCCCCTTTTCTCTTTCTCCTCACAGAAGATTCCCATTCCTGTGACGGCTCTTCTTCCTGCTCCCCCTCCTCTTCCTCCTCCTCCTCCTCCTCTTCTGCCAGCCGCATGCGCTGCGTCATCTGTCACCGAGGCTTCAACTCCCGCAGTAACCTGCGCTCTCACATGCGGATCCACACGCTGGACAAGCCGTTCGTCTGCCGCTTCTGTAACCGCCGCTTCAGCCAGTCATCGACGCTGCGTAACCACGTGCGCCTGCACACCGGCGAGCGGCCCTACAAGTGTCACGTCTGCCAGAGCGCTTACTCCCAGCTGGCCGGGCTGAGGGCGCACCAGAAGAGCGCCCGCCATCGCCCTGGAGCGGCCGGCTCAGACACACCCTCCCAGACCCCCGCCCCTCCTGCACCCACACAGATACCCAGCCAGCCCCAACACCAGCTGGTGCACCACATCCCCACTCTGGTGCTCTGAGGGAGGGAGGGAGGGAGGGAGGGAGGGAGGGAGGGAGGGAGGGAGGGAGGGAGGGAGGGAGGGAGGGAGGGAGGGAGGGAGGGAGGGAGGGAGGGAGGGAGGGACTTGAACAATGTTGCACTTTAGCTTAATCTGCTCTGGAGAGTTTTAGTTTATTTTCTTCAGCCTAGAACAGGAGGACAGGAGAAGAGAGAGAACAGGAGAACAGAGAGAACAGGTGTGGTTTTGGTTCTCAGGACTCATGAACACCTGGGAGATGATCTTCACTGCAAAGGAAGTTTAGATGTAAACATTCTAGACTGTTAAAAGGCCTGATCAGTATTGTTCAGATGTGGCCTTATTTATAGCTGTGACATCATGTTTATGATGGTATCATATAGTGATCATCACCATCCTGTTTCAAAGGAAGAACATCTGCTCTTGTTTATACAGAGTGTGAATGTGAACCTGTATGTCTATACTTGCTTATTCCAATTTTTTTCTGAATTTCTATTGGAATTCCAATCTCATTCACCACACAGCATTGTGGGAGAACATGGCGATTTAAATTGAGTCTTATTATTTGAATTGTTTCCTCCAGTTGCCATTAAAAAGAGAAATGTGAAGTTTCATATGAAAACACCAAGCAGTTTCTCTGGCTTTAATCTATTGTGTCTAAAGTTCACAAAACTAAATTGTCACTTTATCACTGTACATTCCTGTAAAACTTTGTGTAATTTGTAAACGGCATGTAAATGTGAATGTAAATAAATGTTATTTCTTTATATTCTAAATAAATGAGAATACTAAAATGTTTCCTTTAATGTTCAAATAACAGACCATTCTATCACACTGCCTGAATACAGAACCTATCAAACTGAATAAATATAACTCAATATCCAAACATCTCTGATATGATGAAGATCTCTGATCTGATGACGATCTCTGATCTGATGATCTCTGATCTGGCAGATGGAGTTCACACTTTCTCCACAGGCTAGCGCTAATAACCTGGAGTCCAAAATACTTTACTGAATTAGTAGACTTGCAGTGTTCCCTTTTAATCAGTATCAAAGTGTGTACAAAGGAACACGTATTAGTAAAATGTCAAATAAAGTATTAGTATAATGTCAAATAAAGTATTTTTTATTTCTAAACCTGCATTAAATGTTTTTGCACTGATTTGAAAGGACTTCATGACGTCATTAAGCAGCGCCAGCGCCAGCAGACAGCATGGCAGCTGACATGAGATTACCAACTGTCCGTAAACACGTTTCTCTATTAACCTCTTCTTCTGTTCTGGATGGAAAAGACCTTGTAGTTCCCGGAGATGTGATCACTTCAGATTCCGGCTTTATGAGGTAATGATGTGCATCAGACTGGACATGCTGACTGGAGCTGTAAACAGATGTGAGAACATCCTAACTAAAGTAATTAAAGGAGATTCACTGACTTCTAGATGTCAGTCGGTTGTATAATTTAAATGTACTCTTTTTAACAGTGTGTTTTTTTCTCCGTAGGGGCCATGGCACCTATATGAACGATGATAATTTAACAGCTTCTGTAGCAGGAGAGGTGGAGAGGGTCAACAAACTCATCTGTGTTCGTCCTCTTAAGACCAGGTCAGAGATCAGCAGTGTAGAGCCGTGATGCTCATAGATCCGCATCAGATCCATCTCACACTCTGCTTCTGTTGCAGGTTCAACGGGGAGGTTGGAGATGTGGTGGTGGGCAGAATCACCGAGGTACGACTTGAGCTTTCATACTGTTACTAGGGGAACCGAACAGCTCACACTGTTACTAGGGGAACAGCTCACTGCGTTACTAGGGAACGGCTCACACTGTTGCTAGGGAACAGTTCACACTGGTACTAGGGAAACACCTTGTGTGAGTGTGATGGGAACCTGTAGCTCATCGATAAAGCTTGATCCAGAAGTCACTCATTCAAATCCACCCTTCTGTGCTGCTTTGAATGAATGAATGATTGCATGACTGCATGTATTATTATTAACAGGTGAATGACAGCACATGACTTCTGAGAGTGTTTGTGTGATGTTCAGGTGCAGCAGAAGAGATGGAAGGTTGACACCAACTCCAGACTGGACTCTGTTCTGCTGCTGTCTTCTGTTAACCTGCCTGGAGGAGAGCTGGTCAGTACAGGTGTCATGTCTGTAGCCTAGTGTGGAGGAGAGCTGGTCAGTACAGGTGTCATATCTGTAGCCTAGTGTGGAGGAGAGCTGGTCAGTACAGGTGTCATATCTGTAGCCTAGTGTGGAGGAGAGCTGGTCAGTACAGGTGTCATGTCTGTAGCCTAGTGTGGAGGAGAGCTGGTCAGTACAGGTGTCATATCTGTAGGCTAGTGTGGAGGAGAGCTGGTCAGTACAGGTGTCATATCTGTAGCCTAGTGTGGAGGAGAGCTGGTCAGTACAGGTGTCATATCTGTAGCCTAGTGTGGAGGAGAGCTGGTCAGTACAGGTGTCATATCTGTAGGCTAGTGTGGAGGAGAGCTGGTCAGTACAGGTGTCATGTCTGTAGCCTAGTGTGGAGGAGAGCTGGTCAGTACAGGTGTCATATCTGTAGCCTAGTGTGGAGGAGAGCTGGTCAGTACAGGTGTCATATCTGTAGGCTAGTGTGGAGGAGAGCTGGTCAGTACAGGTGTCATGTCTGTAGCCTAGTGTGGAGGAGAGCTGGTCAGTACAGGTGTCATGTCTGTAGCCTAGTGTGGAGGAGAGCTGGTCAGTACAGGTGTCATATCTGTAGGCTAGTGTGGAGGAGAGCTGGATCACTGGTTGGAGCGGATGTAGCAACTCTGGATAGACAAACTAGTGAAACAGTTCAGCTCAGCTTCTAGAAGATGTTGTTGATGTTGTTGTTGATGTTGTCATTGTTGATGTTGTCCTTCTTGTCCTTCCTTTGATCAGAGGAGGAGGTCGGCTGAGGATGAACTGACCATGAGGGTCTATCTGCAGGAGGGAGACCTCATCAGTGTATCCTAGCAACGCATTCGCCCTGTTATCCCCGTAGCAACGCCATAACCCTGTTATGAATGTGTGAACCTGTTCTGCAGTTGTTGTCTTCCTTGACTGTGTCAGGCGGAGGTGCAGTCTGTCTTCTCAGATGGAGCCATGTCCCTTCACACACGCAGTCTGAAGTATGGGAAGGTAACACAGTGTGTGTGTGTGTGCGCGCGCTTCATGTCTAAGGTGTAGCACAGCACCATCGGGGGGTGTACATCGGGGGGGGTACATCTGTAGTCAGCCTCATGTGTTCAGCCTGTGTTTCCTTTGTGCTCTCTCCCCAGCTGGGTCAGGGGGTTCTGGTGCAGCTTTCTCCCTCCCTGATTAAGAGGCAGAAGACTCACTTCCACAACCTGCCCTGCGGAGCCTCGCTCATCCTGGGGAACAACGGTTTCGTGTGGCTGTACCCCACCCCTGGACAGCAGACCGAGGAGGCTGGGGGCTACCACACCAGTCTAGAGGTGAGGAGGAGGAGGAGGAGGAAGGGGGGTACCACACCAGCCTGGAGATGTGGAGGAGGGGGAGGAGGCTGGGGGCTACCACACCAGCCTGGAGGTGAGGAGGAGGAGGGGGAAGGGGGGTACCACACCAGCCTGGAGGTGAGGAGGAGGAGGGGGAAGGGGGGTACCACACCAGCCTGGAGGTGAGGAGGAGGGGGGGGAGGAGGAGGAGGAAGGGGGGCACCACACCAGTCTGGAAGTGAGGAGGAGGTGGGGAAGGTCTGATTATGAAAGGTTTGCTTGTTGAGGGGTCTTAACTGCTTATGACTTGTGTAATTTTGAAACATTCTCTCTCCTTCTCTTCCTACTCTCTCCTCCTCTCTCCTCCTTCCCTCTCCTCCTCCTCCTCGTCAGCCGGTGTCTTTGTCAGACCGAGAGGTCATCTCCAGGCTGAGGAACTGTCTGCTGGCTCTGGCTGCTCACATGGTTCTCCTGTACGACACCAGCGTGCTCTACTGTTATGAGGCCTCCATCCCTCACCAGGTAACAGCTGTGAGCATGTTAGCATGTTAGCTCTGGAGCTGCACTCAGGATGGACCCACCATCAGCTGATCTTCTTAACGTGTCGTCTGGTTTCCTGTTTCCTGTCTCTAGATCAAGGACATCTTGAAACCGGAAGTGATGGAGGAGATCGTGATGGTGACGCGACAAAAACTTGTCGAGCAGGAAGGATAGAGGAGACAGGAAGGAGAGAGGAGACAGGAAGATGGAGACAGGGAGGATAGAGGAGACATGAAGGAGGGATGAGACAGTAAGGATAGAGGAGACAGGAAGGAGGGAGGAGAGAGAGGAGACAGGGAGGATAGAGAGGAGAGTGGGAGAGAGGGAAAGGGAGGAGAGTGGGAACAGGAGAGGAGGGAGGAGATAGAGAGAGGGGACAGGAGAGAGGAAATAGGGAACATAAATTGATCTGAGACCCCAGATATTGAGGTCAGAAGTATTGAGGCCTTTTGGAACCTTGTGTGAAACCTGCTTAGAACTTGTTACTACATGTGTCTGATGATGGACCAGGAGAGGTTTCCAACATGCCTGTAACATGTCTCTGCTATTCTGTTTAAGCAGGTGGGCGTTTTTCTACATGTTTTATAAAAAATAAATGGTTGATGATGGTTTAAAACTCTCTACTTTTGTTGAGGAAAATAAATAATTGCAATCGTCATGAACTGTTTTGGAGTAATAAAAATAACTATTCATGTATTGTGTTCTTCTTTTGTTAAACCTTGTTATGTGTAGATCTGATGTTTGTGCATTTGACCATAACGTTTCTGGCAGGAATATGTATCAGCATGCAAGGCAGGAGGGGCCTGAACACCCGGGGCCTGAACGCCCGGGGCCCTCGAGCCAAATGCTCCAGAGTCCCGTGCAGGCACGAGCCCACGCACGCACGCACGCTCTGACGTTAACGTGTCTCCACCCCCAGACTTCACTAACCCACCTTGCGTACGGAAACATGGCGGCCTCGGCGACGGAGATCCGACCGAAGTTTGTTTCTCAGACTTCCAGGAGAGAGTTTGAATAAGTCCGCGGTCCGATCACACGGTACCGGAGCGGATCTGGAAGAGTGGTTAAGGATCTGGGAGTTACCGGGCTGACAGCTCAGCAGGATCTGACCTGGGTCTCCAGTGGGTCCGGCAGAACTCGAACCCTGGACACGGAAGTTTGGAACAGGACCACAGATTTCAGGGTTCACTTGGTGTCTTCATGGACTTCATGGTTGTGGTTAACATGAAACATGGATGCTGTTCCGATGTGGAGTTGAAGGGTCTTTTATGCTGCGTATGACCAGATTAGTAAAATGTAACAACTATCAAGCTCAAGATAGTCAACTTTACTCTGTCTTTAACATTCCTGTTAGTTTTTCCATGACATTTCTTCGTCCTAGTTTGCTAGATAACCAGAGAAAGGTTAATGCACGGAAGTGTGATTGAGTTTCTGGGTGTGTTGAGAAGTGATCCTGATGTCCTCTTGTGAGACCTGAATATCTTTCTATATAACTGTTAATGTTAATGTTAGGGTTACAAACTCAGGATAGATTTGTATGGATCCTCCGGAAACTATGGTTGACAGTCTTGGTTAATTCAGACCTTGTGTGTCTCATTCCACTGTGACCATGTGTGAGTTTCTATCATACATGAAGTGAAGCTGTGAAGCTGTGAAATGGGACATGAAGAGATCTCAGGAAGAGGTTAATAATGTGCTTCTGGATGTCAGTAGGTCAGAAACACTGAAGCAGATCAGTTCAGCTGCTCATGAAAGCAGCTTTTCACTAAGTCACACTTTGTGTTGCTGTTTGAGCGATCTGCTGTTGTGGAACTTTTAAAGACATGAACTTGTTCCAGAGGTGCAGCTCTGCATGGTAACAGTCCAGAGCAGCTGGACACAGCCTGGGCCTCAGCCTGGCCCCCAGCCTCACTCTCCCCAGAGCAGCTGGACACAGCCTGGGCCTCAGCCTGCCCCCCAGCCTCACTCTCCCCAGAGCAGCTGGACACAGCCTGGCCCCAGCCTGGCCTCCAGCCTCACTCTCCCCAGAGCAGCTGGCCCCCAGCCTCATTCTCCCCAGAGCAGCTGGACAAAGCCGGACCCCATAAGCCCCTCCTGTGTCATGTACCGGCTCTCCTCTGATTCTGGACATGCACACCTGTGCTGATGCTCAGTAAGGAGAGGAGGAGCCACAGATCTGCAGGGTTCCTCCCATCTCTCTAGCCCAGCCAGGGTAGCTCCAGTGGTGTACATACCAGAGACCACCTCACCCCAGACCTCCCCCTCCCCACCCTAGCCCTTTCCCCCTCACTCCAGCCCTCCACCCCTCACCCCCCTGACCTCACCCCAGACCCCATCCACTCCCCATCACCTCACCCCAAATCTCCCCCTCACACTCTCCACCTCACTCCACCTTACCCCTCTAACTCACCCGCTGTCTGGCCCACAATTTTACCCTCCCCAATACCTCCACCGCCACACCACAGTCTTGGACACCCTCCTGCCTCAGTGTGCCCCCCCTGCCCCTGGGTGGCCCAGCCCAGTGCCCTTCTGCCCCTGGCTCCCTGCTCCTATGGGGCAGCAGCCGGCCAAGTTGTCTGGAGACCAGAGGAGGCCCAGCCTGCCCGCGCTGCCCTTCATCAAGGCCGGCCGGAGGGATGCTTCTCGTCATGGACCCCTCCACTGCAACGTGTTTGCTGTGCACGGTAAGACCTGATATCCCTAAGAAGCTTTCAACCACAGCAACACACATGTCCACACACCCATCAGTGACATCATGTGGATGATGAAATAAGATGTTATTAAGGACCTGATTCTCACACCTAATGTGGACCCACACTGTGTCAGGTCACAGGATTCTGGGGGACATGAGTGAAAGTCTGCAGTTAAGACAGGAAAACAGGTTCTGTAGACGACCGGCTCAGTAGGAGCATGTTTTTCTCCCCCATTCCTCTCCACCTCCTCCCCCATTCCTCCCCCATTGAGTTGTAAAATGGACAGGTTGGGAGCGTGGGCTGTGTGACTCATGTAGCGCCTGAAGGATCATGTCAGAGCTTACAACTGAGCTAGCTTAGCTCTCATGCTAGCCCAGCGATGCTGTGGTGAGGCTGTTTATCTGAGAGAGGGAGAGAGAGAGAGCAGGAGGGTGAGGGAGGGAGTGGGAGAGAGACAGAGAGAGAGAGAGAGTGAGGGAGTGGGAGAGCAGGAGGGTGAGGGAGGGAGTGGGAGAGAGACAGATAGAGAGAGAGTGAGCGAGTGGGAGAGCAGGAGGGTGAGGGAGGGAGTGGGAGAGAGACAGAGAGAGAGAGAGTGAGCGAGTGGGAGAGCAGGAGGGTGAGGGAGGGAGTGGGAGAGAGACAGACAGATAGAGAGTGAGCGAGTGGGAGAGCAGGAGGGTGAGGGAGGGAGAGGAAGAGAGACAGATAGAGAGTGAGCAAGTGGGAGAGCAGGAGGGTGAGGGAGGGAGTGGGAGAGCAGGAGGGTGAGGGAGGAAGGGGGAGAGAGAGAGAGAGAGCAGGAGGGTGAGGGAGGGAGTGGGAGAGAAGGAGAGAGAGTGGGAGAGAGAGAGCAGGAGGGTGAGGGAGGGAGTGGGAGAGGAAGTGGGAGATAGAGAGCAGGAGGGTGAGGGAGGGAGTGGGAGAGAGACAGTGAGAGAGTGGGAGAGAGAGAGAGCAGGAGGGTGAGGGAGGGAGTGGGAGAGAGACAGAGAGAGAGAGTGAAGGAGTGGGAGAGAGATAGAGGGAGTGAGAGAGTGAGAGAGAGAGGGTGAGGGAGTGGGAGAGAGAGAGAGCAGGAGGGTGAGGGAGGGAGTGGGAGAGAGAGAGAGGGGGAGTGGGAGAGAGAGAGCAGGAGGGTGAGGGAGGGAGTGGGAGAGAGACAGAGAGAGATAGTGGGAGAGAGAGAGAGAGCAGGAGGATGAGGGAGGGAGTGGGAGAGAGACAGAGAGATAGTGGGAGAGAGAGAGAGCTGGAGGATGAGGGAGGGAGTGGGAGAGAGGGAGCAGGAGGGTGAGGGAGAGAAACAGAGAGAGTGAGAGAGTGAGGGAGTGGGAGAGAGAGAGAGAGCAGGAGGGTGGGGGAGGGAGTGGGAGAGAGACCGAGAGAGAGAGTGAGGGAGTGGGAGAGAGAGGGAGTGAGAGAATGAGGGAGTGGGAGAGAGAGAGCAGGAGGGTGAGGGAGGGAGTGGGAGAGAAACAGAGAGAGTGAGGGAGTGGGAGAGAGAGAGAGATAGCAGGAGGGTGGGGGAGGGAGTGGGAGAGAGACCGAGAGAGAGAGTGAGGGAGTGGGAGAGAGAGGGAGTGAGGGAGTGGGAGAGAGAGAGCAGGAGGGTGAGGGAGGGGGTGGGAGAGAAACAGTGAGAGAGTGGGAGAGAGAGCAGGAGGGTGAGGGAGGGAGTGGGAGAGAGACAGAGAGAGAGAGAGAGAGTGAGGGAGTGGGAGAGAGAGAGAGAGCAGGAGGGTGAGGGAGGGAGTGGGAGAGACAGTGAGGGAGTGGGAGAGAGAGAGAGAGAGAGTGAGGGAGTGGGAGAGAGAGAGCAGGAGGGTGAGGGAGGGGGTGGGAGAGAAACAGTGAGGGAGTGGGAGAGAGAGAGAGCAGAAGGGTGAGGGAGGGAGTGGGAGAGAGACAGTGAGGGGAGTGGGAGAGAGAGCAGAGGTAAGAGGTAGAGGGGAGAGGTAGAGAGAGAGAGAGAGAGTGAGTGCAGGAGAATGTGAAGGGAGAAGGTAGTTGAAGGACAAGCAGGGACGTGTTGATCCTTCCAGTGTGTCTGCAATGAGGACATGCTAACATGCTGCTCCCTCACCTGTGTAGCCTGGACTCTGCTAGCTACACCCTCCTACTGTGTATGACCTCTGACCCCTCCATGTTAGGATGTGACCTCTTCCTGATGACCTCAGCTGCACCTGTCTGTCTACATACCTGCCTGTCTGTCTGCCTACATATCCTTGTATGTGTGCTTGTCTGTATGCCTGTCTGACCCTCTCCTGTTCTTGCACTTTCTTTCCTGTTCTTGCACTTTCTCTCTCTCTCTCTCTGTCTCTCTCTCTGTCTCTCTCTGTCTCTGTCTCTCTCTCTCTCTCTCTCTCCCTGTCTCTCTGTTTGGCTGGACCTTGTGGAATCTGTTCAGTCTAGACACCAAAGCTCCCTCATGATCCCTGTGGGTCCTGAACATGCATAGCCAATGAGAGGACAGTGTAGCATTAGCCTAGCCATTACAGGACAGTGCAGCGTTAGCCTAGCTGTTGTGTGTGTTTTTCCTCTTTTGAAAACTTGACCACCTGTCAGAGATCATGAAGACAGTTCAGTTCCACAGATAATAACCAGCTAAAGCAGGTGTGAGTGTTCAGTTAGCAGGACAGACCAGATACAGGAAGTGAGTCAGCATTGTGTTTCCAACTTCCTGTCTGAATCCTCATCCTCAATAACAGTCTTATCTAAGTTGACAACTTCCGCTTGCTGGGCTTTGTCAAGTGTGTCTGTGTGCAAGGAACAGTATGTGCGTGTGTGTGTGTGTGTGTGCGCGCGCCCTCCCTAGGCAGGGTTAGGTAATATTGCCTATTTTGCAGAGAGAGTTGAACACTAGGCAAGCTACAGCAGTGAAGTCAAGAATGTGACCTCTTGTGCATTCCTGAGAAATAACTGGTGCAATCCCCCCCCCTCTTTCTCTATCCCTCTCTCTCTCTCTGTCTCCCTCTCCCTGTCTCCCTCTCTCTTTCTCTATCCCTCCCTCTCTCTGTCTCCCTCTCTCCCTGTCTCCCTCTCTCCCTGTCTATCTATCCCTCTCTCCCTCTCCCTGTCTCTCCCTCTCTCCCTGTCTCTCTCTCTATCCCTCTCTCCCTCTCTTTCTCCCTGTCTCTCTCCCCCTGTCTACCTGTCTCTCTGTCTAGCCTTCTCTCCCTCTCTCTCTCTCCCTGTCTCTCTTTCTTTCTCTTGCTCTCTTCCCCTACTCTTGCTTGCTCTTTCTCTCTTTCTCTCTCTTCCCCTTCTCTCTCTCGCTCTCTTTCCCTCTCTCTCTCTGCCAGTCTTTCTCTTTGTCTCTCCAATTCTCCTCCCCTCCCTCCCTCCCTCCCTCCCTCCCTCCCTCCCTCCCTCCCTCCCTCCCTCCCTCCCTCCCTCCCTCCCTCTCTGGGCGTTCTGTGTTTCTCCTACTTCCTGTTTGTCTCCTGCCCACATGCATGTTCACTATTGCCAGTAACCATGGAGACAGGTTCCCATCTGTCTTGTGTCCAGCGGGACAAGAGGGAGGAGCTTATAGACACCCCTGCTAACACACACTGCTGCTGCTCTCTGGGCAGACAGAACCTGTTTTTGTGTGTTTAAGGATTAATTACCTGCCTTGCAAATTCCGTCTTGTGATAGAAATGCCGTCCTGTCACAGCCTGTTAGTCCTGGAGGGCTGTGACCACAACACACTCTCTCTCTCTCTCTCTCTCTCTCTCTCTCCTGTCTCTCTCTCCCCTCTCTCCCCTCTCTGCCCTCTGCCCTCCCTCCATCTACTTCTTTCTCTCTGCCCTCCCTCTCCCTCTCTGCCCTCCCTCTCACTTTTCTCCCCTCCCCTCTCTCTGCCCTCCCTCTCTCTGCCCTCCCTCTCCCTTTTCTCTCCCCTCCCCTCTCTCTGTCCTCCCTCTCTCCCATTTCTTCCACCTTTGTCCCTCCCTCTCTCCCTGACTGCATAGCACAGCATCCCAAAGAAGCCGTCACCATGGAGGCAAGGGATGGTGTGACACAGCCACACTCCCTGTCAGCTATAGGAGGGGCCAGCTAGCTAGCTAGCTACACTGCCTGTCAGCTATAGGAGGGGCCAGCTAGCTAACTAGCTACACTGCCTGTCAGCTATAGGAGGGGCCAGCTAGCTAGCTAGCTACACTGCCTATCAGCTATAGGTGGGGCCAGCTAGCTAGCTAGCTACACTGCCTGTCAGCTATAGGAGGGGCCAGCTAGCTAGCTAGCTACACTGCCTGTCAGCTATAGGAGGGGCCAGCTAGCTAGCTAGCTACACTGCCTGTCAGCTATAGGAGGGGCCAGAAAGCTAGCTAGCTACACTGCCTGTCAGCTATAGGAGGGGCCAGCTAGCTAGCTAGCTACACTGCCTGTCAGCTATAGGAGGGGCCAGCTAGCTAGCTAGCTACACTGCCTGTCAGCTATAGGAGGGGCCAGCTAGCTAGCTAGCTACACTGCCGGTCAGCTATAGGAGGGGCCAGCTAGCTAGCTAGCTACACTGCCGGTCAGCTATAGGAGGGGCCAGCTAGCTAGCTAGCTACACTGCCTGCATCTGTTTCCACTTAAAGACAAAGAAAACCAGCAAACCTCCACTGCAGCTCACAGAGCCTCCTGGCCAAGTCGCTCTCTCTTTATTTCTCTTTCTTGTACTCTCTTCCCCGCACACACACACACTCACAGACACACACACACACACACTCACACACACACATTTGTTTCCTCCTCCCAGCTCCTCTGAAACGCTGCAGTATAAATTCAGCTCTGCGACTCCAACCTGCAGACTTGACTTGCAGCATTCTGTGTTGTGTTCCATCAGTGTTCTGGTTTCCTCTGTCATCTCCGTTCAGGGGGGATTTGAACCGGTAACCTCGTGTTCTGAAGCAGATATGAAAACTAGCAGAGGGGAAGGGGGGAAGGTGGGGGGGAAGGGGGGAAGGTGGGCCTCTAAAACTCCACAACAACATGAAAACAAGCGAGGCTGTTTGGCTCAGATCTCTGGCTCTGCTTCTGATGCATGTTGGGGGGGGGTGTGAGTGTGTGTGTGTGAGTGTGTGAGTGTGTGAGTGAGTGAGTGAGTGCGTGTGTGTGTGTGTGTGTGTGTGTGTGTGTGTGTGTGTGTGTGTTTAACAGTGTCTACATCAAGCTCTTCCCCCTGTAGACTTCTCCAGCTCTTACAGAGTCATGTTGATTCAGGACTATCCTCCAGACACCCCACCCTGGGGGCCCTGTCCCCCCCAGCTGTGTGGAGGTTATGTAGGGAACCGTACTCCCTGCCTAGACACCCACCCTGAGGGTCCTGTCCCCCCCAGCTGTGTGGAGGTTATGTAGGGAACCGTACCCTCAGATAGTGTCAACTACAAACAATTTCCTTCCCTCTCCCAAGCAGTGAATCAAGCAGTGAATCAAGTACCAGAAGTGCATTGTGTTTCTTTGCGTGCCTGTGTGTGCGCATGTGCACCTGTGTACTTGTGTATGAATGTGTGTACTTGTGTATAGATGTGTGTACTTGTGGAAGTGTTTGTACGTCATCTAACTGTTAACATACTGAGAGAGGATTATATAAAACGCTAGTGAGCTGTTCTCCTATGAGCTCATCCCCAAACCATGTGTACCCTGCTGCTCCAGTCTCCAGGCTCCAACAGCCTCCCTGGTCATCTGCTCTGTGTGTGACTGTGGGGGGGGGGTTCACAAACACAGACACACACCATACACACTCACCCCCTCCACCCACACCCCCCCAGACCCTGCTCCTCACCCCCTCAGTAGGAAAGGCCTGTCATTTATCTAATTTCCTTGATTGGACTCTAGGTTGTGTGGCAGTGGGCGAGTGTGTGGGTCAACTGTTAACCCACAACCAGGATCTGCTGTGGAGTCTGTTATCCTGCTGGCTCTGTGTGTGTGATGGGAGGGAGGGGGGGGAGGGAGGGAGGGAGATAGAGAGAGAGGCAGGTCATGGGGGTTGGCAGTAGGAAGAAGGATTTCCCAAAAACCCTGTTGTGACAAACAGACAGAAAGACAAAGGAAATGTATTCTAGTTATTTTAACACTTATTAGTTATTTTAGCACCAGGTTTCTTCTTTTTGCACTGACTAGAAGCACTTTCAATTTCGTTGTACCTGTGACAATGACAAATAAAGATCTAATCTAATCTAATGGAAAAGGCTTTACTTCTACTAACTGCTAACACTCTGGCTTTACTGCCAACACACTGGATTCACTGCCAACACACTGGATTCACTGCCAACACACTGGATTCACTGCTAACACACTGGATTCACTGCTAACACTGGCTTAACTGCTAACACACTGTATTTCAGTCAAGACACTCACTTGATCGATTAATTGATAATAAACAATATTTATTGATTACCATGACATGGAATTTGTTTGACTTTGGCGGAGTGGAATGTCTAAAGGGGGAGCGCTCCCTACCTCCTCGAGCGACACATACGTGCATACATATATGACATGAGGCATGGAGCAATAGATATATAATCCCCCTGATAGACAGAAGACAGATATACATATAGTCAGACAGACAGACAACCGGGCGAGAAAGGGGATGGTGGTGGGAGGCAACAGCACTGATCCTTAGCCGGTCTGTGTGAGTGTTAGATATCCGCGCAGCCTTACTGCCGGTAAGGCAGTCTTACCGGTCGAGGCCCAATGGGCTTGCACTAGCTGAGTCAGGTGTGTTCATGATTGATTGCTTACACTACCTGAGTGCTTGTGCTGCTAGTGCATGTGAGGGAGAGAGTGATAACGTGTACTGAGGTGTGTAAATGAGTGATGATGTATACTGAGATGTGTGAATGAGTGATGATGTATACTGAGGTGTATAAATAGGTTAAGTATACCGAGTTGTGTGAATTAATGATATGTACTGATTGTATGACTGAGTGATGACGCGGGCAGCCCGAGTGTCATGCCAGAACCGGCTTCGCCCATTCACTGCCAACACACTGGATTCACTGCTAACACTCTGCTAACACACTGGATTCACTGCTAACACACTGGCTTCACTGCTAACACACTGGATTCACTGCTAACACACTGGATTCGCCGCCAACACACTGGATTCACTGCTAACACTCTGCTAACACACTGGATTCACTGCTAACACACTGGCTTCACTGCTAACACACTGGCTTCACTGCTAACACATGCTAACACACTGGCTTCACTGCTAACACACTGGATTCACTGCTAACACACTGCATTCACTGCTAATACACTGGATTCACTGCTAACACACTAGCTTCACTGCTAACACACTGGATTCACTGCTAACACACTGGATTCACTGCTAACACACTGGCTTCACTGCTAACACTCTGGCTTCACTGCTAACATACTGGCTTCACTGCTAACACTCTGGCTTCACTGCTAACACACTGTATTCACTGCTAACACACTTGATTCACTGCTAACACTCTGCTAACACACTGGATTCACTGCTAACACACTGGATTCACTGCTAACACACTGGCTTCACTGCTAACACTCTGCTAACACACCTTCTTCTCTGCTAACACGCTGGCTTCACTGCTAACACTCTGGATTCACTGCCAACACTCTGCTAACACACTAGATTCACTGCTAACACACTGGCTTCACTGCTAACACACTTTCTTCACTGCTAACACACTTTCTTCACTGCTAACACTGTGGGTTCACTGCTAACAATCTGCTAACACACTTTCTTCACTGCTAACACACTGGATTCACTGCTAAAATACTTTCTTCACTGCTAACACACTGGCTTCACTGCTAACATTCTGCTAACATACTGGATTCACTGCTAACACACTGGCTTCACTGCTAACACTCTGCTAACACACTGCTAACTCTCTGCTAACACACTGCTAACACGCTGATAACATGTTGCTAACACTCTTCACTTGGACTGCAACGTTTTCCCCCATTGTTGGTGATCGCTGCCCAACTTTGTATTCCTGTTTGTGTGTGTGAGTGAATGAGTGAGTGTCTGTGAGTGTGTGTGAGTGTGTGTGAGCGTGTTTTGGGGGAGGGACTAAGCATCTAATGTCATTCAGGGCAGCAGGCTGACAGAGAGCCTTTGTTGGCAGTCTTCAGCACGAGCGCCTCTCTCTCTCTCTCTCTCTCTCTCTCTCACTCTCTCTCTCTCTCACACACACACTCTCTCTCTCTCCCCCTCACACACACACACACACATGCGCACACACACACACACACACACTGAGGGGGACTGGAGAATGGCTGTATCCACTCTGCTCAGCTGCCTGCTCTGACTCACACAGTCCTGCTCCAGCCTCCAAGTCTTCAGCCGTGAGGAGAAGAAGACAGGAGGAAACCAAGATGGAGGCTGTAGATCGCTAGAGCAGTGAACAGCCCGGAGAACTTCAAGCTGGGCTGGAGAGAAGAGAAAGAAAAACGGATTCTTAAACCTTCAAAGTTTAGTTTTCAACAATATTCTGCTCCTTTTCTCGACGGTCAAAGGAACATTTTCCAAACTTTTTTTCTTCCCTCCCCCGTTTTTCTCTTTCTTCCAGTCGTGAGTGGAAGGAAAGTTAGTGAGACTTTCAGACCCAGAGAATCTGGATTTTTCAAGTGGGAAGTGGAGGGAAAAAGCAAATGAAAATGTTGGAGATTTGTCTGAAATTGGTGGGGTGCAAATCTAAGAAGGGACTGTCATCCTCCTCCAGCTGTTACCTTGAAGGTAAGACTGGGGGGGCTGCGGGGGGCCGAGGGGGCTGAGGGGAAGAGATAGAATAGAATTATATTACTGCCTAGTGTGTTTGAGAAGTTAGAGAGAGGTGAGATATCTCTCTGAGGCCTCTTTCCTATGCTGTGGAAGGGGGTGGGGGGGGTTAGACACACTGTATCACTGCAGAGGGAGGGGGGGGGGGGGGTAGACACACTGTCTCACTGCAGAGGGAGAAGGGTAGACACACTGTATCACTGTAGAGGGAGGGTGTAGATACACTGTCTCACTGCAGAGGGAGGGGGGTAGACACACTGTCTCACTGCAGAGGGAGGGGGGTAGACACACTGTCTCACTGCGGAGGGAGGGGGGTAGACACACTGTCTCACTGTAGAGAGAGGGGGGTAGACACACTGTCTCACTGCAGAGGGAGGGGGGTAGACACACTGTCTCACTGCGGAGGGAGGGGGGTAGACACACTGTCTCACTGTAGAGAGAGGGGGGTAGACACACTGTCTCACTGCAGAGGGAGGGGGGTAGACACACTGTCTCACTGTAGAGAGAGGGGGGTAGACACACTGTCTCACTGCAGAGGGAGGGGTAGACACACTGTCTCACTGCAGAGGGAGGGGGGTAGACACACTGTCTCACTGCAGAGGGAGGGGGGTAGACACACTGTCTCACTGCAGAGAGAGGGGGTTAGACACACTGTATCACTGCAGAGGGAGGGGGGTAGACACACTGTCTCACTGCAGAGGGAGGGGGGTAGACACACTGTCTCACTGTAGAGAGAGGGGGGTAGACACACTGTCTCACTGCAGAGGGAGGGGGGTAGACACACTGTCTCACTGCGGAGGGAGGGGGGTAGATACACTGTATCACTGCAGAGGGGGGAGAGATGGCAGGAAAGACAGAATGGAAGTACATCCGTCTACATATGGACGTGTGGTGAAAGTGAGTTACAGACTCGCTTTAAAGGGTTTTTCTGTCCACTTAACTCATTTTCCATGACTCCTCATTGCCTCTACTTGAGATGAAGATCAGCTAACTGTGTTAGTTTGGATGAAAGATTGATTCAGTTCTGAGAAGTGGAGGGAACGGCAGTTTGAACAGGATCCTTTATTTGGACCAGAACACTCAGCATGTGCCAGGGATTGTGCAACTGTGTGATTGAGTTGACCAGAGGTCTGTTGACCAGAGCCCTGTTGACCAGAGGCTTGTTGACCGGAGGCTTGTTGACCAGAGCCCTGTTGACCAAAGGCCTGTTGACCAGAGATCTGTTGACCAGAGGCCTGTCGAACAGAGGTCTGTCGACCAGAGGCCTGTTGACCAGAGGTCTGTCGACCGAGGTCTGTCGACCAGAGGCCTGTCGACCAGAGGCTTTGCTTTCACACTGGTGCTCATCAGCCGACACAACCCCCCTGAACCACAACACAACCACTTCACAACCAGCTGTTCTTCTCTCTGATGCTCTAAACACCAAACTGTCTCAGGCCTGTCATCTGTGTGTGTGTGTGTGTGTGTGTGTGTGTGTGTGTGTGTGTGTGTGTGTGTGTGTGTGTGTGTGTGTGTGTGTGTGTGTGTGTGTGTGTGTGTGTGTGTGTGTGTGTGTGTGTGTGTGTGTGTGTGTGTGTGTGTGTGTGTGTGTGTGTGAAGCTGAAGGTGCTGACACAGGTGTGACAGCTGAGATGTAGACAGTGTTTGGTCCCAACCCCCCTGTTCATACCTGTCTGTCTGTCTGTCTACCTGTCTGTCTGCCTGCTTGTCTGTCTGTCAGCCCAGAAACACACAGCTGGATCTGTCTTCCTCTCTGGTGGAACTACAATGTTCTACTGCAGCGTGGTGACCAGCAGGCCTCCGCACCTGATGCTGCTGTGGAACATAGAAATGTTGACACACACACACACACACACATACAAAAAAAAATCCCTTACCCCTCTGTCCTGGTCTGAGCTCTGTGTGTGTGTGCGTGTGTGTGTTCCAGAAGCCCTGCAGAAGCCAGACTTGGACCCCCCTGGTTTGTTGGAGGCTGGTCGCTGGAACTCGAAGGAGAGTCTGCTGGCTGGGCCCAGTGAGAACGACCCCAACCTGTTTGTGGCGCTGTACGACTTTGTGGCAAGCGGAGACAACACACTCAGCATCACCAAGGGTGAGACAGAATCACACACATCATTACTGTCCAGTTACACCACTAAAACCCTCTGACCTCTCCCTGACCTCTTACCCTGTTCCCCCTGCAGGAGAAAAGCTCAGAGTTCTGGGTTACAACCACAATGGAGAATGGTGCGAGGCACGTACCAAGAACGGGCAGGGCTGGGTGCCTAGCAACTACATCACACCTGTGAACAGCCTGGAGAAGCACAGCTGGTATCACGGGCCTGTGTCGCGGAACGCTGCAGAATACCTGCTGAGCTCGGGGATCAACGGGAGCTTCCTGGTGCGGGAGAGCGAGAGCAGCCCTGGACAGAGATCCATCTCTCTACGCTACGAGGGACGAGTTTACCACTACCGCATCAACACTGCCTCTGATAGCAAGGTAGGAGGAGGAGGAGGCTAGGGAGGAGGAGGAGGCTGGGGAGGAGGAGGAGGCTGGGGAGGAGGAGGAGGCTGGGGAGAAGGAGGAGGAGGAGAATGGGGAGGAGGAGGCAGAGGAAGTTGTATTGATGGATCGTTTTTTCACTCAAGTAGAGAAGATTCTAGTTGAAGAACATCCTTCAATCTAACCTTTATCTTCCTCCTCTATCCCCCTCTTTCTCCTCCCACCCTCCTCTTTCCTACTCCCTCCCCCCCTCCCTCCAGCTGTATGTCTCCTCAGAGAGTCGTTTCACCACTCTGGCAGAGCTGGTTCACCACCACTCCACGGTGGCAGACGGTCTGATCACCACGCTGCACTACCCAGCGCCCAAACGCACCAAGCCCACCGTGTACGGTGTGTCTCCTAACTATGACAAGTGGGAGATGGAGCGAACAGACATCACCATGAAACACAAGCTGGGCGGAGGACAGTACGGGGAGGTGTACGAGGGGGTGTGGAAGAAGTACAGCCTCACTGTGGCTGTCAAGACTCTCAAGGTGTGTGTTTGTGTGTGTGTTTTTGAAAATACCTGTGCTGAGCTTTGTCCAGTATAGCTCCACCTGGTGCTACAGAGATGTAACTGCAGGTGATTCTGTACCCAAATGGAGACGAGTTTGTTGTGTGTGTGTGTGTACCGAGCATGCGTGTGTATACTAAGTGTGTGTGTGTGTGTGTAACAGGAGGACACTATGGAGGTGGAGGAGTTCCTGAAGGAAGCTGCTGTCATGAAAGAGATCAAACACCCCAACCTGGTGCAGCTGCTTGGTGAGCACATGAATCATCATGAACCACACATGAATCATCATGAACCACACATGAAGCATCATGAACCACACATGAAGCATCATGAACCACACATGAAGCATCATGAACCACACATGAATGTATGAACACCTGAGGCAGGTGAGTAAGCTCTGCCCTCTGCAGGTGTTTGCACCCGTGAGCCGCCGTTCTACATCATCACAGAGTTCATGACCCACGGGAACCTGCTGGACTACCTGAGAGACTGTCTGAGGGAGGAGGTGAACGCTGTGGTGCTGCTCTACATGGCCACACAGATCTCCTCTGCTATGGAGTATCTGGAGAGGAAGAACTTCATACATAGGTCAGAGTCCTCCTCTCTGATCTCTCCTCCTCTCTGATCTCTCCTCCTCTCTGATCTCTCTTCCTCTCTGATCTCTTTTCCTCTCTCATATCTCCTCCTCTCTCATCTCTCCTCCTCTCTCATCTCTCCTCCTCTCTGGTCTCTCTACCTCTCTGATCCCTCCTCCTCTCTGATCTCTCCTCCTTTCTGGTCTCTCCTCCTCTCTGATCTCTCTTCCTCTCTCATCTCTCCTCCTCTCTCATCTCTCCTCCTCTCTGGTCTCTCTACCTCTCTGATCTCTCCTCCTCTCTGATCCCTCCTCCTCTCTGATCTATCCTCCTCTCTGATCTCTCCTCCTCTCTGATCTCTGCTCATCTCCTCTCTGATCTCTCCTCATCTCCTCTCTGATCTCTCCTCCCCTCATCTGCTTCTCTCCTCCCCTGATCTAAGCACTGACCCTCCCTCCCTCCCCCCTTAGGGACCTGGCTGCCAGGAACTGCCTGGTAGGGGAGAACCACCTGGTGAAGGTGGCAGACTTCGGCCTGAGCCGGCTGATGACAGGGGACACCTACACTGCCCACGCTGGGGCCAAGTTCCCCATCAAGTGGACCGCCCCTGAGAGCCTGGCCTACAACACCTTCTCCATCAAGTCTGACGTCTGGGGTGAGTGTGGGGGAGGAGTCATGGGGGGGACGGACGGACGACGACGACGACAGGAAGTGACACATTTAGGAAGTGTGTATGGGAGATTTCTTCAAGGGTCAGAAGATGGGTGTCATGTGACATGATGTCATGTGGTATGTTGCCCCCTCCCTGCTCCAGCATTCGGCGTGTTGCTATGGGAGATCGCCACCTATGGGATGTCTCCATACCCGGGGATCGACCTGTCCCAGGTGTACGAGCTGCTGGAGAAGGATTACCGCATGGACAGACCAGAGGGCTGCCCTGAGAAGGTGTATCAGCTGATGAGGGCCTGTACGTACTCACACACATACACTCACATACACACCCACACACATACACACCCACACACATACACACACACATACACTCACATACACTCAAACACATACACTTCACATGTATTAAGTGTCCTCCACCTCTTCCCCCAGGCTGGAAGTGGAACCCTGCTGAGCGGCCGTCCTTTGCTGAGACCCACCAGGCCTTTGAGAACATGTTCCAGGAGTCCAGCATCTCCGATGGTTAGCTCTCCTGCTAGCTCTCCAGCTAGTTCTCCAGCTAGTTCTCCAGCTAGTTCTCCTGCTAGCTCTCCAGCTAGCTCTTCTGCTAGCTCTTTTGCTAGTTCTCCTGCTAGTTCTCCTGCTAACTCTCCAGATAGCTCTCCTGCTAACTCTCCTGCTAGTTATCCAGCTAGTTCTCCTGCTAGCTCTCCTGCTAGCTCTCCAGCTAGCTCTCCAGATAGTTATCCTGCTAGCTCTCCAGCTAGCTCCCCTGCTAGCTCTCTTGCTAGTTCTCCTGCTAGTTCTCCTGTTATCTCTCCAGCTAGCTCTCCTGCTAGCTCTCCAGCTAGCTCTCCTGCTAGCTCTCCTGCTAGCTCTCCAGCTAGCTCTCCTGCTAGCTATCCTGCTAGCTCTCCAGCTAGCTCTCCAGCTAGCTCTCCTGCTAGTTCTCCTGCTAGCTCTCCAGCTAGCTCTCCTGCTAGCTCTCCTGCTAGTTTTCCTGCTAGTTCTCCTGCTAGCTCACCTGCTAGCTCTCTGGATAGCTCCAAGCTCCTGCCACAGCAAATTCCTTGATTATATGAACTCACATGGTGAATAAAGCTTATTGTGATTCTGATGTGGTCTGGTGATGCTGACCGTGTGTGTGTGTGTGTGTGTGTGTTCAGAGGTGGAGAAGGAGCTGGGGAAGCAGCACTGTGTGGGCTGCAGTCAGAAAGCTCCAGAACTGCCAACCAAGACCAGAACACTGCGGAGGAACCAGGACAGAGACCCTGATGGCCCTGGTGAGATGAGGAAGTCTGAAGCCTGTGTGTGTGAGAGAGAGTGTGAGAGTGTGTGTGTTGATCTGCCTCCTGTGCCCTCCAGACCCAGCAGAGCCGGAGGTGGCTGTGTCCCCCCTGCTGCCCAGGAAAGAGCGCCCTCCGCTGGACGTGGCTGAGGAGGAGCGTCTGCTTCCCCGGGACAGGAGCCGAGGTTTCCTGAGCCGCATCAAGAAGAAGAAGAAGACGGCTCCGGCTCCGCCCAAGAGGAGCAGCTCCTTCAGGGAGACGGACGCTCACCTGGACCGCCACGCCCTAGAGCCACGCGACCACGCCCCCGGCGACGCCCCCGACCACGCCCCCGATCACACCAAGTTCTCAGGCGCCAACAACAACGGAGTGGGCGGAGTCACGAACGGAGCACCCTCCTACCCCAGCTGCTTGTTCCCGCCTCCCGGCCGGAAGAAGGGCATCCCAGTCGTGCCGGTGGTGGGGGTCAAGGGGGGCGCGGGCCCCCAGGGAGAGGAGGACATGGTGTCCAACTCCAAACGCTTTCTGCGCTCCTCGTCTGCCTCCAGCGCTCCCTCCGGCTGCTCAGAGTGGAGGTCCGTCACGCTCCCCAGAGAGCTGGGCCAGCGACACTTTGACTCCTGCACCCTGGGGGGTAAACCAGCGCTGCCACGCAAGAAAGCCAACGAGCAGAAGGGTGAGCCGTGCCCTCGCCGTGGCGCACTCACCCCCCCGCCCCGCCTCCCCAGGAGGACGGAGGAGGTGGACGAGGTGTTCAGGGAAGCGGAGCCTCCGATCACACGGCTCAGGAGGCAGGAGAGCTCCAGGACCAGCGCCCTGCAGGCCGAACTCCTCAAGCCCAATGTGTTCCCTGCACTGGGGGCCGCTGCTGACGAGTGTAAGGCCCGTCGCCACAGGCCCGCCTTGGACCCCTCCTCCTTGGCCCCCACTGCGCCCCAGGGAAAGTTCCAGAAGTCCAAGCCTGCGCCGCCTCCACCCCCCTCCACCAGTAAGTCAGGCAAGCCCTCCAGGGGCCTGGACCTCCACTCCCCCACGGACCCCAAGCCCCGGGGCCCCTCCTCTCTGAGTCACGGCCCAGAGCCCCATGTCTCCAGCGACCTGCCCCGCCCCTCCCTCTCTGACCTCCCCAAGAAGCTGCCACTGGTCTCCTCCTCCAAACCCGTAAAGAGCTCCTCCTCCTCCGTGTCCACCTCACCAGGCCAGACCTCCTTTTCCCCCCTCAGCTCCCCGGGGGAACCTGCCTCCCCCCCGGCCTTCATCCCCCTCATGGACACCCGCCGCTCCCTGCGTAAGACACGGCAGCCTCCAGAGCGCTCGGCCCCCTCAGCTGTGACGCGTCACATGGTCCTCCAGAGCAGCGAGGAGCTGCGAGCTGCTATTGGCCGCGTGTCAGAGCAGACAGGAAGTCACAGTGGCGTGCTGGAGGCTGGGAAGAACCTGTCCCGCTGCTGCGTGAGCTTCGTTGAGTCCATCCAGCAGATGAGGAACAAGTTTGCATTCCGCGAGGCCATTAATAAGCTGGAGAACAACCTGAGGGAGCTGCAGATCTGCCCTGCCGCCACCGGGGGCAGCAGCGCGCAGCAGGACTTCAGGAAGCTGCTGTCTTCTCTCAAAGAGATCAGTGATATTGTGCAGAGGTAGCGGAACATACATGCGACCAGGGGGCTGATCTGAAAACACAACTGGCCCTCCTCCCCCATCCTCCTCCTCCCCCCTTCTCCTCCTCCCCCATCCTCCTCCTCCCCCCCCCTCTTCTTCCTCCTACGGCAGACTGCATCATTCTGGCCTGGTTGTGTCTTGGAGGACAGAGGAATCTGCTCACTAGAGGACTGCTCACTTCTGGGGAAGCCATCTTGTTTTCCTGCCTGTGCTAACTGAATCAAAGACAAACACAAACTATTTAGTGTTTTTATGTTTTTTTTAATGTTTTGCCTTGAGAGCCTTAAACCTCTCATTGCAAGTTTCTCTGTGGCTTCCTGGAACAGAACCAGTCCTGATAGCACCTGTTCACCTTTTCACTCATCTACATGATCATGTCTGGTTAGTTTGACAGACAGGAAGCTGTCCCTCTGTGTTTCCTGTCAGCTGTGCAACCACACCTGGAGGACTCCTGCCTGCTCTGCACACACACACACAGTCCCTCTACACACACACACACACACACACACACACACACACAGTCCCTCTACACACACACACACAGTCCCTCTACACACACACACACACACACACACACACACACACACACACACACACACACACACACACACACACACACACACACACACACACACACACACACACACACACACACACACACACACCACACCACACCACACCACAACACACAAACACACACCACACACACAAACACACAATATCCATGTATCAGTATTCAGCATGTGCGCATGTGCACACCTGTCCTCCAGGTGAGACTCACCTGAGCTCTCACACACCCACCACTTCCTGGTCACACACCATCTCCATGGTAACCCAGAGAAGAACCAGATACAGGATGTGAATGTTGTTTTTATGTCTTGATTTTAACACTATTTGCTTGATTTGTTTTGATTTTCTATTACTGACATTTAGTTGTTGTCCTCTAAACCACTTCCAACCGCCAGAGCTGCTGTGGGTGAACCTTGTGGACAGGTGGGATCACAGGTGAGATCACAGGTGGGATCACAGGTGGGATCACAGGTGGGATCACAGGTGGGATCACAGGTGGGATCACAGGTGGGATGGTGTGTCTTACCTGCCCCAATGCCCACAGTTCACCTCACTACAGAACACACCCACACATTCCCTGACAGCCAATCAGACGGCACATTGAATGACCCCCCCTTCACTCATCTACGTGTTCAGTATTACTCCGACCTTTGACCTTAGCTCTGCCAGACAGCAGAGTCCTTTGCTTCCTTCCTGCACAGTGATGACATCATCTCTGCTGACATTCTGCTTCTCCTGTAAATTCATACGTTCTTTATTTTGACCTGTTATTGTAACCTTGGTGCAATTTTATTGTTGCAATAAAAAAGCAATATTGCTACTTGAAATTATTGTTGGCTGTGGTGTCTCACTGTGAAATAAATGTGAATTGGTGTTGTGTGATCTAGTAGATGTTTAATGTGGAAAGTTAGGTTACCAAAGAATGATGGATCCTAGAATGATGGATCCTAGAACGATGGATCCTAGAACGATGGATCCTAGAATGATGGATCCTAGAACGATGGATCCTAGAATGATGGATCCTAGAATGATGGATCCTAGAATGATGGATCCTAGAACGATGGATCCTAGAATGATGGATCCTAGAATGATGGATCCTAGAATGATGGATCCTAGAACGATGGATCCTAGAATGATGGATCCTAGAACGATGGATCCTAGAATGATGAGCTAAAGTCATTTTGCTGGGTTACATCTGGTTCACGTCACGTCAACAACAGTAACTGGTATTTATTTCCCAGATTCTTCAAAATGTTTGTACAGTTCTGGTCACCGATGTGAGTAGAATCATCCAAACACTGAGACATTCATTCATCTACAAGTAGAAATGATTCAAGACAGGTTTTACCTCTCCTGAATGTTAACAGACCTTTATCATCATGTTTTCATCCTGAGACGCTGCTCAGAAAGAAGCTTCGGTTCTTCAGCCAAGCAGCATCCGGAAGATATATTTATCAAAGCCTCTAATCACATTCTAGCGACTGAAACAACCCATATTTCCTAAGCTTTTTCAAAGAGCGAATGCAGTGAGCTATCGCTGGTGTATCTTTCACAGTCTTGAGGAGGAATTAATATCCTCCTCTCGTGATTCACCGATAATAGCTGACATCTCTTCCAAAGAAAAGAAATCTGAAATGGAAATCAATTCAAGCAGCACATGAATACTTGTTCAGTTGGAGCCATTTGAATAATAATCAGGGACTGAGATCTGACACACTCCTCTCTCACATGACATTCCTGTTCCACACTCAGCAACGGAACATTTTGTTCCTCTTTAATTTGAGGCATTAATCTGATATTATTCATAAATTGTGTTTATGTATTTCCAGAAAGCAGCGATATGTACAGCAGGATGCTCAGGGGCCCTCATCAGGACAGGAAGGAGAGGTGGCCATGGCAACCCTTCCATATGCTGCTTCCTGTTTCGTGTGCTGAGGAGCCACACTGATCTGAGCAGCAAGGAGTCTGTCAGTACTCTAAAGTCACTGAATCTCCACCAACCAGCCAATCAGAGCAAGGCTGGGGAGTGTTTGAAGTCATCAGATGGACGTAAACACTAAATAAGTTATCACCATGGCAACAGCAGAGTAGATCATGTTGATGTGGTTTTGCGGCCAGCAGCTGGATGTGGGAGGGGCAGGTGAGGTGTGTGTTGTGGGGCAGGTGTGTAGTGGGGCAGGTGAGGTGTGTGTTGTGGAGCAGGTGAGGTGTGTGTTATGGGGCAGGTAAGTTGTGGGGCAGGTGAAGTGTGTGTTGGGGGGCAGGTGAGGTGTGGGGCAGGTGAGGTGTGTGTTGGGGGGCAGCTGAGGTGTGGGGCAGGTAAAGTGTGTGTTGGGGGGCAGGTGAGGTGTGGGGCAGGTGAGGTGTGTGTTGGGGGGCAGCTGAGGTGTGGGGCAGGTAAAGTGTGTGTTGGGGGGCAGGTGAGGTGTGGAGCAGGTAAGGTGTGTGTTGGGGGGCAGCTGAGGTGTGGGACAGGTGTGTAGTGGGGCAGGTGAGGTGTGTGTATTGGGGCAGGTAAGGTGTGTGTTGCGGGGCAGCTGAGGTGTGTTGAGCTATTTTCCACCTGTATTGGATCAGCTTTAGTTCTTAGCGCTGGTTTAGGAGGTCAATCCTGGAGGGATTAACACACACAAGTGACAGGAAGCTCAGAGGGGGCGGCTGGGGGGGGACCAGTCCAGCTAATCGGGGAACCCAGCAGATCCAGGTTCCCCTTGGACCCCCACAAGGCGTCTATCTTACTGCCTCTGTGCTGCTGTAAATCCCATTTTGAATCCTATTTATAATTCATGATTGTTTTATATCCTTGTTACCAAGATGTCCCGTATGTTTAATGTCACCTTGTTTCCGAGGGCGATATGGCTGCTTTGCTGAAGCATCACTTACATCAACGACCACATTACTCAACACCTACAAGAACAACATGACATGTAATACTAGTAATTACACTTAACATTCATAAAGGTTATATTAACTACCTCGAGTTACCACATGGGTGCATAGCATGGACTATCTGTTTAATTCTTTTAAATGTTTGAAGTTAATATGAAATCACAGCCACACTGACTTGAAGAGTAGATGATGAGGAGGAGGATGATTGACTTAACTTGATAGTGATGAAGAGGATGGGATAAAAGACCTGAACTATGGCTACATGAAATGAATTATCAGCGTATTATGTTAATGATGCTAAGATGCTACCATAAGAACCCTGAGGATACTAACAGCTTTAAAACAGCAGAGATAATGAACATTTCAAAAAAACCTTCCTTATCAAGCGTTCGTTTTACATGGGAGAGGTTGAATGGGGCTGAAATGTCTGTATGTTGTTGCTTCTGAAGTGCTAATTTAGCAGTATGACATGATCACTCAGAAGCATCAGTTTAATGACAGATCACTCGGACAGCATGTTTGTCGCTGGTCAAGGTTCCTGTCAGGTTCCTGTCAGGTTCCTGTCCAGGGTTCCTGTCAGGTTCCTGTCAGGTTCCTGTCAGGTTCCTGTCCAGGGTTCTGCATGTACAGATGAGGACTGGATGATTTAACCAGTGCTTTAACTAAGCTGGTAGAGAGTGAAGTATTAGATGTTGGTTTGTATCTGTGTCAGTTGAATTATTTATCTGCCGCTTTTGAAAGGCCAGCCTTGCGCCCGGCTAACCTTTTAAAAATAGGCCGAGTGTCCGATGTGTGCCAGAGAGACAGACACTGGCAGAGCTTCAGAGGCAGCAGAGCGGCACCACAGAGCAGCACTGGGGCCTTTAAAGATAATCAGAGACTGTGTTTAAGAAGCATGTTCTTCTCAGAGGTGATGTGTCAAAGTGAAATCCCAACCCAGTGTCCCAAAACCCAGATGGACACTTTCAGATGGTCACACAGTTTAAGTTTTGCTTCTGGATTTGGAGTCTTTTCCTGCCTTCAGGGTGAACAAGAGATCCTGTGAAACAAGAGAACTTAATGCTGGATATTGTCCTGACTTAGGACAGTGTTTCCCAACCCTAAAACATGCAGGACAGTGGCCCCTGAGGACCAGGGAAACATCTAAAACATGCAGGACAGTGGCCCCTGAGGACCAGGGAAACATCTAAAACAAGCAGGACAGTGGCCCCTGAGGACCAGGGAAACATCTAAAACAAGCAGGACAGTGGCCCCTGAGGACCAGGGAAACATCTAAAACATGCAGGACAGTGGCCCCTGAGGACCAGGGAAACATCTAAAACATGCAGGACAGTGGCCCCTGAGGACCAGAGTTGGGGCTCACTGAGTTAGGATACCCTGAAGCAGGGTTTGTAAGATCCTCATTGTCCTGGGAATGCCCCCCCCCTCACGACTCACCCCTGCCCCCAACCCCCCCAAGCAGCACTAACAGATGGTGTGATGTCAACCCCCTAACAACCCCCTAACAACCCCCTGAGCTAAATTGTCCATTTCGTCCCAGGAGCCAGTGAGATGCTGGAAGCAGCCCTGATGGTCTGCGTCACAAGAAATGAAATATCTCACACCCCTGGGCTCTGTGCTGTGCTCTGTGCTGTGCTGTGTGCTGTGCTCTGTGCCCTGTGCTGTGCTCTGTGTCCTGTGCTGTGTGCTGTGTGCTGTGCTCTGCCCTGTGCTGTGCTCTGTGTCCTGTGCTGTGTGCTGTGTGCTGTGTGCTGTGTTCTGTGCTGTGCGCTGTGTGCTGTGTGCTGTGTGCTGTGTGCTGTGTGCTGTGTGCTGTGTGCTGTGTGCTGTGCTGTGTTCTGTGCTCTGTGCTCCGCTGTGCTGTGTGCTGTGTGCTGTGTGCTGTGCTGTGTGCTCTGTGCTGTGCTGTGCTGTGCTGTGCTGTGCGCTGTGCGCTGTGCTGTGTGCTGTGTGCTCTGTGCTCCGCTGTGCTGTGTGCTGTGCTCTGTGCTGTGCTCTGTGCTGTGCTCTGCGCGCTGTGCAATGCTGTGTGCTGTGCTGTGTGCTGTGTGCTGTGTGCTGTGTGCTGTGTGCTGTGTGCTGTGTGCTGTGTGCTGTGTGCTGTGCTGTGTGCTGTGTGCTGTGTGCTGTGTGCTGTGTGCTGTGCTGTGTGCTGTGCTGTGTGCTGTGCTGTGCTGTGTGCTGTGCTGTGCTCTGCGCTCTGTGTGCTGTGCTGTGTGCTGTGTTGTGCACTGCGCGCTGTGCAATGCTGTGTGCTGTGTGCTGTGTGCTGTGCTGTGTGCTGTGTGCTGTGTGCTGTGTGCTGTGTGCTGTGTGCTGTGTGCTGTGCTGTGTGCTGTGTGCTGTGCTGTGTGCTGTGCTGTGTGCTGTGCTGTGCTGTGTGCTGTGCTGTGCTCTGCGCTCTGTGTGCTGTGCTGTGTGCTGTGTTGTGCACTGCGCGCTGTGCAATGCTGTGTGCTGTGCTGTGTGCTGTGCTGTGTGCTGTGTGCTGTGTGCTGTGTGCTGTGTGCTGTGTGCTGTGTGCTGTGTGCTGTGTGCTGTGCTGTGCTGTGCTGTGCTGTACTCTGTCCCCTCTGTGCTCCGCTGTGCTGTGTGCTGTGCTCTGTGCTGTGCTCTGCGCGCTGTGCAATGCTGTGTGCTGTGTGCTGTGCTGTGTGCTGTGTGCTGTGCTGTGTGCTGTGTGCTGTGTGCTGTGTGCTGTGTGCTGTGTGCTGTGTGCTGTGTGCTGTGCTGTGTGCTGTGCTGTGTGCCCTGTGCTGTGTGCTGTGTGCTGTGTGCTGTGTGCTGTGTGCTGTGTGCTGTGCTGTGCTGTGCTGTGCTGTGCTGTGCTGTACTCTGTCCCCTCTGTGCTCCGCTGTGCTGTATGCTGTGTGCTGTGTGCTGTGTGCTGTGTGCTGTGTGCTGTGTGCTGTGTGCTGTGTGCTGTGTGCTGTGCTCTGTGTTCTGTACTCTGTGCTGTGCTCTGTGCTGTGTGCTGTGTGCTGTGCTGTGTGCTGTGCTGTGCTGTGTGCTGTGTTGTGTGCTGTGTGCTGTGTGCTGTGCTGTGCTGTGCTCTGTCCCCTCAGCAGCAGCTAAGCTCTCTGACAGCAAGCCTCTGATACATAAGGACCCTCTGGCTTTAATGCCCCTTCATAGCAGAACTGCACTACATGCACACATGGGCAAACTTTCAATTACTTGATATTCGTTGGTGTTAAAAGGCAGCTTCCCTTCCTGCTTCCTGCCTCCAAGGTTTTTAATCCCTCAGTCAGAGTTAAGATGATCATCGAGACTCGTGTGACAAAACCTCCGTCCCTGGAGGAGCAGGGGGGGATGGTACCAGGCTGGAAGAGCCCTGCAGGAAAGACCTCCACACTGTCCCCCAGCCCCCCACACCGTCCTCCACCCCCCCACACTGTCCTCCAGTCCCCCACACTGTCGCCCAGCCCCCCACACCGTCCCCCAGACCCCCACACCGTCCCCCAGCCTCCCCACACCCCAGCCTCCCACACCCCAGCCTCCCACACCCCAGCCTCCCACACTCCTCCCCCCCTCCCTCCCTCCCTCCCTCCCTCCCTCCCTCCCTCCCTCCCTCCCTCCCTCCCTCCCTCCCTCCCTCCCTCCCTCCCTCTCAGTGTCACTATCCTGTGTTCTGAAATGATTCTCTGATGTCAGGATCCCAGCCTGCAGGATGTTACTGTGGTTTTCATGGGAGCTTGGTGGGTTGGCAGTGATTAACACTGTGGATCTTGTCAGCAGGGTTTAAAACATGCGAGACTTAACAGCCATTTCCTGTTCCTCTCTGCTCTCTTCACATCTCTGCGTTATGTGAGATGACAGATGACCAGAATTAAAGCCTCGCAGCAGAATTAACTTTTCATGCATTCTGCTTTTCCTCATCAACGCTTGTTGTCTTTTTTTGGGTCGACGCTGCCGGCCTCTCTTCTTCTTCTGCTGCTTGTCCTTAATAGCAGCTTCATCAGGAAGTCTTCATGACCATGCTGCTTTCTCTCTCACTTCTCTCTCTCTCTCTCTTTCTCTCTCTCTCTCTGTCTCTCTCTCTCTGTCTCTCTCTGTCTCCGTCTCTCTCTCTCTCCCCCCTCTCTCTGTCTCTCTCTCTCTGTGTCTCTCTTTATGTCTCTCTCTGTCTCTCTCTCTCTCCCAGAGGGTCCTCTAAGGGCCCAGTGTGACATGAGATGAGACAGGAGCTGTAAGGCTCTCATCCCAAGAGATCCCCTCCAGTACATACTCCCTCCCCCTCCTCATTTCCCTCCCTCCCTCTCTCCTCCCTCCCCTCCCTCCTTCTCTCCCCCACCCACCCTCTCTCCCTCCCTCCCCCTCTCTCCCCCTCTTTCCCCCTCTCTCCCCCCTCTCCCTCCCTCCCTCCCTATCTCCCTTTCTTTCTCCCTCCTGCTCTCCCTCCCGCCCTCCCTCCCCCTCTCTCTCCTTCTCTCCCCCCTCTCTCTCTCCCCTCTCTCTCTCCCTCCCTCCTTCTCTCCCCCTGCCCTCTCTCCCGCCCTCCCTCCCCCTCTCTCTCCCTCTCTCCCCCTCTCTCTCCCTCCCTCCCTCTCTCCCCCCTTTATCTCTCCCCTCTCTCTCTCCCTCCCTCCTTCTCTCCCCCCCCACACACCCTCCCTCCCTCCCTCCCCCTCTCTCCCCCTCTCTCTCCCTCTCCTCCCCTCTCTCCCTCCCTCTCTCTCCGCCCTCTCCCTCCCTCCCTCTCTTTGTTTCAGAGTACACACACACACAAACAGATATTTACACAGACACACAACACAGTTCCACAAAGTGCAATGCATAAACACACACACACACTCAGCACCAAAACCAACAGATCAATATACACACACTCAGCACCAAAACAAACAGATCAATACACACACACCCATCTGTCACACAGGACAGGAAGTCAGGTTCCTCCGGCGTACTGGAACTTCCTTTTCCTAGAAGAATGTGTGGCCCACCATGTGACTGTGTGTCCAGTGAGTGAGAGGCACCATATGCTGCTGTGGGAGAGGAGAAGTTGGCTTAGCTGCAAATCTGCCTCATCCGCAGCATTAAAGCCTCTAAGAAAGGATTTCATCGTTAATTCTTGATTAGATAGAATTTCTCTCCAGAGCTAGCTGAGAAACACTGAACAGTGATAACCTGGATAAACACACACACACACACACACACAACACACACACACTGGTCTCTTGCAGTGTGATACTACCACATGGTAACAATGTGTTGGACTATTATTAGAAGACTTCAGACTTCAGAAGACTTCAGAAGATTATCAATCAGGAATTAATTTTGATTATTGTGTCTGGTTAAACTGAAGAGCCTGCAGTCGCTGTCCCTCCCCCCTCCTCCTCTCCCCCTCCTCCTCTCCCTTCGTTTCCCCCCTCTGTAGCCCTCCACTCCTTCCTTCCTTCCTTCCTTCCTTCCTTCCTTCCTTCCTTCCTTCCTTCCTTCCTTCCTTCCTTCCTTCCTTCCTCTCCCTCCCTCCCTCCCTCCCTCCCTCCCTCCCTCCCTCCCTCCCTCCCTCCCTCCCTCCTCTCCCCCTCTCCCTCTGAAATAGTAGAGGAATCTATCGTCTCTTCTCTTCCCAGAGAGGAGGGGAAAGAGAGAGAAGAGGAGTAGGAGGGATGAAGAGGAAAGGAGGGAGGAATGAAGAGGAGAGGAGGGAGGGAGCAACAAGCAGCTCAAACGGTTATTATATCTTCCTTCCCTTTCCTGCCTGCCTTCCTGCCTGCCTGACTCGCTGCCTGACTCGCTGCCTGACTCGCTGACTGACTCGCTGACTGACTCGCTGACTGACTCGCTGACTGACTTGCTGCCACTCAATAGAGGCGTGCTGGTGTGTGTGAGTGTGTCGTGTCAGCTTGTGTGTGCAGCTCAGACAGATCCCAGCGCTGACAGAAGAAGGAGCTGCTGTTTGAGTTCACCTGGATGTTAGCAGGGCCATCCTGCCCTCCTCCCAGCCCCACCTGCAGAAGCCTCACCTGGATGTTAGCAGGGCCGTGTTGCCCTTCTCCCAGCCCCACCTGCAGACGCCTCACCTGGGCTGCACCCATGACTGGACACACCTGGCTGGCTGCGCTCGCATTCACCCTGCTGTCCGCTCTGTGCATCACACAAGGTGACTGTGGGAATGCTGTGTGTGTGTGGATGCTGTGTGTGTGTGTGTGTGTGCTTTCTGTGTGCGTGTGCATACATGCGTGTGGTGAGGGGGGGAGGGACATGTGTTTGTGAGAGAGGGGATGTGTGTACTTGTGTATATGTGTTTACTGGTGTATCTATATACTAATGTATAATAAGCAGAGAAGGAACTGAGGTTTGTGTTTGTACAGAGTCCAACGAACTGTCAACAGATTTAAATCTACAGAAAAAAAACATTTACAAATAATGAACAAGCATTATTACGGTCTTCAGGGTTTGATAATGCTTCTTTTGTTGGGTGAATTACTGCTCTGGGTTTAATGTCCCACATGGGGTTACACTAGACATCAAGCAAATGTGAAAACCCAAATTTCCCTGAGGTACAATCTCAAGTGATTCATTTCCAACATCCAACCTCTTTATGCAGCGAGCAAAAGATTTAAAAAACAGGGTCAACAAACCTGTGCTTTTACTCTCTCATGAAATCTCTGATTCCCACAGATGTTCGTCATCAGTTTTGATCTCGTTGAGGCTCCTATGAACTGTGCCATAATCTCAGATTATTCATCAATACACTCATGGCATGTCAGTGCCTTACAGAGGGGGTGAATATGCTGAGCATGAATTTAATCTCAAAGCATCATACGGTTATTCACTAAGGTTTTATTTTCAGAATATGATTCCAGCGTGCAGAGTAATACCACTTGAGCCTGCCTGTCTGTTTTAGACGGTTTTATATGACATCTGTCTGTTTAGACTAATATATTACATTTATGTTACATTTGACATTTCTTATTGTACTGTAACCATTTAGCATCTTTATGTAGGCATGTTTGTAGTTACATAGTTTGTATGTCTGCCTGTCTGTCTTCCTGTCTGTTCTTCTGTCTGCCTGCCTGTCTGTCTGCCCCTCTGTCTGTTTGCCTGCCTGCCTGTCTGTCTGTCTGTCTGATGTCCTTAGAGAAAAGCCTCCTTAATGTTTCATATATCTGGTCTAAACATCAACACCATCTCAGCTCTCAACCACACATCATGTCAGCACCTCAGAGACAAACAGGGTTCTTCATCTGGCCCCTCGCTCTCTCTCTCTTGCTCACTCTCTCTTGCTCTTTCTCTCTCTCTTTCTCTCAGTGAAGATATGTCGACTAAAGTTAATGTCCCTCTGTGTTTGTCTGATATGACATCAATCCTCTCATGTTGTTGGCCATCTTGCTTCTACCAGGCTTGATTCCAGCAGATTTTAAAATGATTTAGTAAGAGCATTTGGCAGGATTAGTTTTCATACTGAAAGCTGCATGAGTGCTTGTGGTTGGATATTTCCCAGACGTGCTAGAGGTCATCTGTTAGCCCACAGTCCAGCTCTTCAGGCCTGCAGAGGAGAGAAAGGGAGGATCACTGTCAGTCTGATCTCCCACTGGATTGTTGAGTTCAGCCACAGGTGTGTGTGAGGTCCAGTGTGTGAGAAACAATCTGGTTAAGCTCTAAGAGGTTTATGTCCTTTAATCTGCTCCAGACGGACAACTAGACACACCTCACTGGATTAGAAACACACTTCACTGGAATAGAGACACCTCACTGGACTAGAGACACACCTCACTGGACTAAAGACACACCTCACTGGAATAGAGATACACCTCACTGGACTAGAGACACACCTCACTGGACTAGAGACACACCTCACTGGACTAGAGACACACCTCACTGGAATAGAGACACCTCACTGGACTAGAAACACACCTCACTGGAATAGAGACACACCTCACTGGATTAGAAACACACCTCACTGTAATAGAGACACCTCACTGGACTAAAGACACACCTCACTGGAATAGAGACACACCTCACTGGACTAGAGACACACCTCACTGGACTAGAGACACACCTCACTGGACTAGAGACACACCTCACTGGAATAGAGACACACCTCACTGGAATAGAGACACACCTCACTGGAATAGAGACACCTCACTGGACTAGAGACACACCTCACTGGACTAGAGACACACCTCACTGGACTGGAGACACACCTCACTGGAATAGAAACACACCTCACTGGAATAGAAACACACCTGTCTGGCATTACCACTTCCTCCATCCACACTAACAGGTTGTGTGTGTGTTTCCTACAGTGAGAGGCCTGCAGTGTTACGGCTGCAACATCATCCAGGGTCAGAGATATGTGGATGTTGGCTGTTCCAACCCAGAGGTCCTCACGTGCAGCCACTCACACAAAGGCTTCAAGCATCGCTTCTGCATCAGGACTGAAAGTAGTGAGTATCTGAGAACTCAAACACAAACACAGCACACAGCACTCAAACATAGCACTCAAACACAGCACTCAAACACAGCACACAGCACTCAAACACAGCACACAAACACAGCACACAGCACTCAAACACAGCACGTAAACACAGCACACAGCACTATTCTGAATTTAGACTTTTCTAATGTGTAAATTCCTCAGTTTGTAAAACAGCGTCTTAGACATGAGGATGATGTAAGCGCCAGCTGCCACTTCCTGGACAGCTGAGACAGCCAATCATGTTAAAGAGCTGATGTGGCGCCCTATTTCTATTGGCTCAGGGGAAAAAATGGGGTCAGCGCAGCCTGATGACAGGCTGTCGGGTGTGACAGGGTCTCTGTCTAGGATGAGGACAGTCTTGAAGGGGCAGCACACCTAGTCTGGTCTCTAATCCGATCAGGAGGGAGTTGAAAGGAGGCCAGATGTTGTCTCATGATCTGACACTCCTGGAAAGTATTCAGTCCAGATGGGACAATGGATTAGACCACACTGCTATTCAAAATGATAACCCTACCCCCAAGCTCAGCCCCAGCCTGGCCCTACCTCTAACCCCAGTCCCAGCCTCAGTCCCAGCCTGGCTCTACCCCCAGCCTCAGCCTCAGTCCCAGCCTGGCCCTACCTCTACCCCCAGCCCCAGCCTCAGCCCCAGCCTGGCCCTACCTCTACCCCCAGACCCAGCCTCAGTCCCAGCCTGGTTCTACCCCCAGCCACAGCCTCAGTCCCAGCCTGACTCTACCCCCAGCCTCAGTCTCAGCCTTAGCCCCAGCCTGGCCTTACCTCTACCCCCAGCCACAGCCTCAGCCCCTGCCTGGCTCTACCCCCAGCCTCAGTCTCAGCCTCAGCCCCAGCCTGGTCCTACCTTTACCCCCAGCCACAGCCTCAGCCCCTGCCTGGCTCTACCCCCAGCCTCAGTATCAGCCTCAGCCCCAGCCTGGCCCTACCTCTACCCCCAGCCCCAGCCTCAGCCCCTGCCTGGCTCTACCCCCAGCCTCAGTCTCAGCCTCAGCCCCTGCCTGGCCCTACCTCTACCCCAAGCCCCAACCTCAGTCCCAGCCTGGTTCTACACCCAGTCTCAGCCTCAGCCCCTGCCTGGCTCTACCCCCAGCCTCAGTCTCAGCCTCAGCCCCTGCCTGGCTCTACCCCCAGCCTCAGTCTCAGCCTCAGTCCCAGCCTGGCTGTACCCCCAGCCTCAGCCTCAGCACAGTCTCACACCATAAACTGCTGTCGTTAGAGTCCCCCTGCTGAGAGAGCTGTCAGCATGTCCTGCTGCTCTGACTGACTGCTGTCTTCCTGTCTTCCAGCGGCTCTGGGGATTGTGCTGACCAGCGGCTGTGCCACCTCGAGACACTGCCAACAGCAGGAGCTGCCGGGCGTAAGGATCCACTGCTGTGACTCAGACCTGTGTAACAGCGCCACCTCCTGGCGGGCGGGAGCGCTGCATTACGTCTGCGTATTAGCGAGTCTGCTTCTTCTAAGGTTTTGTCTTTGATGACATGATGCTCTACGTACCTGTCAATCAACAAGGGTCCAATCAGGACCTGAATATGGATTCACCCTCTATCAGTGATGTTCTGTGTCTTTCAGTTGTTTGTTCAGAAGCTGAACGGAAGGTAGAACACTGAGATAACAGCTTTTGTCACTGTGGATAGATGCTTGAGTCCTTCCCCAGTGTCAAACACCACAGCTTGTGCATTTATTATGCGTCCTTATGATCCGTTTTTTAGAATAGGTCAGATGCTCAGAAGGAAATCATTAAATGATTCAATCTGAGTTTAGCGCAAACATAGAGACTGTTTAACACATGCTTCAAAAGAAAACTCTAAAATGTGTTTAAAGTCCTAGCAGTTCTGTGTAAACATGATCAGGAACGTTTACCAACAAACTTTTCTGTATTTTCTTCTAAGAACTAGAGTACATGTGAGCTTTTGTGTTCTACAATAACAGACAAGTTGGTTGTGAAGCTGGTTTCTGGTTTGGTATGGATGGGGTTTTGCACGTCTTTACCATGTCTGCTCTCCACAAGCCATATTATTGTTGTTGTTTTTTTTATTACAACGTTTCCTCAAGCTATAAGCTTGATTATGCACGCAGCATGAATTTATATTTGAGAGTATTTGAGATTTTAAGGTCCAATGTACAGTGAAAGCATGTAATGTTGTGAAATAAATAATTTAGTATAATTAAGTAGCTTTCGTTTCAAATGATTTACGTGTCAAATTACATGGAATGAACGAATGATCCTAGTTCCACTGGGACTACTAACCCTAACCCTACATGGCATCACCTAACCCTAACCCTAACCCCTAACCCTAACCCTGAACTAGTTAATAAAAATGCTATGACGCCAACCACATTAGAAAGCGAAATCAGAGGCCACGTTTCAAATAGAAATGTGCATCTCAGTGAAATAAATACAAATCTTTAACTAGAGAGCGCACAGTGCAAAATATACTGATAATACTACGAATATTTTGACTATTTTTGCTTATTTGGTCAACTGTAATGATCACTGGCCAAAATCCATTTAAATCTTCGAAACTGCAGTTAAATTTTTGTCCATGTTTTGATGAACCTTGAGTATTATCTACACAGTATCCCTCATGTACACCTATACAGGTAAGGTTCTTTGTGATAACGCCATTACACACATCTCCAATTAGCGCAGAAAGGGCAGCTCTGCGCATGCGCGCGCGTCTTTGTCCCAGACAGAGGAAGCTGCTCACCAGCCGCCATCTTGGATAGAACCTCCAGGAGAACCTGCAGAACCTTCAGATCAAGACGATATAACATTTAATAACATACACAATAACCCGGTAAGATACCAGACATGATGACATACAGATTGCCTCTAAACTGTCTTGTATAGTTATACTTAAAACATAGGAAATGTCATTATAATTGATATGCTAAAGTTAGCTTGTGGCTTCTTAGCTAGATGGTGTTTGTGGTGATTGTAGCTACATGCTAATGTTAGCTCACTGTTTTCATCTGACTGATTATTAAACTTCACTTCTTCACAGTGAACACTGTGTTATAAGGAGGCGGGATGATAGTAATATAACAGTGGTTATATTGTCATCTGTCTCTGAAGCTGTTCTGTGTTATTTATAAGATGTTACCCCTGCTAGCTTGTGAGCTTGTTAGCTCGCTAATCAGTTTGGGATTAGATGAAGCTCGAGCGCTACATGCTAATGCTAGGTTAGCCTAGCTCGAGCTCTAAATGCTAATGCTAGGTTAGCTTAGTTCGAGCTCTACATGCTAAGGCTAGGTTAGCCTAGCTCGAGCTCTACATGCTAATGCTAGGTTAGCCTAGCTCGGCTGCTTTAGGTGTGTCAGACTCGGTCTGTCATCTAGAATAAGGTTCATAACCATCGTTAAATTAGTCCACATTTATGATCTAACCGAGTAGAAAGGAGTTAAAGTGGTTTGAAAAACACATTTTAAGATGTTTAACTCGCTAACGTGTCCTGCTCTGTCAGGATGGATTGATGCTGGCTAACGTCGTTAGCCTGTTAGCTTACTGTTGACAGGATCCTGTGTGGGCCTGATCTTGGTCTATGAAACATCCTCTTCACTTCGCAGACCCGCTTAGCTTCAGATGAGGCTCAGAACCAGAACATTGTTTATTTATATTTGTGTTGTGTTAGTTTGAGTCATCTTGCTTAAAGACCGATAGCTAGTTTAGTCAGGAAAGCTTTAGCCTTTCATATTTCGCTTCCACATCATGCAATCTGATCTTGGCCAAGCAAGGTGTTGCCTTTATCACACAAGACAGGTAGATAGATATACAGGCAGGCAGGTAGACAGACAGACAGACAGACAGACAGACAGGCAAGTATACAGGCAGGTAGACACAGGCAGGCAGGTTTGGCCTTTGTTGTTCCTGGACTGAACTGCTTGTTTGAACAAGCTTGCTAGTTAACATGTTTGGGTTTAAGGCAACACATGCATGATTACTTCCAGGAATTGTCTTACTCGATGTAAACACTTAAATCACAGGATTTTATATTTGTCTGTTTCCTCAAGGTCTCAAATACAATAAGTCTCTATCATGTTTGTTGACTGGTTCTGTTCCATAAACACACTGATGGAACAGGATTGTCAGCCCTTACCTGACTCATCACACAAATATTTATAACTTGATATGGTGCTTTAATAAGCCAATGAGATAAGGGTCTTCAGAATCACATGACTTCATCATAATGGAGCCATCAAAATGGATATTATATTCCAAGTCACACTTCACTAATTCATCAGTTGACCTTGTTTCTGTGCATCCTGGTAATATCATGTTCCTGAGTCGCACCTGGTCAGGACTCTCACAGGCCTGTGCTGTGACACTGCTTTCTGTTTTATGAATTGAGAGTGTGTGTGAGAGAGAGACGTGGCAGTGATGTGCTGAGGCTGTGATCTGGTCACATGATGCCTGTACTCTCCTCGGCCCACTCCAGGCAGGAAGTGCCTCTTCTTCTTCTTCTTCTCTCTTCCTCTCTCTGTCTCAGGACAGTGTCCAGTGTAGAGCCCTAAAGCTTGGAGCTGCTGCCTGGACACAGAAACACCTGTCATGTGACGTGTAGCAAGAGGCAGCACATGACTAGAGGGTCATGTGATGGAACACAGCCAGGCCCTGTAGTTAAAGGGGGGAGGAGGAGGAGGGAGGTTGCCAGGCGTGGAAGGCTGGTTCCATCATTATTGTAGTTTGAATATAAACACCATAGCTTCTGCTTCCTGTACTTTCTGTACCCTTGGCAAGGCTGTGCCTGTTCATCCCAGGACACTCCTCCCCAGGACTGACTGACCTCCAGCCCCCAGACCTCCTCCCCAGGACTGACTGACCTCCAGCCCCCAGACCTCCTCCCCAGGACTGACTGTCCTCCAGCCCCCAGACCTCCTCCCCAGGACTGACTGTCCTCCAGCCTCCAGACCTCCTCCCCAGGACTGACTGACCTCCAGCCCCCAGACCTCCTCCCCAGGACTGACTGTCCTCCAGCCCCCAGACCTCCTCCCCAGGACTGACTGTTCTTCAGCCCCCAGACCTCCTCACCAGGACTGACTGTTCTTCAGCCCCCAGACCTCCTCCCCAGGACTGACTGTTCTTCAGCCCCCAGACCTCCTTCCCAGGACTGACTGTTCTTCAGCCCCCAGACCTCCTCCCCAGAACTGACTGTTCTTCAGCCCCCAGACTTCCTCCCCAGGACTGACTGTTCTTCAGCCCCCAGATCTCCTCCCCAGAACTGACTGTTTTTCGGCCCCCAGACCTCCTCCCCTGATCATCCTAGGACCTCCTCCCCAGGACTGACTTTCCTCCAGCCCCCAGACCTCCTACCTCCTAGTAATAATGACTAGGCTTCATGATGCTCTAGTAACTCAGTCATCTTCTCTCTGGACTCCTTAATAGTCTGGGTTATTTATATAATTCTGCTGAAGGTGTGTTTAAGTCTGTGTGTGTGTGGGGGTGGGTGTGTGTGTTGGTGTCTGTAGGAGGATAGGGAGTCAATCCACAAAAACAATCCTGTGTGTGTGGTGGCGGCACATCAGCAGAGCAGATGGTTCACAAGGAGAATGAAACACACAGGGATGTGTTGTCTAGGGAACAGGAGGAATGGGAGGGAGAGAAGAGAGAGGGGGAGGAGGAGGGAGAGGAGTGAGAGGGAGAAGGAAGAGAAGGAGGAGAAGGAGGAGGGAGGAGGAGGAGTAAGAGGAGAGGGAGGAGAAGTGAGGGGAGGAGGAGGGAGGAGGAGGTTTTCTTGTGTTTCCTTGTGTTTCCTGTGGGCTCATGGCTCTGAGACCAGGAAGTGGTTTCAGCCTGGTCAGCACCCTGTTCATGTCACCTGACATCATCAGCTGTTAAGCAGTCAGCAATTCACTTCCTGGACGTCAGAGTGGAATGTGATTGGTGCAAAGCCTAATGACCAAATGGCTGTTGGAACTTCAGTAAGAGCTGAAGGATGTGCTCAGGTCACAGTGTGGTGTTTCTGAAGGATGTGCTCAGGCCACAGTGTGGTGTTTCTGAAGGATGTGCTCAGGTCACATTGTGTTGTTTCTTAAGGATGTGCTCATGTCAAAGTGTGGTGTTTCTGAAGGATGTGCTCAGGCCGCAGTGTGGTGTTTCTGAAGGATGTGCTCAGGTCACAGTGTGGTGTTTCTGAGGGATGTGCTCAGATCACAGTGTGGTCAGCTAACTCAGCACTGTCATGTGACTCAGTTAGCTTCTGGCTAACAGACATGAAGTAGAATAGTGGGTGAACTTGCTCTAACTAGCAGGATCTAATCAGAATGTAGTGGGTACCAAGCAGGCTAAATGAGTTAGCTTGCACCAATGGCACCAGCTGCTTTAGCCAGCCTGTCATGGTGACATTATCTCACTAGCACGGTGTGTTTCTGTGTCTAATATCTGTCTCTCTCTCTGTCTCACACAGAGCCAAGATGGCAACCGCACCGTACAACTACTCCTACATTTTTAAGTACATCATTATCGGTAAGTGAGCTGTGCAGGAAAGAAGTGGACTGGAAGCTAACGTGCTAACCTGAGCTAACAGGCCTCCATGTTTCCCTCCTGCAGGAGATATGGGCGTAGGGAAGTCATGTTTGCTTCATCAGTTCACAGAGAAGAAATGTAAGTACAGCCAGGTGGCACCTTTCAACTGTGTTCTGAAGTGTATGTCTGTGCATGTGTGTGTGTCTCTGCTGTGTGTGTGTCCAAATTGCTTTAATTCCCAGCCATGTCCATTTGAGTGTGTGTGTGTGTGTGTTTGAAAGACAGGTTTTAAATAAGTACATCAACATAAGCTTGTTCGTTTGGCATTTAGCCCAGCAATAATGTTGAGAGGGTGATGAAGGGATGAGGAGGTGTGTAACTGCCCCCTGGAGGGTGGTGGAGGGATGAGGTGTGTAACTGCCCCCTGGAGGGTGGTGGAGGGATGAGGAGGTGTGTAACTGCCCCCTGGAGGGTGATGGAGGGATGAGAAGGTGTGTTACTGCCCCCTGGAGGGTGATGGAGGGATGAGAAGGTGTGTAACTGCCCCCTGGAGGGTGATGGAGGGATGAGGAGGTGTGTAACTGCCCCCTGGAGGGTGATGGAGGGATGAGGAGGTGTGTAACTGCCCCCTGGAGGGTGATGGAGGGATGAGAAGGTGTGTAACTGCCCCCTGGAGGGTGATGGAGGGATGAGAAGGTGTGTTACTGCCCCCTGGAGGGTGATAGAGGGATGAGAAGGTGTGTAACTGCCCCCCCTGGAGGGTGATGGAGGGATGAGGAGGTGTGTAACTGCCCCCTGGAGGGTGGTGGAGGGATGAGGAGGTGTGTAACTGCCCCCTGGAGGGTGGTGGAGGGATGAGGATGTGTGTAACTGCCCCCTGGAGGGTGATGGAGGGATGAGAAGGTGTGTTACTGCCCCCTGGAGGGTGATGGAGGGATGAGAAGGTGTGTAACTGCCCCCTGGAGGGTGATGGAGGGATAAGGATGTGTGTAACTGCCCCCTGGAGGGTGATGGAGGGATGAGGAGGTGTGTAACTGCCCCCTGGAGGGTGATGGAGGGATGAGGAGGTGTGTAACTGCCCCCTGGAGGGTGATGGAGGGATGAGAAGGTGTGTAACTGCCCCCTGGAGGGTAATGGAGGAATGAGAAGGTGTGTAACTGCCTCTTTTGCCCTCAGTCATGGCGGACTGCCCCCACACCATCGGGGTGGAGTTTGGGACGAGGATCATCGAGGTGAGCGGGCAGAAGATCAAGCTGCAGATCTGGGACACGGCCGGTCAGGAGCGCTTCAGAGCCGTCACACGGAGCTACTACAGAGGAGCAGCTGGAGCACTGATGGTGTATGACATCACCAGGTAACACACACCTAGTGAATGACATCACCAGGTAACACACACACACACACACCTGGTGTGCTAGCTTCACACAGCTGGCAGGCTGGAACACTCTGACATATAGCTAGCTGCTGTGTGTTTGGTCTGTAGTCATGGTAACATGGTAATGCTGTCCTGTGTCACAGGTGAAGCACATATAACCACCTCAGTAGTCATGGTAACATGTCCTGCTATCTATGTGTCACAGGAGAAATACATACAGTCAGGTCCGTAAATATTTGGACATTGACACAATTGTCATCATTTTGGCTCTGTATACCACTACAGTGGATTTGAAATAAAACAATCAAGGTGTGCTTTAAGTGCAGACTTTCAGCCCTAATTTCAGGGTATTTACATCCAAATCAGGTGAACGGTGTAGGAATTACAACACATTTTATATGTGCCGCCCCCCTATTTAAGGGACCAAAAGTAATTGGACAATTGGCTGCTCAGCTCTTCCATGGCCAGGTGTATGTTATTCCCTCATAAAGGGAGTTTGTTATTTCATTGACAAGGAGCAGATAAAAGGTCTAGAGTTAATTTAAAGTATGGTATTTGTGTTTGGAATCTGTTGCTGTCAACTCTCAATATGAAGTCCAAAGAGCTGTCACCATCAGTGAAGCAAGCCATCGTGCTATCAGAGAGATAGCAAAAACATTAGGTGTGGCCAAATCAACTGTTTGGTACATTCTTAAAAATAAAGAACGCACTGGTGGGATCAGTAACTCCAAAAGACCTGGAAGACCACGGAAAACAACAGTGGTGGATGACAGAATAATTATTTCCCTGGTGAAGAAGAACCCTACACAACAGTTGGCCAGATCAAGAACACTCTCCAGGAGGTAGGCGTATCTGTGTCAAAGTCAACAATTAAGAGAAGACTTCACCAGAGTAAATACAGAGGGTTCACCACAAGATGTAAACCATTGGTGAGTCTCAAAAACAGGAAGACCAGATTAGAGTTTGCCAAAAAAATTCATCTAAAAGAGCCTGTGCAGGTCTGGAACAACATCCTATGGACAGATGAGACCAAGATCAACTTGTACTAGAATGATGGGAAGAGAAGAGTATGGAGAAGGGAAGGAACTGCTCATGATCCAAAGCATACCACCTCGTCAGTGAAGCATGGTGGAGGTAGTATTATGGCGTGGGCATGTATGGCTGCCAATGGAACTGGTTCCCTTGTATTTATCGATGATGTGACTGCTGACAAAAGCAGTAGGATGAATTCTGTAGTGTTTCGGGCAATATTATCTGCTCAGATTCAGCCAAATGTTTCAAAACTCATAGGATGGCGCTTCACAGTGCAGATGGACAATGACCCGAAGCATACTGCGAAAGCAACCAAAGAGTTGCTTAAGGCAAAGAAGTGGAATGTTCTGCAATGGCCAAGTCAATCACCTGACCTAAATCCAATGGAGCATGCATTTCACTTGCTAAAGACAAAACTGAAGGGAAAATGCCCCAAGAACAAGCAGGAACTGAAGACAGTTGCAGTAGAGGCCTGGCAGAGCTTCACTAGGGATGAAACCCAGCATCTGGTGATGTCTATGGGTTCCAGACTTCAGGCTGTCATTGACTGCAAAGAATTTGCAACCAGGTATTAAAAGTGACAATTAGTTTTATGATTATGTTAGTTTGTCCAATTATTTTTGGTCCCTTAAAAAGGGGGGGGCACATATAAAATGTGTTGTAATTCCTACACCGTTCACCTGATTTGGATGTAAATACCCTGAAATTAAAGCTGAAAGTCTGCACTTAAAGCACACCTTGATTGTTTCATTTCAAATCCATTGTGGTGGTATACAGAGCCAAAATGATGAAAATTGTGTCAATGTCCAAATATTTATGGACCTGACTGTATAACCACCTCAGTAGTCATGGTAACATGTCCTGCTGTCTGTGTGTCACAGGAGAAGCACATATAACCACCTCAGTAGCTGGTTGACCGATGCCAGGAACCTCACCAACCCAAACACGGTGAGTCCTCTGCTCTTCCTCTGCTCTTCCTCTGCTCTCCTCTGCTCTTCCTCTTCCCTGATTGGATGGTGATGGTGATGTTATGGTGATGTGATGGTGTGTGTCTACAGGTGATCATACTGATTGGGAACAAAGCTGATCTGGAGGCTCAGAGAGACGTGACGTACGAGGAGGCCAAGCAGTTTGCTGAGGAGAACGGTGAGGAGAGGAGGGGGGGGGGGGGAGTGTGTGTCCTGTGCAGGGGGGGAGTGTGTGTGTCCTGTGCAGGGGGGGAGTGTGTGTGTCCTGTGCAGGGGGGGAGTGTGTGTCATGTGCAGGGGGGGGGAGTGTGTGTCCTGTGCAGGGGGGAGTGTGTGTCCTGTGCAGGGGGGAGTGTGTGTCCTGTGCAGGGGGGGAGTGTGTGTGTCCTGTGCAGGGGGGGAGTGTGTGTCATGTGCAGGGGGGGGGGAGTGTGTGTCCTGTGCAGGGGGGGAGTGTGTGTCCTGTGCAGGGGGGGAGTGTGTGTCCTGTGCAGGGGGGAGTGTGTGTCCTGTGCAGGGGGGGAGTGTGTGTCCTGTGCAGGGGGGAGTGTGTGTCCAGGGACCAGAGCAGCAGTCTGATCTTGTGTTTCTGTCCTGCAGGTCTGTTATTCTTGGAGGCCAGCGCTAAAACGTAAGTACACCCCCCCTCCTCCTCCCCCCTCCTCCTCCTCAGGGTCAGGATTAGGGTCCCCAGGGACAGGGTCAGGTCTAACATGCTTCTCCCTCCCCCAGTGGGGAGAACGTGGAGGACGCTTTCCTGGAGGCAGCTAAGAAGATCTACCAGAACATTCAGGACGGCAGTCTGGACCTGAATGCTGCAGAGTCAGGGGTGCAGCACAAGCCCTCTGCTCCACAGGGGGGCAGGCTCACCAGTGAGCCCCAGCCTCAGAGAGAGGGCTGTGGCTGCTAGTGGAACACACTCCTCCTCTCCTCCACCACTCACTCCTCGTCTTCTCCTCCACCATTCTCTCTGATCATCTCTCCTCCATCACCTCCCTCCCTCCTCCCCTGCCCCTTTCCCAACTCCAGAGACAGAGAGGGTTTGGGGGGGGCTTTGAAGGGTGGATGATGGAGGGAGGGAAATGTTTTTGACTAAGTGACTACATCATATTTGTTCTGCCTCCCATCTCTGTCTCCCCCCACTCCCCCCTCTCTGTCTCCCCCTCCAGTCACCAGTCAGCACAGGTTATCAGCTGTGAATCACACACACACACACACACACACACACACACACACAGCAGGTCATGTTCATAACAAACTGAAACAAGGTTTTGTTTTATTTAACGTGGCTTTTCACAATGATAACAGCTGAGATAACAGCTGAGATAACAGCCCCCTCTGTTCCCTCCAGAGGACTTAACTCCCCAGGTGGATGACCCTCCACCCTACCCCCTCCCTCCTCCCCAGCATCACAGCTGCAGGTCCATCCACCCTTGTTAGTTTGGATCACGTTTGGTTTTGCTGGCCTGTGATTGGCTGTGTCCATCCAGGGTCCAGGGATTGGACAGTAACGGTGATGATGTAATTTATGACCCAGCATCACAGCTGGGATGTTGATGGTTGTGTGAGAGACTTGATGACATCAGATACAGGATTCCCCTCAAACTGCTTGCTGCGTTCCAGCATTGTAGGAGGCTGTGTGTGACTGTGTGAGAGTGTGTGTATGTGAGAGTGTGTATGTGTATGTAAGTGTGTGTTTGTGAGTGTGTGAGTGTGTGTTTAGAGGGTTGGGGACCGTTTTGACTTAAGTTAATGACACTTTATAGAGTAGGCAGTTTTCCTCCTCAGATCATTAGTTTCTCTCCTCCTCTTCCTCCCTCTCTAACCCTCACCAGCGTTTCACTGTTGTCGTATGTTGCCTTATTGTTACAATTTAATGTTAATATTATTACTGTTAAATCTTCTTTCTGCTGCGCTTGCTTTATATACGGCTGTTTAGACTCTTGTCCAAAAATAATAAAAACATATTAAAATATTGTGATATTTAGAGGAGAAGGTGGACAGGGAGGGAACTAGGAGAGGGGGTCTAGAAGAGAGGGGCTAGGAGAGAGGGGCTAGGAGAGAGGGGCTAGGAGAGAGGGGCTAGGAGAGAGGGGCTAGGAGAGAGGGGCTAGGAGAGAGGGGCTAGGAGAGAGGGGCTAGGAGAGAGGAGACCTCCTGCACACCTGGGATGCCAAGAGATCCATCACCCATCATGGCTGCTCCCTCCTCCTCCCCCCTACTTCATCCTGTACAGTTACATCAGTGGCATGCTCCTCCCACCTGTTCCTCCCACCTGTTCCTCCCCCTCACATGCTCCTCCCACATGCTCCTCCCCCTTACATGCTCCTCCCACATGCTCCCCACCAGGTTCACATGGTCTTCTTGCCGCTCCCCAGGCTAAATGTTATGTACTATGGAGTTATTCCAAGAGGGGGCGCTGTTCCTGGTGCGCTGTGGCTGTGCTGAGGGGTGGGGCATGTGCTGAGGGGCGGGGCATGTGGTTGTGATGGATGCAAAGTCTGTAACATAGTTTCTATTAATGTGTTAGACCCTCCTTTCCTCTGACCCCTCCTCCACCTGGGGCAGGGGGTGGGGCCGGGGGGGCTTGGGGCGGGGCTAAAGAGCTTGGGCTGGGATGGGACGGGGCTATACTCTACACTTCCTGTTTGTTTCAAGCTTTGTCTGTTTCTCTAATGAACTCTGGGAGGCGGAGTCACTTCTCTGTGTTTGAGTTGGGATATATTTTTTATTCTCCATGTTGTATTTCTTATTCAACCATGTCATAGCCCTTCTGTAGGGGAGGGGCTTGTCTTAATTCCGGGGAGCAGGAATTGGTTGTTTGGTTGGTGGGAGGGGCTTGAGATGTGTCACCCCTTTGTCTGCTCGTCCATGAGTTGAAAAAAAAAACAAAAAAAAACGTACATATGTATAAATTTTGAAGGAGCTGTGCTAACATTTAAATGCATTCTTGCGTGTATATGATTTTAAATTGTTGACATTTTGATTTTAATAATGATGACAATAAAATGCTCTAGACAGAAACCTTAAGTTGTGTCTTGTTTGACATGAACTCCTATGTTGCTACAGTTCTATTAGGAAAATCTCACAATAATTATGTTTTCTCTCAATTAAAAAGTAATTGTAGGCCTATATACAAATATTATCTTCATGATGGACAATATTCATAATTAAACATCACGAGAAACTCTCATAATTACGTCTTAAAATTGACAATGACGTAACTATTAAGATGACTAATCAAATATAAATGAATTATAGTGCAGACCATATCTTGTAAGAGCTCATGGGTGAAGCAGTAAATGTTTAAATATTTTAATGTTTAAATGTTTTAATGTTTATCATCATGTGAGCACCGTTAGAATGGAGCCTGATGGGAGGCGCGTGACCGTGTCCCCCCCGGACTGTTATTGTTGTAACACCGCAGCAGCCTGATGGGAGGCTCGTGACCATAGACATGTCTTGCGCGTGATCGTGTCCCCCCGGACTGTTATTGTTGTAACACCGCAGCAGCCTGATGGGAGGCGCGTGACCGTGTCCCTCCCGGACTGTTATTGTTGTAACACTGCAGCAGGACTCCAACATGTCAAGTTCTTATAAAAACAGGTGAGACTAGTTTCTCTTCACTGTTGTTGGTTTATATCACATCTTATAAATGATTAGTTGGTGATTTTTAATCTAATCCTGTGATCCTGGATAAGATGTGAAGCTGGAACAGAAGCTAACAAAGTCTGCTTGCTAACAGGAAGCTAACATTATTAAGATAGTTTGGCCTCTTTCTCTACCCGCATCGTGATTAAATGTCTTATTTAATAACATATTTAATAACTTATTTAATAACTCCTGTCATTAGGGGACAGTGAGATGTTATTTACAAAGTGATTCTAAAGTGATTTGGAAACGTGAATGTTGATCTGCTCGCTAACAGCTCGTTAACTGACATGTTGACTGTCAGTCATATGATGGATATTGTCTTAGTCAACTACCATGTTCAACTAAACATTTGGCCACATTTATAAAGTTATGAAATGAATTAAAACATATAATCCCTCCCGTGGACGATTCTGTTCTCAGAATAATGGCGGTAAATGGACGTAAAACTGTGAGAGCTGTATGTGCAGTGAACATGATGATGCCTCCCTGGGTGAGGGGGGGGGGGGGGGGGGGGGGGCTGCTGCTGCCTGTTCACTGGTCTGAGACGCCTCTAGACCTTTAGACCCATCAAACAGTAGCTGAGTCTAGAAAGGTCCTTATTTTCTGGTGAATTTCAGGATACAGGAGTTCAAAGTGGCTCTGAGTGAAGACAAGATAAAGCTTCAGTCTCTCAGGGATCTGTGTTTCAGCGGTGGGTTGGATTTCTTTAAGAACGATGTTCGGGAAATTCAGTTTTACTCTGATTACATTCCTGGTGTTTGGTAACTATTTAATTATATTTGTAACTCACAGGAATTCCATTTGAAGGAGGTATTCGAGCGCTCTGCTGGAAAGTATGTTTTGAAACTTTTAAAATCTTTTTATTTATTTATTTTTTATCCCTAAACAGTCACACACAGCTTTAAGGACACAGCTTTAAGGCTGTTCTAATTTTTGTAATTTAATTAACAACAAAACGTTCAGCAGTCTATGTGTTGTCATGGTAATAACCATGCTGGCTGGTGTTCATGCTGTACAGATCCTACTGAACTACCTGCCTCTGGACCAGACAACATGGGACTCATTTCTCAAAAAACAGAGGTGAGTCATCTCTCTTTCTCTTCACATATTTGCCCTTCAGCTTGTCTGCTGAAAGGTCCAGGCACCACCAAGCTTCTCACCAGCAACTCTGTTGTTGTGCTTGATGACGTCAAAGTTGGGAAATATTCCTGAGGCAGACAGAGCTGTGTGTGTGGAGGAGATGTGACTGGTCATGTGACACTGGTCACGCAGGTCACTGATGAGGCCTAACTGAGTTAGAGGTAGAACTGTCCTGCTCATTAAGACAGAGGAGCTGGTCTCTCCCAGCCTGGACAGACTCCAGACAGAGGAGCTGGTCTCTCCCAGCCTGGACAGACTCCAGACAGAGGAGCTGGTCTCTCCCAGCCTGGACAGACTCCAGACAGAGGAGCTGGTCTCTCCCAGCCTGGACAGACTCCAGACAGAGGAGCTGGTCTCAGGATCAGGTCTCAGGATCAGCCTGGTTTTACATTAGATTCACTCAACAGAAGCTCAGGTTCAGACCAGCCTACACACAGGAAGAGGAAGTGGGAATATTGTGGAGGAAGATGTTGGTTCCAGTGTGTTTCCTTCCTCCTAGGGATGGCTACACCCACTTCCTGAGAGAGATGATCATCCAGCCGGGCATCACTAAGGCCAACTTTGGGTCCAGGGAGGATGTTACCATGGAGGACCACGTAAGTCACAGATTGGAATTTGTAGTAATGTCATATTTTTGGTCACAAATGGAAAGATGTGTATATTGAAGGTCAAGTTGAAAATGTAAACAGCCCCGTGTGTTGTCACTTCCTCCTCCGCTGCTGTTGTCCTCAGCCCCTCAACCCAAACCCCGACAGCAGGTGGAACAACTACTTCAAAGACAACGAAGTCCTCCTGCAGATTGATAAAGATGTCCGGTGGGTTATCCTGAAAGTCAGGAAACATGTGTGAAGAGTCAGCAGACAGTGACAGGCTGTGTTCCTGCTTGCAGGCGTCTGTATCCAGACATGGCGTTCTTCCAGCGGCCCACAGATTATCCCTGCCAGCTGATTCTCGACCCGCAGAACGAGTATGAGACCCTGAGGCGCAGAGTGGAGCAGACCACCCTCAAGGCTCAGACTGTCGACCGCAACCGCAGCGGAGTCACTAACGTAACTATAAGGCTTTTGAAGGCTTCCAAAACATTATAATGTATTTTTTTACTAATATATTTACCGTAGCATTCAGTGACAAATACATTTCTCTTGATAAATGACCAGGCTTCTAAAGCATCAGTTAAGCATGTCACAGTAACCATTGCAGAAACCTTTCTAGTAGTAACATAGCACATCTCTAATTAGGAACCCTGTAACCTGTAACCCCCTCCAGGTGAGTTCTCCAGGTAAGGCCCTCCACCTGTACCCCTCTAATGAGTACTCTGTCCTGCCCCGGGGCTTCGAGGCACACTGGGAGGTGGTGGAGAGAATCCTCTTCATCTACGCCAAGCTGAACCCTGGCATCGCCTATGTCCAGGGCATGAATGAGATTGTGGGGCCCATCTACTACACCTTCGCCACAGACCCCAATGATGAGTGGAAAGGTGAGCTCTCCCCTAACCCCTAACCCCTAACCCCTAACCCCTAACCCCTAACCCCTAACCTCTAACCTCTTACCCTAACCCTTCCGGGATGAGGGAGGCTGCAAGGTTAGGGTCCATCACAGCTTCAGGAAGGGCTTCTACTAGAAGAACATGTGTGATGATGATGAACACGTGTGTGATGATAATGAACACGTGTTGTGTTGCTCAGAACACGCAGAGGCAGACACGTTCTTCTGTTTCACCAACCTGATGTCAGAGAACAGAGACAACTTCATCAAGAGCTTGGATGATTGTCAGTGTGGGATCACCTATAAGATGGAGAGTGTTTACTCTCTGCTGAAGGACAAAGATAAGGAGCTTTATCTCAAACTGGTGAGATGGGCCAGCACACTTTTTCATTTGTTCATTTCCTGTGTCGAGCAACAGTGTTCAGTTAGGAACAGAAATCCTAACCCTGCCCTGCCCTGCCCTGCCCTGCCCTGCCCCCCTCCCTCCCTCCCTCCCTCCCTCCCTCCCTCCCTCCCTCCCTCCCTCCCTCCCTCCCTCCCTCCCTCCCTCCCTCCCTCCCTCCCTCTCCCTCCTTCTCTCCTCTCTCTCTCCCCCAGCTAGAGCAGAACATCAAGCCTCAGTACTTCACGTTTCGCTGGCTGACTCTGCTGTTGTCCCAGGAGTTCCTGCTCCCTGATGTCATCAGGATCTGGGACTCTCTGTTCTCTGACCAGGATCGCTTCAACTTCCTCATCCTGGTCTGCTGCGCCATGCTCACGTCAGTCCCACACCAATCAGCACATGGTAGCCAGTCAGCTGTCCAATCAGGACACGGTAGCCAGAATCCCATGCCAACCACCACCACAGGGACCTGTGTGTGTGTGTGTACTAGGTGTGTGTGTGTGCTCTCAGTAAGAGCGTAGCAGGTTAGGAGCCTGGTTGTAGTGTCCCAGGGGAAGGGAGTTATTTCCAGGGTAAACGTGTCCCTGTTGTTGTTGCAGATTGATCCGTGATCAGCTATTGGCTGGAGACTTTACCATCAACATGAGGCTACTGCAGGTATGATCTCTCCCCCATGATGCTGCTCTGCCTGCAGGGTAGGAGAGCGGATGTTCAGGGGGGTTTTAACAGGTGTATCTCCACAGGACTACCCCATCTCTGATGTCCACACCATCCTCACCAAGGCCAAGGAGCTGCAGCTGGGCTCTTAGCAGCCATCACAGAGCCGGCTGGGGGGAGGAGCCTGGAAGATGGTAACTAAAGATGCCCCCAATGCATTCTGGGAGGTGGATTCAGTCCCAGGTTCCCCATCAGAGGACACAGACCCCCTCCCCCTGGAGACAGCCTTGTATATGTTAGCTTTGGGGGGCTGGGGGGGTCAGGGGGCTGGGGGGAGGGGCCTGAGCACAGTTCAGGACTGTCTAGAATAACGTCCACAAACTTCCCTCTTCATCCCAGGAAGTGGACAGATCCAACATGGCCGTCTTCCTGGTCTGAGGGTGTCATGTCTTTGAAAGATGTTTGTTTTAAATATATTGGAAATTTTACGCTACATAAATGTTTTATTCATTGTGACAAACAAGGAAGTCAGTCTTATCCTACAGAAGGATGGAGGAGTGGTCAGGGAGGACAGGGGGACAGGAGGACAGGGGGACAGAAGGACAGGGGGACAGGGGGATAGGAGGACAGGGAGGACAGGGGGACAGGAGGACAAGAGGACAGGGAGGACAGGGGAACTGGAGGACAGGGGGACAGGGAGGACAGGGGAACTGGAGGACAGGAGGACAGGGGGAGAGGGGGGATAGGAAGAACAGGGGGACAGGGAGGACGGGGGCAGGAGGCCAGGGGGACGGGGAGGACAGGAGGGCAGGGGGAACAGGAGGACAGGGGGACAGGAGGACAGGGGGACAGGAGGATAGGGGGACAGGAGGACAGGAGGACAGGAGGACAGGGGGACAGGAGGATAGGGGGACAGGAGGACAGGAGGACAGGGGGACAGGAGGACAGGAGGTTCTGGCACTGAGAAGGTGGATTGTTCTTACTTGAAATACTGTGTATTTTGAGTTAGTTGAATTATGGAAAACTATTTGTTCATTTTTGAATGTTGAACTTGAAGGTTTTCTATTTGAAGCAGTCGTAGCAGAACTGGCCAACAATCAGATCTGTTCATGCTAACTGGAATGAAGGTTTTATTGATACCATGAATGAAAGGCTACTTCGTGGGGTTTGAACAATATGAACTTTCTGTATCTAAAGTAAAATGTTCTCTGTCTGCAGTAGATCCAACAGGAAGAGACCATCTTTAATCTGATGTTTCAAAACGGACATCATTAACGCTGCTTAGTCCTACAGATGACAGTTCACTTTAAGTGTGTTTTTGCCAATAATCATTTTTGTTTTAAATTACAATGTTGCCGACTTAAAATATGTGATTTTTTACTACTTTAAAACATCAACAGTTACTGCAAAACCAACAAAACACTGAGATTAATTTCCCCTTTTAAACATTTGAATTCAGTTTGGATTGTATTTCACATATTAATGAAATGTGTGTAATCCTGACTACGTCATTTACAGTTGTCATGCAGGCTTCATCAGCTTGAATGTGCCTGCTAACCTGTTAGCCTACCGGCCAACTTCCCTGCTGGTCTGCTAGCTTATTAGCCTGCTAGCCTGCCAGCCTACCATCCCTCTGGCCTCTCAGTGACTCCATATGATTAAACAAAGACTCACTACAAGAAGTAATAAGCTTCTGATGATGTCGGATGAAGCAGAATTGAATGTATCTTTTCAGAAATGTTTGTCCAGTGTCATGTTGTCCCTTAATTGCAGATATGTGGTCAGTGACAGCCATGGTTGGTGTATGAGGTGCAGTATGTGGTCAGTAGTCTAACCCTACAGACATGGTGCTTGTACACAGTGAAGCACTTCTATGGTAATCTTCCCTTCCTCCCTCCGTCCCTCCGGTGCCCTGCCCTGCTCTTCAGGCCTGTTGCCATGGGAGCTCCTGGGCTCAGGACAAGAGCGTGTGGTAATAAAGACCGTCATGAGGGGGAGGGGCCTGCCAGAGGGCCTCCACAGGGCGGAGAGGGGTGCGATGATCTGAGAGGGGAGTGATGATCTGGGAGGGGAGCGATGATCTGAGAGGGGAGTGATGATCTGGGAGGGGAGCGATGATCTGGGAGGGGAGCGATGATCTGGGAGGGGAGCGATGATCTGAGAGGGGAGCGATGATCTGGGAGGGGAGCGATGATCTGAGAGGGGAGCGATGATCTGGGAGGGGAGTGATGATCTGAGAGGGGAGCGATGATCTGGGAGGGGAGTGATGATCTGAGAGGGGAGCGATGATCTGGGAGGGGAGTGATGTTCTGGGAGGGGAGCGATGATCTGGGAGGGGAGCGATGATCTGAGAGGGGAGCGATGATCTGGGAGGGGAGTGATGTTCTGGGAGGGGAGCGATGATCTGGGCACAGAGGGGTGTCTGGGGTTCTCCCTGGGGGAGACAGGTGCCATAGGAACAAACACTAGGAATGAGTCCGACTCCTGAGTGATGCTTGCTTCAGTAAAAGCACATGGAAGAAGATAGTTAAGGTGTTTCAGTTCAGTGAGGGTTGTAAGATCATCCTTTATTATATGGAGGAGGGGACAACTTGGTACCAGAAATTTTCACTGCAGATCAAAATCTTATTGTCCTTTCAGATTCCTTCTGCATTTGGTTTCATAAAAAACAGTCTACATTAACAAAAGAAAAACACAACAATCAGTTGATGTAGTGAAACTGAAAGACCTCTGTGAGATGTTAAGACTTGACTTCTGTGTAACTCTTGTTTACCAAGATACAGATCAAGACATCATGGAGCAAATTTATTCTGGAATCTCTTGTTTGTTGATGATAGTTTCATATTTTTTATGGTTGTATTTTGCTGCAGAAAGGGATGTGAATTACTTTTCTGCATAAATGACTGTTGATTGTCTGTTGTTTTATGTACGTCGTTTTTTATGGATTGTCTTTTTGCTAATGTTTAACACTCTTGATTTCTTGCTGAACATGTTCCAGATGAGATGAAGGGAAGCTGCTTTCAGACTGGTGAAAATACAAAACCACCATCTTGTGTGTGTGTGGTTACATACTGTATCTATTAAAGCTGTTAGTCACATGTTTTACACATTAAATACATCAATGATGATTTCAACAAGTCTGTATTGTGTTTTATGATACTGTCAGTAGACATTTAGAAACATGTCAATCTTCAGTATATTTCATTATGAATAAGCCCCAAGTAGTGAAGTTAAACTCCAGGTCCTCTGTGAAAAACACTGAGCTAATGTTTGTTGTCTCATCTCAGTTTTAACTACAGGTGGATGGAACGCACACAGGTGGCACAAGGTCTGGTCAAGGTTAGTCTGTCTGAACTTGTTTAGGATGCATTTAGGGCAGGGATCTCTAACTCCAGTCCTCAGGAGCCACTGTCCTGCAGGTTTTAGATGTTTCACTGCTCCAGCACACCTGATTCAAATGAAAGGTCATTATGAGGCTTCCACAGAGCTTGATAATGACCCATACATTAGAATCAGGAGTGTTCAAGCAGGGAAACATCTAAAACCTTCAGAAAAGTGGCCTTTGACACCCCTGATTTAGGGTATTTTACTTAATGTGATCTGTTAAACGTAATGTAAAACTGCATATGAAAGCTACTACTGTTGACAGGATATTGCTGACCAGCATCAAAAGCATAACCTCATAACATGATCATCTTGTCTGGATACTAAGGAGCTGTTATTCATACCGCTGACAGCCTATAGGGGCAAACACTGGTGGAGCTCATTTATAAATATCTCCAACAGGGTTATCTATATTTAGACGGCTGTTTTGTGACTTGGTTTAGGTCATTTTAGAGGCAGGATCATATAAACTACAGTAACCAGTCGAGATAAGCATCAAGTCTAACGGAGCCGTTTTAGATCGAGGTCAAATCTGCCTTTTAAGGCGGCGCAGAACTGAGAAGAGGATCCAGGATTCAGACACCGAGTCACTCCATTAGGATCCATCAGGATTCGGATCTACCAACATGTCGGAATAACGTTGGAGAATGAACGTTTTATTTGCGTTTCTCCGGGTTGGTAGATGACCAACTGGACTCCAGTGATCTGCCCGGCAGGGTGAAGGATATAAGGCGGGCAGACAGACTCTCACCCGGGTCTCATCATCGCTGTAACCTACCACGATCCACTGCTGTGGACTGGAGGGATTGTGGGGATATTTGATCCTTTTCCCCTTAGATTTTGGGGCTTTTAATGCGACGACAGAGGCGAGACTGTACCTCTCGGATCTGCTGAAGAGGAGGAGAGGAGGTGAAGAGGAGGAGAGGAGGTGAAGAGGCAACATGATGATCCAGGACATCAGAGACAACATTGCTACATTATTAGGATTAAGAAACTGATCATTACAGGAAAACAGGAAACCTGTGGATATAATCTGAAAGCACGGAGGCTGAAGCTTGGTTGTCTAATAACTTATAATCATATAAAACAGGCATATTTTCTATTGACAACATTTGCGTTATAAAGGCCTGTGATTTTGTAGACAGACAGAAAGGATGACCCAGAAAGAGGGCTGTCCGCCTGTCATCATGTACAGTTACAGATTATCCTCTCTTTGTCTATGCTGAGCACGTTTCTGTGGCTCTTTACTCCATCCTCAAAGGATCCAAGAATCCAACAGCAGGTTGGCGGATGGTTCAGTCCTCAGACTAAACAGGCCTTTAAACCTTCTAAGAAGCATTATTAAAGAGCATCTCTGGAGGGATGATATCACGCATAGGCGAGGTCTAATAACTCATTCTGCATATGAAGTGTTGCCTGTTAAAAACAGTATGAGAAAATGGGATGAGGATATCCTTCATGTCAGTGGAGGTGGGATCGCTAAACAGTTGGGATATTTAGTCAAACTACAATAGTTCATCCGTCTTCCAGTGAGCCTGTACTCTCCATATTATTACACCCCCATCCTCCTTTAGACGAAGGGGATCTGGCCTGAATGGGAACCACATGTGGCCTACTTGATGTGGGAGCATTATTTTAAAGACAGCACATTCCAAACAGATTTATTTGTATAACGTGTTTGCCTAACTTCCTGTCATATTGTAAAGATTTACATTTTGACTGAGGTGGATTTGATGAACCACACCGGGACATCACTGTGTTATTGTGAGGGTCCAAAGCTGTCAAACCCAGGAGCTTTCCAGGTGACGGACAGTCCAGCTGTGCCATCAGTGGGGTTTGGGTGTGAAGGCCGACATAGCCAACGTGTTTAAAGCTTCATAAGACATAGAAGATTTGCCAGGCAGTAGCAAAGGACGAGGATATGACTCCAAGAAGATGATGATGCTGGATACCCAGGTAAGAAGCTTCAGACCTTCATGTTACTAAAGCTATGCTTCTATGTTTCTTACTAACATGACTTTACTCTAGTAAGACAGTCAGGCAGAGGATGACATAACAGCAGGTTTGGCTCCAGGTCAACACTGTGCTGGGTTACCATGGCACCATGTTTAGGACACGAGCTGAGATTCTTCTGCCTCAGAGCTGCATGCATAACCATACAGATAGAACCACCCTGATAGAACCACCCTGATAGAACCACACTGATAGAACCACCCTGATAGAACCAACCTGATAGAACCACCCCGCTAGAACTACCCTGATAGAGTGAGAGTTGTACAGAGACCATCAGCCATGTTAATGCTACAGTAACAAGATACAGGAAGTAAAACAGCTGTCTCACTTCTCAAGCGAGTGTTGTGTGAGTGTTGTCAGAGACAGAATGTGTGTGTGTGAGAGAGAGAATATGTGTGTGTGAGAGAGAGAATATGTGTGTGTGTGTGTGCTCTCTCGTGTGTTGTGCCTCTTGTGTCTGTGTCTGGGTTAGAGCTGTGTGCTGTTCTGGGTTAGGGCTGTGTGCTGTTCTGGGTTAGGGCTGTGTGCTGTTCTGGGTTAGGGCTGTGTGCTGTTCTGGGTTAGGGCTGTGTGCTGTTCTGGGTCAGAGCTGTGTGCTCTTCTGGGTTAGGGCTGTGTGCTGTACTGGGTTAGAGCTGTGTGCTGTTCTGGGTTAGGGTTGTGTGCTGTTCTGGGTTAGGGCTGTGTGCTGTTCTGGGTTAGGGCTGTGTGCTGTTCTGGGTTAGAGCTGTGTGCTGTACTGGGTTACGGCTGTGTGCTGTTCTGGGTTAGGGCTGTGTGCTGTTCTAGGTTAGAGCTGTGTGCTGTTCTGGGTTAGGGCTGTGTGCTGTTCGGGGTTAGGGCTGTGTGCTGTTCTGGGTTAGGGCTGTGTGCTGTTCTGGGTCAGAGCTGTGTGCTCTTCTGGGTTAGGGCTGTGTGCTGTACTGGGTTAGAGCTGTGTGCTGTTCTAGGTTAGAGCTGTGTGCTGTACTGGGTTACGGCTGTGTGCTGTTCTGGGTTAGAGCTGTGTGCTGTACTGGATTAGAGCTGTGTGCTGTTCTGGGTTAGGGCTGTGTGCTGTTCGGGGTTAGGGCTGTGTGCTGTTCTGGGTTAGGGCTGTGTGCTGTTCTGGGTCAGAGCTGTGTGCTCTTCTGGGTTAGGGCTGTGTGCTGTACTGGGTTAGAGCTGTGTGCTGTTCTTGGTTAGAGCTGTGTGCTGTTCTGGGTTAGGGCTGTGTGCTGTTCTGGGTTAGAGCTGTGTGCTGTTCTGGGTTAGAGCTGTGTGCTGTACTGGGTTAGGGCTGTGTGCTGTACTGGGTTAGAGCTGTGTGCTCTTCTGGGTTAGGGCTGTGTGCTGTTCTAGGTTAGAGCTGTGTGCTGTACTGGGTTAGTGCTGTGTGCTGTTCTGGGTTAGAGCTGTGTGCTGTTCTAGGTTAGAGCTGTGTGCTATACTGAGTTAGAGCTGTGTGCTGTTCTGGGTTAGGGCTGTGTGCTGTTCTGGGTTAGAGCTGTGTGCTATACTGAGTTAGAGCTGTGTGCTGTTCTGGGTTTGAGCTGTGTGCTGTTCTGGGTTAGAGCTGTGTGCTGTTCTGGGTTTGAGCTGTGTGCTGTTCTGGGTTAGAGCTGTGTGCTGTTCGGGGTTAGAGCTGTGTGCTGTTCTACTGAAGCTCCCAGCTGGTGTCTGGGTCTGGGTTAGGGCTGTGTGCTGTTCTGGGTTAGGGCTGTGTGCTGTTCTACTGGAGCTCCCAGCTTGCAGGCTGTTGCTAAGCTAACAGGCCAGACAGCCAACCCTGCTGTGGTCTCCATGGCAGCCAGCCCAGTTTACCCAGTTTTTACAGTGAGGGAAACAGGGAGAAAACAGCTTGACGCTGTGACTCCAGGCCTCATTACACACCCAGAAGGAAGCTAGCAGAGAGTTAGCATAGGGCTAGTCAGCTAGTCTGATCCACCTAGCATGATTCATCATGTGTAATCTGTAGACGAGAGCTAGACAACAAAGTGCTGAATGACAAAGACTGGATGTACTTCACCTTCTGTCCTTTAGGTGACAGCATTCATCTTCAGATGAGACCCAGTATGGTGCTGACCCGCTACACTACACACCCACTGAAGTGAAAACCTTTTATTTTGTACTTTAGAAGTATGATTAAGGCTTTGGTTTAACAATACCCTGTCTTTTGTTTACCACAGACAGTGTAGTTTAGATGGCTAAAGAGACCCAAGTTAAGTCTGTGATTCTGTGACATCATTTTGTTCAACATCAGCTCTTTCAGGAACACAGAGTTCCATTCTGGACAATGAAATGTCATGACTCAGGATAGTGTTGACCAGCTTCTCGGCCAATCACAGCTGTATTCAACATCCATTATTAAAACACCTCCATATTCAACACTTCCATATACATACGTAACACATATGTCACATGGGGGGTCAGATGGCTAAATGGTTAAGGCGTTGGCGATGATCGGAAGGTTGTGAGATCGATCCCCGGCTGTGGCTATATGATGTTGTGTCCTTGGGCAAGGCACTTCACCCTACTTGCCACAGGGAAAATGTCCCTGTACTTACTGTAAGTCGCTTTGGATAAAAGCGTCTGCTAAATGAATAAAAATGCAAAAAAAGAAGCAAATGTCACATTTTTCTAAACACCTCCATGAATGTGAAGACCCCATTTCAGTAGGAACTACACCCCACTTTTTCTAGCACCTCCTCCCCCTCTCTGTACCCCTCCTCTTCCTCTCTGTACCCCTCCCCCCCTCTCTCTCCCCCTCTCTGCTGGCCCCGCCCACGCCAACACACAACAGATGTGGAAAGTAGAGCAGAGCTGAAGAATGTTCGTCGTCTTGACTTACAGTACTGGAGTCACCAAACACAGACTGCCTTTACAGTGATCAGTCTGGATGACCAAACAGACTGTCTTTACAGTGATCAGTCTGGATGACCAAACAGACTGTCTTTACAGTGATCAGTCTGGATCACCAAACAGACTGTCTTTACAATGACCAGTCTGGATCACCAAACACAGTCTGTCTTTACAGTGATCAGTCTGGATCACCAAACAGACTGTCTTTACAGTGATCAGTCTGGATCACCAAACACAGACTGTCTTTACAGTGATCAGTCTGGATCACCAAACACAGACTGTGTTTACAGTGATCAGTCTGGATCACCAAACACAGACTGTCTTTACAGTGCCCGTCTGGATCACCAAACACAGACTGTCTTTACAGTGCCCAGTCTGGATCACCAAACACAGACTGTCTTTACAGTGATCAGTCTGGATCACCAAACACAGACTGTGTTTACAGTGATCAGTCTGGATCACCAAACACAGACTGTCTTTACAGTGCCCGTCTGGATCACCAAACACAGACTGTCTTTACAGTGCCAAGTCTGGACTCACCAAACACAGACTGTCTTTACAGTGCCCAGTCTGAATCACCAAACACAGACTGTCTTTACAGTGCCCAGTCTGGACTCACCAAACACAGACTGTCTTTACAGTGCCCAGTCTGAATCATCAAACACAGACTGTCTTTACAGTGCCCAGTCTGAACTCACCAAACACAGACTGTCTTTACAGTGCCCAGTCTGGATCACCAAACACAGACTGTCTTTACAGTGCCCAGTCTGGATCACCAAACAGACTGTCTTTACAGTGCCCAGTCTGGATCACCAAACACAGACTGTCTTTACAGTGATCAGTCTGGATCACCAAACACAGACTGTGTTTACAGTGCCCAGTCTGGACTCACCAAACACAGACTGTCTTTACAATGATCAGTCTGGATGACAGGGATCTGGTGTTTGTACCAAGTCTGCTTTATTTTTTGAAGGAATTTTTGTGAAACACAAAAACAACTGCAGGCTTCTACATTCAGACGTCCAGATTAGGTCAACATGAGGGAATTCATAAACAGTAAAAAGAGCTAGTTTAGTTGACAAAGCCAATTACAGGTCTACTGTAGAGAACAGGGCAGGGTCAGTGTTAGTACAGAGTTAAAGCAACACTTTGGTGCTAAATGACACCACAAGCTTTGTAAGGGGGTGGTCCTGTCGGGGGGGGGGGGGGGGAGGAGTCAGAGAGAAAACAGCCTGAATGACCCGTTCTCCCTCCTGACTCAGATTCAGCTCTTTGTGTGTCACTTGCATCGCTTCATGGAGTGAAAAGGTTGGTGTTCCACATTGTTACTGCTGTGGCCGTACAGCCAGGGACCCCCATGGTTTACCTAACGGGAGCCCCATGTGAGGTGAGAGACAAGCAGGCGTCTGCAGGCGGGATGTTTGACGGCAGAGGCTGGAGCGTCCGTCAGCTCTGGGAGGGGGTGAGGCTGGAGGTGGCTGGAGACCCAGGCCCTGTGGTCCTGCACAGTTTCACTCAGCTGGACCCAGACCTTCCACTCCTGGAGGTAACGTCTCAATACAGAGGTTTTTATGCTTTATAGGACACAAACCTTCATGTATGTTTCTGGCTGCCTTATCCACCCACAGTGAATAGATAGTTCAGACACAGCTTGTGTTAGTGAAGCCTGTAGTTTAGTGTGGGGGAGTGTGAGTCATGGAGGATCCAATAGCAGCGTTCTGTTTTCTATCAGCCTGTTGTTGACCACATGCCTCCAGTCTGGGATGAGAAGGACATCTTGCTGCTTTGAGCTAGATCAACAACCAGTTTAGATACAGTCTAACCAACAAATTATTCTGTAGTGTTTGCTGTGGGAAACTTTGCTGGGGGCTGGGGACTGGGCGCAGGGGGCAGGGGGCTGGGGGCTGGGGGCTGGGCGCAGGGGGCTGGGGGCTGGGCGCAGGGGGCTGGGGCAGGGGGCTGGGGGCTGGGGCTGCTGCTCTGTGTGTTCACAGTAGAGACATCAACATCTCTGCTCCAGTCATCCGTCTCAGGGTTTCCTGTTCAGTGGTTTTCCTCAGGTTGTGGCTGAATGATGATTCAGCTGAACAGCTTGTTCTCTCTACAGACACATCTCTGCGTGCTTCTACTGTATCTAGTGTCTGTTTCTACTGTCTGTTTCTACTGTATCTACTGTCTGTTTCTACTGTATCTACTGTCTGTTTCTACTGTCTGTTTCTACTGTCTGTTTCTACTGTTGGTTACTACTGTATCTACTGTCTGTTTCCACTGTCTGTTTCTACTGTATCTACTGTCTGTTTCTACTGTCTGTTACTACTGTATCTACTGTCTGTTTCAACTGTCTGTTTCTACTGTCTGTTTCTAGTGTATCTACTGACTGTTTCTACTGTATCTACTGTCTGTATCTACCGCCTGTTTCTACTGTATCTACTGTCTGTTTCTACTGTCTGTTTCTACAGCCTGTTTCTACTGTATCTATTGTCTGTTTCTACTGGCTGTTTCTACTGGCTGTTTCTACTGGCTGTTTCTACTGGCTGTTTCTACTGTATCTACTCTCTGCTTTAGTCTTCACCCCCTGGAATCTTCCACACTGTTTCTCATGATGTTTGGCTGCTGGCAAAGTCTTAAATGTTTTAACCGTGACTGAAAACCCCCTGATCAGCAGACCCCAAAACTGTGCTGGAGGGAAGAGAGGGGGGGAGAGAGGAAGAGAGGGGGGGAAGAGGGGAGGAGAGGGGAAGAGACGGGGGGAGAGGAGAGGGGAAGAGAGGGGGGAGAGGGGAGGAGAGGGGAAGAGAGGGGAGGAGAGGAGAATGAGAGGGGAGGAGAGGGGAAAAGAGGGGAAGAGAGGTCCCTCATGTGGTGCCTCTGGTTCAGCAGCCCTCCCTAGTCATTCCTGCCCCAGACAGATTATAATGCAGGGGTATTAGAACTCAGGGGTATTAGAATTCTGGGGTATAATTCCTTCGGATTCCTGCACACGGCATAGAGCTAGAGAAACACACTAACAGCAGAATAAAAACACTAACAGCAGAATAAAAACACTAACAGCAGAATAAAAACTCTTTTTAGAACAGTTGAAGTCCTGACTGGTGCTCCTGACAGAATCTGTGTTAGTCTGTGTTAGACTGTGTTAGTCTGTGTTAGTGTGTTAGTTTGTGTTAGAGTCTGTGTTAGTGTGTTAGTCTGTGTTAGACTGTGTTAGTCTGTGTTAGACTCTGTGTTAGTCTGTGTTAGTCTGTGTTAGACTGTGTTGGAGTGTGTTAGTCTGTGTTAGAGTGTGTTAGTCTTTGTTAGTCTGTGTTAGAGTGTGTTAGTCTGTGTTAGACTGTGTTAGTCTGTTTTAGACTCTGTGTTAGACTGTGTTGGTCTGTGTTAGAGTGTGTTAGTCTGTGTTAGAGGGTGTTAGTCTGTGTTAGACTCTGTGTTAGTCTGTGTTAAAGTGTGTTAGTCTGTGTTAGTCTGTGTTAGACTGTGTTACTCTGTGTTAGTCTGTGTTAGACTGTGTTGGTCTGTGTTAGAGAGTGTTAGTCTGTGTTAGACTGTGTTAGTCTGTGTTTGACTCTGTGTTAGTCTGTGTTAGAGTGTGTTAGACTGTGTTAGTCTGTGTTAGAGTCTGTGTTAGACAGTGTTAATCTGTGTTAGAGTCTGTGTTAGACTGTGTTAGTCTGTGTTAGTCTGTGTTAGAGTCTGTGTCAGACTGTGTTAGTCTGTGTTAGTGTCTGTGTTAGTGTGTTAGTCTGTGTTAGACTGTGTTAGGCTGTGTTAGACTCTGTGTTAGACTGTGTTAGAGTGTGTTAGTCTGTGTTAGAGTCTGTGTTAGACTGTGTTAGTCTGTGTTAGAGTGTGCACATAGCAGACAATCGTATTGTTGGAAATATAAGAATGTATTACAGGTTGGCCTAATAAAGCAAGTAGGTCAGTGTGTTGTGCAGTGTTGTTGGCAGGTGATGTGTGGCAGCTGTAATGTTATTGTGTTTTCACAGGTACTTATCCTGAACGGTATTTCCTCCCACACTGAGGTGATATTAGATATTAGATATTCAACTGTGATTTCAACATGTGTGGGCTTGCAGAACACGACGCAGGAGATCGGGGAGGAGGTGGAGGAGGGAGCGGTGTACTCAATCACCCTGAGGAAGCTGCAGGTACACCAGGCGCCCAGCAGGGGGCAGCGCTGGACAGGTGCGGACAGCAGCCTCAGCCTGTATGAGACCTGCAAGGTACGAACCATCAAGGCAGGAACCCTGGAGAAGCTGGTGGAGTACATGATGGCCGCCTTTCGGGGGAACGACTCCACTTATGTGACCATCTTCCTCTGTACTTATCGATCCTTCGCCTCAACCAAGCAGGTGCTGGACCTGCTGCTCAACAGGTGGGTGTGGGGGGGGGCTGTGTGTGTGTGTGTGTGTACTTGGAATGTGTGTGTGTACTCGGACTGTGTGTGTGTGTAGGAGGAATGTGTGTTTACCAGGTATGCTAGGCTAACGTGTGTGTGAGTACCAGGTATGCTAAGCTAACGTATGTGTGTTTACCAGGTATGCTAAACTCCAGCACCTCCCAGGATCAGAAGGTTACAGACTGACTCATGATGACCGGACTGAACTGAGGAAGTAAGTCCCCCTTTGGGTCAAGCTCACTGCTTGTACACTGACTTTAGTAGATACAAGTGTTATAAAGTGCAGTTTCCAAACCACAAACCAGAGACTGCAGGAGACCCAAATCAAGTACATCTATAGAAATGTAAAGAACAGAATGTTCTACAGTAGCACAGGCCTGAGGAGATGGACCACGCTGTGTCGGATCCATTGTTAGAACTTGAATGCTGCTCTGTGTCACATAACTGACATACATAACTGACCTACATCCTTAGGAGGACATGGCTTGTATTCTGTCCTTAGGATCGTGTGACTACACATAAATATCAGGTTGTAACCTATGCAGAGTAAAACCATGGAAACATTATCCTGACTCTTCCTGTGCAGTCTGACTCTAGTTTGACTCTTCCTGTGCAGTCTGACTCTAGTTTGACTCTTCCTGTGCAGTCTGACTCTAGTCTGACTCTTCTTGTGTGTGTCTGACTCTAGTTTGACGCTTCCTGTGCAGTCTGACTCTAGTTTGACTCTTCCTGTGCAGTCCGACTCCAGTTTGACTCTCGTTGTGTGTGTCTGGCTCTAGTTTGACTCTTCCTGTGAAGTCTGACTCTAGTTTGACTCTTCTTGTGCAGTCTGACTAGTTTGACTCTTCTTGTGTGTGTCTGACTCTAGTTTGACTCTTCCTGTGAAGTCTGACTCTAGTCTGACTCTTCTTGTGTGTGTCTGATTCTAGTTTGACTCTTCCTGTGCAGTCTGACTGTGGTTTGACTCTTCTTGTGTGTGTCTGACTCTAGTTTGACTCTTCCTGTGCAGTCTGACTCTAGTTTGACTCTTCCTGTGCAGTCTGACTCTAGTCTGACTCTTCTTGTGTGTGTCTGACTCTAGTTTGACGCTTCCTGTGCAGTCTGACTCTAGTTTGACTCTTCCTGTGCAGTCCGACTCCAGTTTGACTCTCGTTGTGTGTGTCTGGCTCTAGTTTGACTCTTCCTGTGAAGTCTGACTCTAGTTTGACTCTTCTTGTGCAGTCTGACTAGTTTGACTCTTCTTGTGTGTGTCTGACTCTAGTTTGACTCTTCCTGTGAAGTCTGACTCTAGTCTGACTCTTCTTGTGTGTGTCTGACTCTAGTTTGACTCTTCCTGTGCAGTCTGACTCTGGTTTGACTCTTCTTGTGTGTGTCTGACTCTAGTTTGACTCTTCCTGTGCAGTCTGACTCTAGGTTGACTCTTCCTGTGAAGTCTGGCTCTAGTTTGACTCTTCTTGTGCAGTCTGACTAGTTTGACTCTTCTTGTGTGTGTCTGACTCTTGTTTGACTCTTCCTGTGAAGTCTGACTCTAGTCTGACTCTTCTTGTGTGTGTCTGACTCTAGTTTGACTCTTCCTGTGCAGTCTGACTCTAGTTTGACTCTTCTTGTGTGTGTCCTCAGTACCATCTCGTCCATCCTGGGCGCTTGGTTGGATCAATACTCGGAGGACTTCTGGAAGCCTCCCGAGTACAGCTGCCTGCACCGCCTCATCTCTTACCTCCACCTCAACTTCCCTGGTTCAGATCTGGAGCGCCGTGCCTGTAATCTGCTCGCTCACTTTCACCGCCGGCAGCTTCAGGAGCCTGAACACGAGGGTGACACTTCACTGACCTTTAACCCTGATCTTTAAACCTGACCTCTAAACCTGACCTCTAACCCTGACCTCTAACCCTGACCTGGAACCCCCAACATGACCTTGATCAGGGTATCTAAGGTGACCTCTAACCTGTGCTGTCATCCCTCAGTGCTGGCCCAGGGCCCTTACACCTTCACCCTGCTGGAGGAGAATGGCTTTGAGGATTACCGGCCTGACTTTCTGACCTTCGACCCCACTGTGGTGGCTGAGCAGTTGACCCTCATGGATGCAGTAAGAAGCCTACATATTGAAATGAACTCAGCTCTAACCCCTAACCTCCACTCTAACCCTTAACCCCTAACCCTAACCCTCACCCAAACAGAGATGAACAGCTTTTGTAGCCTGCTGGATGACCAGGAAGTTAAGTAAGGAAGTTACTGGAAGATAACTCTCCCCCTTCTCTCCCTAATCTCTCCCCCTTCTCTCCTGTACAGGAACTCTTTAAGAAGGTTGTTCCATATCACTGCCTGGGCAGCATCTGGTCTCAGCGTGACAAGAAGGGCAAAGAGCACCTGGCTCCCACCATCCGAGCCACCGTTACCCAGTTCAACTGTGTCACCAACTGTGTGATCGCCACCTGCCTGGGAAACCGCCTGCTCAGACCCCCACAGAGAGCCAAGGTGGTGGAGCACTGGATCGATGTGGCCAGGGTGAGGTGCTGCTGTTACATGGTTCACATTGTCCTGTGGTTGAGTCCTGCTTCATCATGTAATCAGCCCTAAGTCTGTCACAGTTACTAAGCCTTCTATTGTTCTTATTTGGTGTTTTGTTTGTTTCAGGAGTGTCGTATCCTGAAGAACTTCTCCTCACTGCGGGCCATCCTGTCTGCTCTGCAGTGTAACCCTGTTCACCGGCTCAAGAGGACCTGGGATGAAGTATCTAGGTAGGGTGGCAGGGTGGCAGGGTGGAAACAAGACCCGGACCTTAGCAGTGTTGTCTGACAGACCTCTCTCTTCTCCCTCTGTCTCTCTGTCTCTCCTTTTTCTCTTTTTCTCTCTCTGTCTCTCATTTTCTCTCTCTCTCTCTCTCTCTCTCTCTCTCTCTCTCTCTCTCTCTCTCTCTCAGAGAGAACTTCAGGACATTCCTTGAGTTATCAGAGATCTTCTCAGATGAGAATAATCACTCGCTGAGCAGAGAGCTGCTAGTGAAGGTACCAAGAACGCGTGTGTGTGTGTGAGGATCTTACACCTTACCTTAAAGATGTTATATTATATGGTAGAATAGTCTATCATCTGTCGACCAGTCAAGTTCATATGTTTTTATCTGTGTATCTATCTGTCTCTGTACCTGTCTGTCTAACACTGTCTCTGTACCTGTCTGTCTAACACTGTCTCTGTACCTGTCTGTCTAACCCTGTCTCTGTACCTGTCTGTCTAACCCTGTCTCTGTGTCTCTGTACCTGTCTGTCTAACACTGTCTCTGTACCTGTCTGTCTAACACTGTCTCTGTACCTGTCTGTCTAACACTGTCTCTGTACCCGTCTGTCTAACACTGTCTCTGTGTCTCTGTACCTGTCTGTCTAACACTGTCTCTGTACCTGTCTGTCTAACCCTGTCTCTGTGTCTCTGTACCTGTCTGTCTAACACTGTCTCTGTACCTGTCTGTCTAACCCTGTCTCTGTGTCTCTTTACCTGTCTGTCTAACACTGTCTCTGTACCTGTCTGTCTAACACTGTCTCTGTGTCTCTGTACCTGTCTGTCTAACACTGTCTCTGTACCTGTCTGTCTAACCCTGTCTCTGTGTCTCTGTACCTGTCTGTCTAACACTGTCTCTGTACCTGTCTGTCTAACCCTGTCTCTGTACCTGTCTGTCTAACACTGTCTCTGTACCTGTTTGTCTAACCCTGTCTCTGTACCTGTCTGTCTAACACTGTCTCTGTGTCTCTGTACCTGTCTGTCTAACACTGTCTCTGTACCTGTCTGTCTAACACTGTCTCTGTGTCTCTGTACCTGTCTGTCTAACACTGTCTCTGTACCTGTCTGTCTAACCCTGTCTCTGTGTCTCTTTACCTGTCTAACACTGTCTCTGTACCTGTTTGTCTAACCCTGTCTCTGTACCTGTCTGTCTAACACTGTCTCTGTGTCTCTGTACCTGTCTGTCTAACACTGTCTCTGTACCTGTCTGTCTAACCCTGTCTCTGTGTCTCTGTACCTGTCTGTCTAACCCTGTCTCTGTGTCTCTTTACCTGTCTGTCTAACACTGTCTCTGTACCTGTCTGTCTAACCCTGTCTCTGTAGCTGTCTGTCTAACACTGTCTCTGTGTCTCTGTACCTGTCTGTCTAACACTGTCTCTGTACCTGTCTGTCTAACACTGTCTCTGTGTCTCAGGAGGGAACATCGAAATTTGCCACTTTGGAGATCAACCCGAAGCGAGCACAGAAAAGACAACAACCCAGACACCTGGTGAGGGGCCAGGGGGGCAGGGGGGCCAGGGGAGCTGGGGGCCCAGGGGGGCAGGGGGGCAGATCTTCCTCTATGGTCCACAGTTATGGAGCATCCAGTGGTTTGTTTGAGTATAATGTGATGTTGTGTTGTGTCAGAGTGTGATGCAGGGAACCATCCCCTACCTGGGAACATTCCTCACTGACCTGGTGATGATGGACACAGCTATGAAGGACTACCTGGATGTGAGTCACAGCATCATGTTAGAAGGTCATGTTGTTCTTCTGGGATCTGAAATACCAAACATCCTGTTTCTGCTTTCTTCCTGCTCACAGGGAGGCCTGATCAACTTTGACAAGAGGAGGAAGGTAACCTGCTGCTTCCTGTTACCTCCTGACCTGTGACCTCCTGACCTCCTGACCTGTGTCCTCCTGATCTGTGACCTCCTGACCTCCTGATCTGTGTCCTCCTGATCTGTGACCTCCTGACCTGTGTCCTCCTGACCTGTGCCCTCCTGACCTCCTGATCTGTGTCCTCCTGATCTGTGACCTCCTGACCTCCTGATCTGTGTCCTCCTGATCTGTGACCTCCTGACCTGTGTCCTCCTGACCTGTGACCTCCTGACCTGTGCCCTCCTGACCTCCTGACCTGTGACCTCCTGACCTGTGCTCTCCTGACCTCCTGATCTGTGACCTCCTGACCTGTGTCCTCCTGACCTGTGACCTCCTGACCTGTGCCCTCCTGACCTCCTGACCTGTGTCCTCCTGACCTGTGACCTCCTGACCTGTGCCCTCCTGACCTCCTGATCTGTGTCCTCCTGACCTGTGTCCTCCTGACCTGTGACCTCCTGATCTGTGTCCTCCTGACCTGTGTCCTCCTGACCTGTGTCCTCCTGACCTGTGACCTCCTGGTGTTCTGCAGGAGTTTGAGGTGATCGCCCAGATCAAGCTGCTGCAGCTGGCCTGTAACAACTATAACTTCACCAGGAACAGCCGCTTCAGGGAGTGGTACTGCAGTCTGGACAAACTGACCGAGGCAGAGAGGTGAGAGGGGGGAGGGGAGAGGGGTGAGGGAGAGGGGGGAGAGAGAGGGAAGGAGGAAGGAGTTGAGAGCATAGGAACACTATGCCTGATCTTCTTGCCTCCTAGGGTGAGAGAGTGTTAGTGATAGATGCCTCAACATGTTAATTCCCCCCCTGCCTCCACATGTTAACTCCCCCCCTGCCTCCACATGTTAACTCCCCCCCTGCCTCCACATGTTAACTCCCCCCCTGCCTCCACATGTTAACTCCTCCCTGCCTCCACATGTTAACTCCCCCCCTGCCTCCACATGTTAACTCCCCCCCTGCCTCCACATGTTAACTCCTCCCTGCCTCCACATGTTAACTCCCCCCCCTGCCTCCACATGTTAACTCCCCCTGCCTCCACATGTTAACTCCCCCCCCTCCACATGTTAACTCCCCCCCTGCCTCCACATGTTAACTCCCCCCCCTGCCTCCACATGTTAACTCCCCCCTGCCTCCACATGTTAACTCCCCCCCTGCCTCCACATGTTAACTCCCCCCTGCCTCCACATGTTAACTCCCCCCCTGCCTCCACATGTTAACTCCCCCCCTGCCTCCACATGTTAACTCCTCCCTGCCTCCACATGTTAACTCCCCCCCCTGCCTCCACATGTTAACTCCCCCCTGCCTCCACATGTTAACTCCCCCCCCTCCACATGTTAACTCCCCCCCTGCCTCCACATGTTAACTCCCCCCCCTCCACATGTTAACTCCCCCCTGCCTCCACATGTTAACTCCCCCCCCTCCACATGTTAACTCCCCCCTGCCTCCACATGTTAACTCCCCCCTGCCTCCATATGTTAACTTCCCCCTGCCTCCACATGTTAACTCCCCCCTGCCTCCACATGTTAACTCCCCCCTGCCTCCACATGTTAACTCCCCCCTGCCTCCACATGTTAATTCCCCCCCTGCCTCCATATGTTAACTTCCCCCTGCCTCCACATGTTAACTCCCCCCTGCCTCCACATGTTAACTCCCCCCTGCCTCCACATGTTAACTCCCCCCTGCCTCCACATGTTAATTCCCCCCCTGCCTCCATATGTTAACTTCCCCCTGCCTCCACATGTTAACTCCCCCCTGCCTCCACATGTTAACTCCCCCCTGCCTCCATATGTTAACTCCCCCCTGCCTCCACATGTTAACTCCCCCCTGCCTCCACATGTTAACTCCCCCCTGCCTCCATATGTTAACTCCCCCCTGCCTCCACATGTTAACTCCCCCCTGCCTCCACATGTTAATTCCCCCCCTGCCTCCATATGTTAACTCCCCCCTGCCTCCACATGTTAACTCCCCCCTGCCTCCACATGTTAATTCCCCCCCTGCCTCCATATGTTAACTCCCCCCTGCCTCCACATGTTAACTCCCCCTGCCTCCACATGTTAACTCCCCCCTGCCTCCATACGTTAACTCCCCCCTGCCTCCACATGTTAACTCCCCCCTGCCTCCACATGTTAACTCCCTTTGCCTCCATACGTTAACTCCCCCCTGCCTCCACATGTTAACTCCCCCCTGCCTCCACATGTTAACTCCCCCCTGCCTCCACATGTTAACTCCCCCCTGCCTCCACATGTTAACTCCCCCCTGCCTCCACATGTTAACTCCCCCCTGCCTCCACATGTTAACTCCCCCCTGCCTCCATATGTTAACTCCCCCCTGCCTCCACATGTTAACTCCCCCCTGCCTCCACATGTTAATTCCCCCCCTGCCTCCATATGTTAACTCCCCCTGCCTCCATATGTTAACTCCCCCCTGCCTCCACATGTTAACTCCCCCCTGCCTCCATATGTTAACTCCCCCCTGCCTCCACATGTTAACTCCCCCCTGCCTCCACATGTTAATTCCCCCCCTGCCTCCATATGTTAATTTCCCCCTGCCTCCACATGTTAACTCCCCCCTGCCTCCACATGTTAACTCCCCCCTGCCTCCATATGTTAACTCCCCCCTGCCTCCACATGTTAACTCCCCCCTGCCTCCACATGTTAACTCCCCCTGCCTCCATATGTTAACTCCCCCCTGCCTCCACATGTTAACTCCCCCCTGCCTCCATATGTTAACTCCCCCCTGCCTCCACATGTTAACTCCCCCCTGCCTCCACATGTTAATTCCCCCCCTGCCTCCATATGTTAACTTCCCCCTGCCTCCACATGTTAACTCCCCCCTGCCTCCACATGTTAACTCCCCCCTGCCTCCACATGTTAATTCCCCCCCTGCCTCCATATGTTAACTTCCCCCTGCCTCCACATGTTAACTCCCCCCTGCCTCCACATGTTAACTCCCCCCTGCCTCCACATGTTAACTCCCCCCTGCCTCCACATGTTAACTCCCCCCTGCCTCCACATGTTAATTCCCCCCCTGCCTCCATATGTTAACTTCCCCCTGCCTCCACATGTTAACTCCCCCCTGCCTCCACATGTTAACTCCCCCCTGCCTCCATATGTTAACTCCCCCCTGCCTCCACATGTTAACTCCCCCCTGCCTCCACATGTTAATTCCCCCCCTGCCTCCATATGTTAACTTCCCCTGCCTCCACATGTTAACTCCCCCCTGCCTCCACATCTTAACTCCCCCCTGCCTCCATATGTTAACTCCCCCCTGCCTCCACATGTTAACTCCCCCCTGCCTCCACATGTTAACTCCCCCCTGCCTCCACATGTTAACTCCCCCCTGCCTCCACATGTTAATTCCCCCCCTGCCTCCATATGTTAACTTCCCCCTGCCTCCACATGTTAACTCCCCCCTGCCTCCACATGTTAATTCCCCCCCTGCCTCCATATGTTAACTCCCCCTGCCTCCATATGTTAACTCCCCCCTGCCTCCACACGTTAACTCCCCCCTGCCTCCATATGTTAACTCCCCCCTGCCTCCACATGTTAACTCCCCCCTGCCTCCACATGTTAATTCCCCCCCTGCCTCCATATGTTAACTTCCCCCTGCCTCCACATGTTAACTCCCCCCTGCCTCCACATGTTAACTCCCCCCTGCCTCCACATGTTAACTCCCCCCTGCCTCCACATGTTAATTCCCCCCTGCCTCCACATGTTAACTCCCCCCTGCCTCCACATGTTAACTCCCCCCTGCCTCCACATGTTAACTCCCCCCTGCCTCCATATGTTAACTTCCCCCTGCCTCCACATGTTAACTCCCCCCTGCCTCCACATGTTAACTCCCCCCTGCCTCCACATGTTAACTCCCCCCTGCCTCCACATGTTAATTCCCCCCCTGCCTCCATATGTTAACTTCCCCCTGCCTCCACATGTTAACTCCCCCCTGCCTCCACATGTTAACTCCCCCCTGCCTCCACATGTTAACTCCCCCCTGCCTCCACATGTTAATTCCCCCCCTGCCTCCATATGTTAACTTCCCCCTGCCTCCACATGTTAACTCCCCCCTGCCTCCACATGTTAACTCCCCCCTGCCTCCATATGTTAACTCCCCCCTGCCTCCACATGTTAACTCCCCCCTGCCTCCACATGTTAACTCCCCCCTGCCTCCATATGTTAACTCCCCCCTGCCTCCACATGTTAACTCCCCCCTGCCTCCACATGTTAATTCCCCCCCTGCCTCCATATGTTAACTCCCCCCTGCCTCCACATGTTAACTCCCCCCTGCCTCCACATGTTAATTCCCCCCCTGCCTCCATATGTTAACTCCCCCCTGCCTCCACATGTTAACTCCCCCTGCCTCCACATGTTAACTCCCCCCTGCCTCCATACGTTAACTCCCCCCTGCCTCCACATGTTAACTCCCCCCTGCCTCCACATGTTAACTCCCTTTGCCTCCATACGTTAACTCCCCCCTGCCTCCACATGTTAACTCCCCCCTGCCTCCACATGTTAACTCCCCCCTGCCTCCACATGTTAACTCCCCCCTGCCTCCACATGTTAACTCCCCCCTGCCTCCACATGTTAACTCCCCCCTGCCTCCACATGTTAACTCCCCCCTGCCTCCATATGTTAACTCCCCCCTGCCTCCACATGTTAACTCCCCCCTGCCTCCACATGTTAATTCCCCCCCTGCCTCCATATGTTAACTCCCCCTGCCTCCATATGTTAACTCCCCCCTGCCTCCACATGTTAACTCCCCCCTGCCTCCATATGTTAACTCCCCCCTGCCTCCACATGTTAACTCCCCCCTGCCTCCACATGTTAATTCCCCCCCTGCCTCCATATGTTAATTTCCCCCTGCCTCCACATGTTAACTCCCCCCTGCCTCCACATGTTAACTCCCCCCTGCCTCCATATGTTAACTCCCCCCTGCCTCCACATGTTAACTCCCCCCTGCCTCCACATGTTAACTCCCCCTGCCTCCATATGTTAACTCCCCCCTGCCTCCACATGTTAACTCCCCCCTGCCTCCATATGTTAACTCCCCCCTGCCTCCACATGTTAACTCCCCCCTGCCTCCACATGTTAATTCCCCCCCTGCCTCCATATGTTAACTTCCCCCTGCCTCCACATGTTAACTCCCCCCTGCCTCCACATGTTAACTCCCCCCTGCCTCCACATGTTAATTCCCCCCCTGCCTCCATATGTTAACTTCCCCCTGCCTCCACATGTTAACTCCCCCCTGCCTCCACATGTTAACTCCCCCCTGCCTCCACATGTTAACTCCCCCCTGCCTCCACATGTTAACTCCCCCCTGCCTCCACATGTTAATTCCCCCCCTGCCTCCATATGTTAACTTCCCCCTGCCTCCACATGTTAACTCCCCCCTGCCTCCACATGTTAACTCCCCCCTGCCTCCATATGTTAACTCCCCCCTGCCTCCACATGTTAACTCCCCCCTGCCTCCACATGTTAATTCCCCCCCTGCCTCCATATGTTAACTTCCCCTGCCTCCACATGTTAACTCCCCCCTGCCTCCACATCTTAACTCCCCCCTGCCTCCATATGTTAACTCCCCCCTGCCTCCACATGTTAACTCCCCCCTGCCTCCACATGTTAACTCCCCCCTGCCTCCACATGTTAACTCCCCCCTGCCTCCACATGTTAATTCCCCCCCTGCCTCCATATGTTAACTTCCCCCTGCCTCCACATGTTAACTCCCCCCTGCCTCCACATGTTAATTCCCCCCCTGCCTCCATATGTTAACTCCCCCTGCCTCCATATGTTAACTCCCCCCTGCCTCCACACGTTAACTCCCCCCTGCCTCCATATGTTAACTCCCCCCTGCCTCCACATGTTAACTCCCCCCTGCCTCCACATGTTAATTCCCCCCCTGCCTCCATATGTTAACTTCCCCCTGCCTCCACATGTTAACTCCCCCCTGCCTCCACATGTTAACTCCCCCCTGCCTCCACATGTTAACTCCCCCCTGCCTCCACATGTTAATTCCCCCCTGCCTCCACATGTTAACTCCCCCCTGCCTCCACATGTTAACTCCCCCCTGCCTCCACATGTTAACTCCCCCCTGCCTCCACATGTTAATTCCCCCCCTGCCTCCATATGTTAACTTCCCCCTGCCTCCACATGTTAACTCCCCCCTGCCTTCACATGTTAATTCCCCCCCTGCCTCCACATGTTAACTCCCCCCGCCTCCACGTGTTAACTCCCCCCCTGCCTCCACATGTTAACTCCCCCCCTGCCTCCACATGTTAACTCCCCCCCTGCCTCCACATGTTAACTCCCCCACTGCCTCCATATGTTAACTCCCCCCCTGCCTCCATATGTTAACTCCCCCCCTGCCTCCACATGATAACTTCCCCCTGCCTCCACATGTTAATTCCCCCCCTGCCTCCATATGTTAACTCCCCCCTGCCTCCACATGTTAACTCCCCCCTGCCTCCATACGTTAACTCCCCCCTGCCTCCACATGTTAACTCCCCCCTGACTCCACATGTTAACTCCCCCCTGCCTCCACATGTTAACTCCCCCCTGCCTCCACATGTTAACTCCCCCCCCTCCACATGATAACTCCCCCCTGCCTCCACATGTTAATTCCCCCCCTGCCTCCATATGTTAACTCCCCCCTGCCTCCACATGTTAACTCCCCCCTGCCTCCACATGTTAACTCCCCCCTGCCTCCATATGTTAACTCCCCCCTGCCTCCACATGTTAACTCCCCCTCTGCCTCCACATGTTAACTCCCCCCTGCCTCCACATGTTAACTCCCCCTCTGCCTCCACATGTTAACTCCCCCCTGCCTCCACATGTTAATTCCCCCCCTGCCTCCACATGTTAACTCCCCCCTGCCTCCACATGTTAACTCCCCCCTGCCTCCACATGTTAACTCCCCCCTGCCTCCACATGTTAATTCCCCCCCTGCCTCCATATGTTAACTTCCCCCTGCCTCCACATGTTAACTCCCCCCTGCCTTCACATGTTAATTCCCCCCCTGCCTCCACATGTTAACTCCCCCCGCCTCCACGTGTTAACTCCCCCCCTGCCTCCACATGTTAACTCCCCCCTGCCTCCACATGTTAACTCCCCCCTGACTCCACATGTTAACTCCCCCCTGCCTCCACATGTTAACTCCCCCCTGCCTCCACATGTTAACTCCCCCCCCTCCACATGATAACTCCCCCCTGCCTCCACATGTTAATTCCCCCCCTGCCTCCATATGTTAACTCCCCCCTGCCTCCACATGTTAACTCCCCCCTGCCTCCACATGTTAACTCCCCCCTGCCTCCATATGTTAACTCCCCCCTGCCTCCACATGTTAACTCCCCCTCTGCCTCCACATGTTAACTCCCCCCCCTCCACATGTTAACTCCCCCCTGCCTCCACATGTTAATTCCCCCCTGCCTCCATATGTTAACTTCCCCCTGCCTCCACATGTTAACCCCCCCCCTGCCTCCACATGTTAACTCCCCCCCGCCTCCACATGTTAATTCCCCCCTGCCTCCATATGTTAACTTCCCCCTGCCTCCACATGTTAATTCCCCCCTGCCTCCATATGTTAACTCCCTCCCGCCTCCACGTGTTAACTCCCCCCCGCCTCCACATGTTAATTCCCCCCTGCCTCCATATGTTAACTCCCCCCTGCCTCCACATGTTAACTCCCCCTCTGCCTCCAGATGTTAACCCCCCCCTCCACATGTTAACTCCCCCCTGCCTCCACATGTTAACTCCCCCCCTGCCTCCACATGTTAACTCCCCCTCTGCCTCCACATGTTAACTCCCCCCCCTCCACCTCCACATGTTAACTCCCCCCCTGCCTCCGCATGTTAATTCCCCCCCTGCCTCCACATGTTAACTCCCCCTCTGCCTCCACATGTTAACTCCCCTCCACATTTTAACTCCCCCCTGCCTCCACATGTTAACTCCCCCCCTGCCTCCACATGTTAACTCCCCCCTGCCTCCACAGCTACAGCCAGTCGTGTGAGATTGAGCCTCTGTCTGAATCTGCCTCCAACACTCTGAAGGCCAAGAAGAATACGGGGATAATCAAGCGTTGGAGCGAGTGAGTCTCTCTCCTCATGTCCCTTCCTGGTCCATCCTAAATCACTTGTTCTGACCCTCCTTCTCTCTCTAACCTCCAGTCGGCAGCCAGCCAGCACAGAGGCTGGATCCAGCAGCGCTCACTCCAAGTCATTCGACCAGCTGCGCTACACCTCATGCCTTGGGGGAAGTGTGGAGGGGGGGAGGGAGAGAGGGGAGGGGGGGGAGGGAGAGAGGAGAGGGGGGGAGGGAGAGAGGGGAGCGGGGAAGGGAGAGAGGGGAGGGGGGGAGGGAGAGAGGGGAGGGGGGGAGGGAGAGAGGGGAGGGTGCAGACTCCCTCAGTGTCACCTCTGCTGGCTCCAGCAGCTCTGATGTGGATGAGGTCAGCTTCATCTCACACTCACCTGACGCCCCAGAACGTAAGGTGAGGAGGCCTGGAGGACACACACACACTCACACACACACTTACTCACTGTAGCGTCAGGTTGCAGAGCTGCTGGTGACTGTAGTTTTTAACTGTAGTCTTTAATTTCCTTTTCTAGACCTCCACACCTTCTGTGAAACATTCCAACTCCACGTTAGGGAAGTGCGGCCCCTTGGCTGACCTGGCACCCACGGTACTGCTTCCTCTTCCTGTACCACTTCCTGTTACACCTGTATTCCTCTTACACCTGTATTCATGGACCAATTTCACTTCCCCACTGAACATGGATTTAGGTTTCTTCTGAATAATTAGCTGTGATTTCACCCACATCTTTAGTTGGATGTGATTTCATCCATTCAGCTTGATTTGGTTTCATACATGCTTGTTGTGGGTGTGTCTCTAAGTGAAGTAAATCTTCATTAAGATGTTGTGGGTTCATCCTAGTCAGGTCAGTTGTCCTGACTGCCCCCCCTCCCCAGAGTAATCATGTTGGCACAGGCAATGACTGTATATCTGTACTATCATGTGTACTATCACTTCACTCGCTGTCTCACTCTTGATTGAACATTGCTATTTACTTTCACCTTTTCCCTCCCTTTTCCAGTGTATCATTTTGCCCTCATTTATCACGCTCTACTTTTTCACGTCCTCCCTATCTGTGCTAACTTTTCCTTCCTCCCTCCCCTACCATGTCTTGCTTGAACTCTTTACTTTTCACCTGTCATTTGTCTCCTCTCCCTTGTCATGTCCCCTATGTTTCCCTGGTATTCCTATGCATATATTTCCTCTCCTACTATGTTGTTATTATAATTTTCACTCATCTATCGTAAACTTACCAGCCCACCTTTTGTCCTCCTCCCTCACTAGCTATTTTGCCCATTTTATCTGCTCCTCTCTGTACTATGAACTCCCTACTATGACCTTTTCTCCTCTATCATGTTCTCTCCTACCCCTCCTTTGTCCTCCTCCCTCACTCATCATCCTATTCACTCATTGCGGTTTCTCTTCTCTACCAACTCCTTACTTTGTGACCTCCTCCCCACTTTCTCTCATCAATTTCCACGCTCTCATTCCACAGTATCTGCCGGCCAACATGTCTTTGACATTTCATATCAAATTGGATCTTGCTCTGACCGGGTTTTGAACCCAGGTCTCCCAAACGGAATCTGACACCTTACCAACTGAGCTATCCGGCCACACTTCATTCGGCAGGCGTAAAACAGCTTATATCACAGAGATCAAAGACAGAGTAGAGAACCCACCTAACCCTAACCCACCTGTCTGGTCCAGGATGTGAGTGTCTTAGCTGCTGACTGATTCCTCTCCTTTCCCAGTTCTGGGAGTCGACCTCCCTCTCGTCGCTCGATGCGTCTGGTCTGGGCTCTGGTTCAGGGTCCAGCAGTGCCTCTTCCTCCTCCATGTCCTCCACACCTGGCTCACGCTCTCACAAGCGCTCTGTCTCCGGGGTGTCCAGCTACTCTTCACTCTCCCTGCCGCTCTACAACCAGCAGGTGGACGACTGCTGCATCATCAGAGTCAGCCTGGACGTCGACAACGGGAACATGTACAAGAGCATACTGGTGAGGAGAGGAAACACAGGGAGGGAGGGAGGGAGGGAGGGAGGGAGGGAGGGAGGGAGGGAGGGAGGGAGGGAGGGAGGGAGGGAGGGAGGGAGGGAGGGAGGGAGGGAGGGAGGGAGGAGGGAGGGAGGTGTGGAGAAAGACTATCTTGTTAAAAGTTGTGATTGGTGATGATTATGAACAAGCCAATTCTAATGTATATGAGCCTCATGTGACCCAAGGTGACCAGTCAGGATAAGACTCCAGCGGTGATCAGGAAGGCGATGGTGAAACACAACCTGGACCGTGAGAGACCAGAGGAATATGAGCTGCTGCAGAAGATCTCTGAGGACAAAGGTGTGGCCAATTGGGGACGCTGCACTCACAGGCCAATAGGGGGTGCTGCACTCACAGGCCAATAGGGGGCGCTACACTCACAGGCCAATTGGGGACGCTGCACTCACAGGCCAATAGGGGGTGCTGCACTCACAGGCCAATAGGGGGCGCTACACTCACAGGCCAATAGGGGGTGCTGCACTCACAGGCCAATAGGGGGTGCTGCACTCACAGGCCAATAGGGGGCGCTGCACTCACAACCATCTGCTGTGATGACGTCTGTGATTAACAACATACTGGGTAATCGAGGCCGGCTCTATGCAGGGGCTAAATGTCTTGCCCCCTCAAATCACGCTCACCTAATTAACATATTACAAGTTGACAAAACGATCTGCAGTAGCAGAAAAAGTCAGCCGAAAAAGGGACACACAGCTTCCCTCTCATATCGCTGTTGCAGTATGCAAATGAGCCCAGACGTAGACTGACAGTGTGGTGTCAGGTTTCACCACGGAGCGGTAAAACTTTGAACAAGCAGATGTGTAATAATAATAAACTTAACATAATAATAATAATAATAATAATAATAATAATAATAATAATAATAATAATAATAATAAATAAACGCGGATAAACGTAATGTCCGCCCCAGGCTGTAGTTCTGCACTGTTTTGTTTAATACAATCACAGCGTGTTTTTGTTGTAGAGTGGAGAGAGAAAAAAAGTGGAGAGAAAGGAGAGTTTTTTTAGCTGTTAAATTGCCAACAAAAAAATTAAAAACAAGCAAAAAAAATGCTCTATAGCTGTTGTGTTATATAAATTACTTTGAGAATACATTTTTTTTTCTTCAAAAGACTGCCTTTCGGTTTTGTAAATATTGACTATAGTGTGTGAAGTCCAACTTTAAGTTAAGATTTTTTTGAGAAATAGGCCATCCAGTTAAGATAAATGTTATGTTGTTAGTTTATAAAATAAGTCTTCATTTTTTCAGTTCCCCCCTGAGGGATTGCCACCTTATTGTGGTCAGGGGGTTTGCGTGCCTCAGTGACCTTAAGAGCTATACCAGCAGGAGCTTAGTCTTCAGGTGGGACACCCAAGTTGGACAGGTCTGAAGGTAGAGGCCTGACAAAGTGCAATCCACTTCTCCAGGTTGGGGTTGGACACATAGCAAACAACCCAATTCAATGAAGAATCACTGTTACTATAAGCACAGAAAAAAAAGTGCTGGAGCATGATGTGTACACATGATACCCCCTTAACATTTCTGACTGCCCCCTCATATATGCCTGTCTAGAACCAGCCCTGCTGGGTATCATTACCAAATTTATGTTAACAAAATGCATCTGTTATTACCAACATATATCTATAATTAACAACATCAATCTAGATGGTTGTGTTCTAAGACGAGGCGTCTTATGTTCCTCCTCAGAGCTGAAGATCCCGGACAACGCCAACGTGTTCTACGCAATGAACTCATCCGCCAACTATGACTTCGTCCTGAAGAGGAGGGGGTTTGCCCGAGCGGCACGACCCAAGCATGGTTCCAGTTCCACGCTGCCTCGCATGAAGCAGAAAGGCCTGAAGATTGCTAAGGGGATCTTCTAACCCTTCATCCCTGCTGGACCCCCAGGAGCCCCTCTACCTGCCTCTGTCTGCCTCCAGGGGCCCTGCTGGACCCCCAGGAGCCCCTCTACCTGCCTCTGTCTGCCTCCAGGGGCCCTGCTGGACCCCCAGGAGCCCCTCTACCTGCCTCTGTCTGCCTCCAGGGGCCCTGCTGGACCCCCAGGAGCCCCTCTACCTGCCTCTGTCTGCCTCTTGCTTGGCATCACAACCACAAGCCTTCAGTGACTCATGCAGGAGAGAAGATGCTCACAGCCAGACAGTGTTCACAGTTTACAGACACGCGTGGCTCTTTATCAGTGCATCTCCTTCACACCTGGTGTGTGTTCAGTTGTGTGGCTGCAGTTGTGTGGCTGCAGTTGTGTGGTTGTGTTTACCACCCTCCAGTGTCAGGGAGAGGAAATGCCACTTTGGATACTGATAAGAACTGGACTGATCCCACGGCCATCGTTTTTCTGTCTGGAAAGATGTCTTCTTTACCAGACTTGGTTTTATTGTGACACTAAGGAGTTTTATTATGGCCTCAAACACTCTGCTGTCACTGCTGTGATGCAACTTCCTGCATTTACATCAACTGTCTTTATAAAAATGTTGGTGCTATCAAAGCTACAGCTGCCAGTCAGCCCACCAGCCTTCACCTGGATCTCCTCTCTAACCCCAGAGCTCCACACCTGTGAGGAGCCAGTCTGCAGCTGAGGAACAGGCAGCTGAAGAGCAGGCAGCCAGGGGGGCAGGCAGCCAGGGGGCTTGGGGGGCAGGGTAGGAAGGCAGCCAGTGAGCTAGGGGGGCAGGGTAGGAAGGCAGCCAGGGGGGGCAGGGTAGGAAGGCAGCCAGGGGGGCAGGCAGCCAGGGGGGCAGGGTAGGAAGGCAGCCAGTGAGCTGGGGGGGGCAGGCAGCCAGGGGGGGCAGGGTAGGAAGGCAGCCAGGGGGGCAGGGTAGGAAGGCAGCCAGTGAGCTGGGGGGGGCAGGCAGCCAGGGGGGCAGGGTAGGATGGTTCATGGTAGGATGGTTCATGGCTCTGGTGATCTAGACATGCTGGGCATTATCAAACTACGCTAACATGGCATCATAAGGTTATAAGGTCACAAGGTGTGGGTCAGAAAACACTACAGGTTTGGAAAAATGATGGCAGAGTTCTTATTAACTGAACCTGAACTACCTGCCATTAAGCAGAACAGACACTTCCTGCTTCCTGTCAGGTGATCTTGGGTTCCTGTGAGCTTTGAAGTTGTGAGATAAATTATGTAGAGTATGTGATGTCTGTTCAAAGTAGAGTAATAAAGAGAGGAGAGAGGGAGATGGGGGAGAGAGAGAGAGAGAGAGAGAGAGAGAGTGAGATGGGGGGGAGAGAGAGAGAGAAAGAGAGAGAGACGGGAAGAGAGAGACAGAGGGAGAGAGAGACAGGGAGGGAGAGAGAGAGAGAAAGAGAGAGACAGAGAGGGAGATGGGGTGAGAGAGAGACAGAGGGAGGGAGAGAGAGACAGGGAGGGAGAGAGAGAGAGACAGACAGGGAGAGAGAGCGAGAGAGACAGAGGGAGGGAGAAAGAGAGAGACAGGGAGGGAGAGAGAGAGAGACAGAGGGAGGGAGAAAGAGAGACAGAGGGAGGGAGAAAGAGAGAGACAGACAGACAGGGAGAGAGAGACAGAGGGAGGGAGAAAGAGAGACAGAGGGAGGGAGAAAGAGAGAGACAGGGAGGGAGGGAGAGAGAGACAGAGGGAGGGAGAAAGAGAGAGACAGAGACAGACAGAAATACTGAAACCATTGTCTGTGGTCCAGTTTCCTGTGTAAAGAAAAAAATGACGATCACCTGTCTGTCATCACCATGACGATCACCTACTGTATGTCTGCCATCACCATGACGATCACCTGTGTCTGCTATCACCTTTCCATCCATAATCTGTTTCCTGTTTCCTGCTGACCAGACTGACTGTTGGTCTGTCTGCTGTCTTGTTCTCCACCCAGAGGACCAAGATGGAAAAACAAGCAAGAGAAAACACACCTGAGATTAATGAGGATAGATTGTTTTGTAATATTCACTCATTAAGGAATGGAAATATTTGTTTGTATACAACTTTACACTTTAATCACAAGTTTGGTTTAGACTGAGTTGAGGTTTAAAATATGTGTTAGTCTCTGTTGCCCATAAATATCAGTTATATCTGAGCGGTTGAGGAAAGTGTCAACATTTCAGGTTTCACTAATGTTAGTAATATTGTGTACTTTGTCTGTGTGTGTGTGCGTGTGTAAGTGTGACCTTGTCTGTGTGTATGTGTTTGTGTGTGTGTGCATATTGTGTTTGTATTTGAGACAAAAGTACTTTCTGCTGTTTGTATGTGTTGTCATGGTAAAAAGGGAGGGGCCAAAGATTGAACAGATCCTTCAGGAACCCATGTCAGAAACACTGCCAGCTGACCTCTGACCCTAACCCATGTCAGAAACACTGCCGGCTGACCGGCTGACCTCTGACCTCTAACTCGTGTCTGACTTCTGTGCCATTGCTCTCCGCCACTCTTAAAGACTCTGTACTTTCTATTGATTAACATGTTCAATGTTTTTTCTATGTTCTTTTTGTATTTTTTGTATTATAAATGATTGAACATCCTTTGTACTTATGATTTTTCATTTTCTCCTGTTGCGTGTGTGTGCGCATGTGTGTGTTTTGTGTGTGTGTGTGTGTTGCGTGTGTGTGTGTTGCATGTGTGTTGTGTGCGTTGTGTGTGTGTGCGTGTGCGCTGGCTTTATTTATTAACTTGTAAATATGTTTTGTAACATTGTACATTTCTTTTCTTTTCCCATGTAATTACTAAATTAATATATATGTAAATATGAAGTTTATACCAGTCCACTCGTCCCCATAGTAACTGTTTTCATTTGCTCATGTCTTTTTTGTACAACGGTTGGTTTGATATTGCTTTTCCCCTTAAAGCGCTATTTGTAATGTTGGAGGAACTCACTGAATAAACACATACTGTGTGACAAAGGAACCTTTGATTATATTTTTTACCGTTAAACTGGATGTTTAAATGTTAGTGGATTCATTACAATATCACATTCAACAGATTAAGAGTTCATCACCATTTTCTAGGAGTCAGAGAACAGAGAGCAGCTTATCACAGGGTTAATTAATTAAGTATTCTGAATCTGAACACAGATTCACACTCAGTCTGGGTAACACAGGGAGGACATTCACATTACGACATCATGTGATGTCGGTCTGGCCCAGGGGTCGGCAACCTTCTCTATCTAAAGAGCCATTTTAGCCCCTTTCCCACGAAGGAAAATGTATCTGGAGCCGCAAAGCCATTTGACCCCTAAATTACATTTAACATGTATAAGACATAACTACAAAAAGAATGGTTAAATTTAGTTGTTGGTTATACCTGCTATTATAAAGGGCAACAACAAACTAACTGTGAAAGCATTTGCTCTGATCAGCTTTCCACCGACGTTCCGAAGCCGCTCTTTTTCATTCATGTCCAGCCTTTTACTTTTCAGCAAAAGCTGCGTGTTCTAGAATGTTTTTTTAGCGTTATTTTACGCTGTTTTATCATTTCTCGTCACATATTAAGCACAGTGTAGCCCACTAAATCAGTACCGTAGACACTGACAGTGAAAGCAAATTAATTTGTCCGCGCAGGATTAAACCGTAATTTCCGGACTATAACACGCTATTTTTTCCTCCCAGGTTTTGAACCGTGCGGCTAATACAGAGATGCAGCTTTTCTATGATTTTTTCTTCAGTCCTCAGGAGGATGAAAAAGTGATGTGTGGCTTCAGTGCACGGGAGAATTAGGCTAAGCGACTTTGCGCAGTTGCGCTTTTATCCAAAGAGATTTACAAAAGACTCCAAACATAGCAGGCTTATAGATTATGAAACATAACATCATGAGAAATAATAAATGTCAAGGGAAGAGCTATATGACGATTCAGCCAAACAAGTTACAATCATATGGCAAGCATTTCTGACTGAAAATAATGTATCTGTAGGAAGCTTTTGCAGTGCACAGGAAGAAAAAGTGACAGTGGTTTCAGTGCGCAGGACGAAGGAAAATAAAGCAACTTGGTTTTAGTGCACAGGAGGAAGATGAATGAAACCATCGATTACTTTTCCGTTTTGTTTGATCAGCGCTTTTACTACTAAGGCACTGTTCGTAAACAATTAGTTCAGGAATATGAACTGGATTTATAGTCCGGTGCGGCTTATGTGACAAAATTATATATTTATTTTCAATTTTAGGTGGTGCGGCTTATATTTCGTTGCGCTCTATGGTCGGGAAATTACGGTCTCTATTTTCTTCCGAAACCTTTATTTTTGGAGGATTTATCCATGGTTAGCTGGCTGTCGAACGCAATATCCCAAAGTCAATAGAGAAAGACAGCAATATACTTTGCAGGATGGGACGCATTGTTTGGTTGACAGCATATTAAAACGCTTATTAAAAACGATGTGATTGTCACAGAATCACATCCACCTCCAATACTGAGGTGTTCCGTTTGAAAGCCAAAGCGGCAGGGAGCCACTGCAGAAGGGTTAAAGAGCCGCATGCGACTCCAGAGCCGCGGGTTGCCGACCCCTGGTCTGGCCCAAGACTCGAACCCACGTTCTCTTTATTAGGAGACAGGAGCGCTCCTGTCTGGCCTGCAGGAGGTGCTGTGCGGTACATGGCGCACTGCAGTGTTCTTCCCTCGCGCTAGGGAGCAGCAGAGCACGTGGGGCAGCAGAGCGCGTGATCCAGTCAGTTCAAAAGAAGAAAAAGCTCGAGGAAAAGTCTCTATGCGCACGCGCTCATTGGAGCATTGTTACCGATTGTTAGCTAGCTGGTAGGCTAACTAGCTAGCTAACTTACTAACTTAGTCTGTTAAAATGGCTTTAAGCAAAACCTTCGGACAGAAACCCATCAGGTTTCAGTTAGAACAAGATGGAGACTTTTACATGGTTGGATCAGAGGTATGATATACATCTTTAATTCAATATATTTGGTATAAAGAACAGTGTGCTATCTTAGCTTAGCATCTGCTTAACAACAAAGCATTGCAGACTGATGGACTGTCGCTCTTGTTACTTCAGGATGTTATATTTCACTTTGTTACATTTCACTTTGTTATATTTTAGTATTAACTGTTTAAAACCATCAGCATCATAATGGCGACTCAACGTTTAGTTACTATCTTATGTTGGGTAGATAAATTAATAAATGTAGACAGGTGAGATCTTTAGTTCAGTAATCATGTTGACTGAACTAAAGTATTACTGTGAGGTCTACAAACCTTCCCAGAGCTATAGTACTTTATCTGCTTAACTATTCAAGCGCTATTACAGAAGTAACCATCCAGAATGGTACTATGATATGTAAATTATTCATACTAGTAGTCAGCTAGTCTTGAAAAGTAATTTAGTTATTTAAGTTATTTAGCTTGGTAGCTATATTAGCAATGATCATGACTAGCTTGGCTTGCTTGCTAAATGTTGAGCTGAACATTTTACTATTAAAAGCTAATGACTGCTCATAGACCTCTCACCCTGTCACCCTCTCACCCTGTTACCCTGTCACCCTCTCACTGTTACCCTCTCACTCTGTTACCCTGTCACCCTGTTACCCTGTCACCCTCTCACTTTCACGCTCTCTGTTACCCTGTCACCCTCTCACTGTTACTCTGTCACCCTCTCACCATGTTACTCCTCTCACCCTGTCACCCTCTCACCCTGTTAATCTTCTCACCCTGTTACTCCTCTCACCCTCTCACTCTGTTACCCTGTCTCTCTCACCCTGTTACTCCTCTCACCCTGTTACTTCTCTCACCCTGTCACCCTCTCACTCTGTTACTCCTCTCATCCTGTTACTTCTCTCACCCTGTTACTCTTCTCACCCTGTTACTCCTCTTACTCTGTTACTCCTCTCACTCTGTGACCCTGTCTCTCTCTCACCCTGTTACTCCTCTCACTCTGTTACCCTGTCTCTCTCTCACCCTGTCTCTCTCACCCTGTTACTCCTCTCACCCTGTTACTTCTCTCACCCTGTTACTCTTCTCACCCTGTTACTCCTCTCACTCTGTTACCCTGTCTCTCTCACCCTGTCTCTCTCACCCTGTTACTCCTCTCACCCTGTTACTTCTCTCACCCTGTTACTCTTCTCACCCTGTTACTCCTCTCACTCTGTTACCCTGTCTCTCTCACCCTGTCTCTCTCACCCTGTTACTCCTCTCACTCTGTTACCCTGTCTCTCTCTCACCCTGTTACTTCTCTCACCCTGTTACTCCTCTCACCCTGTCACCCTCTCACTCTGTCACCCTGTCTCTCTCACTCTGTTACTCCTTTCACCCTGTTACCCTCTCACCCTGTCACTCTGTCACCCTCTCACCATGTTACTCCTCTCACCCTGTCTCTCTCTCTCACCCTTTTACTCTTCTCTCAGGTTGGAAACTACCTCCGCATGTTCAGGGGGTCTCTTTATAAAAGGTACCCATCACTATGGAGACGCTTAGCTTCGGTGGAAGAAAGAAAGAAGATTGTTGCGTCATCACATGGTGAGTAAAACATTCACATTCAGAATACTTTATTAATCCCTGAGGGGAAACTCTTTAGCAACAACGGCACACAGTTGTTGCTGCTTAGTAAGAAGCAGTACCAGACCCTCTGTCCAGTACAGCACAGTAAGTATTTTTTGGTCTTATCATTTCATTGTTGTTCTTTAGCCACAAGTGTGACTCTGCTGAAGGCGTCAGAATGCGAGGAGATCTTTGACGGCAACGATGAGAAGTACAAGGCTGTGTCGATCAGCACAGAGCCACCTGCCTACCTCAGGTAAGACGCCTGCCTCGGGTAAGACACGCCTGCCTCGGGTAAGAGTCACCTGCCTACCTCAGGTAAGACGCCTGCCTCGGGTAAGACACACCTGCCTGCCTCGGGTAAGAGTCACCTGCCTGCCTCGGGTAAGAGTCACCTGCCTGCCTCGGGTAAGAGTCACCTGCCTGCCTCGGGTAAGAGTCACCTGCCTGCCTCGGGTAAGAGTCACCTGCCTGCCTCGGGTAAGAGTCACCTGCCTGCCTCGGGTAAGAGTCACCTGCCTGCCTCGGGTAAGAGTCACCTGCCTGCCTCGGGTAAGAGTCACCTGCCTGCCTCGGGTAAGAGTCACCTGCCTACCTGGTAGGTGCTGTACAGTGAAAATATCCATCCATCTATAAATGTGACGGTTGTATGTTGTCTCTCCTGCAGGGAGCAGAAGGTAAAGAGGAGCAGTCAGTGGGTTCCTACGCTGCCTAACAGCTCCCATCACCTGGACGCTGTGCCCTGTTCCACCACCATCAACCGTAACCGCATGGGACGCGACAAGAAGAGGACCTTCCCCCTCTGGTGAGGCCCTGTTCAGATCACAGGGTTACCTTAGCTTTGGGTTAGATTAGCTGGGTTAGCATAGCTCTGGGTTAGATTAGCTGGGTTAAGATAGCTCTAGGTTAGATTTGCTCTGGGTTAGATTAGCTGGGTTAGCATAGCTCTGGGTTAGATTAGCTGGGTTAAAATAGCTCTAGGTTAGATTAGCTCTGCGTTAGATTAGCTGGGTCAGTTTAGCTCTGGGTTAGATTGGCTGGGTTAAGATAGCTCTTGTTCAAGGTTAGTTTAGCTCTGGGTAATATTAGCTGGGTTATCTTTAGCTAAGAAGAAGAAGGAACAACCTTTTATTGATCTTGCAGTAGTGACATGTTTGAGATTTAACATTGTAACGTTGCCTGTCCTCAGTTTTGATGACCATGACCCAGCTGTGATCCATGAGAACGCCTCCCAGGCTGAGGTGCTGGTGCCCATCAGGCTGGACATGGAGATCGACGGGCAGAAGCTGCGAGACGCCTTCACCTGGAACATGAACGGTAACCACAGCAACAGGAATCACGTGACTCTCCGAGCTGTGTGTCAGCTTGGAGTATGACCCCTCTGACCCCTGCGCCCCCAGAGAAGCTGATGACACCAGAGATGTTTTCTGAGATCCTGTGTGACGATCTGGATTTGAACCCTCTGACCTTCGTACCGGCCATCGCCTCGGCCATCCGGCAGCAGATCGAGTCCCATCCCACCGACACCCTGCTGGAGGAGCAGGGTGACCAGAGGGTCATCATCAAGGTGAGGGCTGTGTGTCAGTGTGTGTGTGTGGTGTATGTCCTGGTCAGCAGCTCACCGTGTGTGTGTGTGTGTGTGTGTCCTGGTCAGCAGCTCACCGTGTGTGTATGTGTCCTGGTCAGCAGCTGTGTGTGTGTGTGTGTGTGTATGTGTCCTGGTCAGCAGCTCACCGTGTGTGTGTGTCCTGGTCAGCAGCTCACCGTGTGTGTGTGTCCTAGTCAGCAGCTCACCGTGTGTGTCAGTGTGTGTCCTGGTCAGCAGCTCACCATGTGTGTCAGTGTGTGTCCTGGTCAGCAGCTCAACGTGTGTGTGTGTGTCCTAGTCAGCAGCTCACCGTGTGTGTCAGTGTGTGTCCTGGTCAGCAGCTCACCATGTGTGTCAGTGTGTGTCCTGGTCAGCAGCTCAACGTGTGTGTGTGTCCTGGTCAGCAGCTCAACGTGTGTGTGTGTCCTGGTCAGCAGCTCACCATGTGCGTGTGTGTGTGTTCCCCAGCTGAACATCCATGTGGGGAACATTTCTCTGGTGGACCAGTTTGAGTGGGACATGTCAGAGAGGGAGAACTCTCCAGAGACCTTCGCCCTGAAGCTGTGTTCTGAGTTGGGTCTGGGGGGGGAGTTTGTAACCACCATCGCCTACAGCATCCGGGGCCAACTGAGCTGGCATCAGCGCACCTACGCCTTCAGGTAGCACACATGCACGCACACACACATACTAGCCTTTGCACATATACATGCAAATGCACACAGATATCCATTCAGTTTGTTATTGTTCCCATCTGGATGTCTGACTCTGTGCTCCACCTCCCTGCATGGTGTCCTGTGCTTGGTTGTGTTTGATGCTGCTCATTACCTCTGCATGTTGTGCGCTAACACGCTAACATCATGGCTGATTTGCTAACCTGTGGTTCTGCTTCTCTCTCCCCTGCTGTCCTCTGCTGCAGGTCTGACTTCAGGTCAATATGCTTTTGAATTACTTGACTCCCTCTGTCCCCCCAAAGCTTCCCTCTGCATCCAGGACGTGCTGCATGTTCCACCCCAGTAACCACATTTAGCCAGTAACAAGCTGTACCAGGAGTCCTGGTGGAGTTATGATGTGTTCCTTTAGCTTGTATCCTAAGTGATGCAGGGGGGATTAAACCTGTGAGCTCTCTCCTCTCAAGGGGTTTGACATTCATTTATAAAGCTGTAAGCAAAGCATTTTTACCAATCTAAGGTGATTTATGTCTATTTGTGAATGAGCTACAGGAGGGAGGGGGATATATCATGGTTATTAATAAACAACATTAATATGCTGTGCCAGTGGAAGTAGTCTTGACCTGAGATCCTCTTCCTCTCCCTGTGATGTCATTTCCTGCAGTGAGAACCCCCTGCCCACGGTGGAGATTGCCATCAGGAACACGGGTGACGCAGACCAGTGGTGCCCCCTGCTGGAGACGCTGACAGATGCAGAGATGGAGAAGAAGATCCGAGACCAGGACAGGAACACCAGGTAACCTTAGCAACAAGAACAGGAACACCAAGTAACCTTAGCAACTAGGACAGGAACACCAGGTCATAATAATAATACCTCATTTAGCAGACGCAAATTATTGATTTTTTTTATCCAAAGCGACTTACATTTTTAAGTTTATGTATGAGATGTAAGTGTCTCTACAGTACTGGCTGTTGCTGTGGTAACCTGTTGGACCATGTTTTGATTGCAGGCGCATGAGACGTCTGGCCAACACTGCCCCCGCCTGGTGAAGATGAGCAGTTGCAGCCTTCCACGATGTTTCTGCACTGGGGAAGCAGACAACATCCTCGGGTATTCCTGTTGCCCCCCCCCCACCACTGGCCCTCCTCTCCGCCCTGGGTCCCCCTCCCCCCTTCGGGCCCGTCTTCTCTCCCCCCATGGGTCCCCCTCCCCCCACCGGCCACCCTCACACCGGACTCAGTAGATTCATGACCACAAAGAATTCCTTATTTACTGTTAGGGCAATAAATGACAGTGATTTAGTTCAGTACTGTGGCACTTGACCAGGTTCAGACAGAACTCGGTGTTTTAGGTGTTTGAAGCTCCTCCCTCCTGCTCACGCTGTTGTTGCCTAGGTGACAGAGCTGGAACTCATCTGAATGAGTTCATGACTAGATCTTAATTACTAACTGATCTCCAGAATCATTATTACATAACTAACTCCTGAAATTCTGAACATTCAAGTCAAATCTGTTTTTCTGCTTTTGGTGGAAACTTGTTATCGTAGTTTTTATGGATGAGGAGAAGGTGCGTGTGTGTGAGCTGGTGTGTGTGTATTTGTGTGTGAGCGTGTGTGTGTGTGACCTCTGAGCCTGGTTGTGTAACACAGGGTCATGACAGTTTCCTCCAGAGTGTGAACTCACTTGACCTCCATGTCTGTCTTGCATGATCAGCTGTATCTCGTTTTGTAACGTAGCTTGTTTCAACAGTGATGGTGAATCCTGGTTCTTTTTTAATAAAACTTGACTAGTAATCATCTGTTTGGTTCCTGCAGCTTCATAGCAGGTCAATAATTCACTGGCCAATGTTGCATCATCTTCTGTCCTCTGCAGTCCAACAGGCTGCTTGTCTGGTTGTTCCCCGCTGGCCTCAACCCCCCTGGCCTCTCTCCCCCTGGCCTCTCAGCTTCCAGCCTCTCCCCCCCGGCCTCTCAGCCCCCAGCCTCCCTCCCCCTCAGAGACACAGCTGGTTCTCCTCAGCAGTCTCTTTCTTTGTGACTGAATCTTTCATACTGAAAGGCTGACTTTCTGAACATACTTTCAGCTTTGATCCTAGTTAAAGCTGATTATAACTTCATCTCCCACCCATTCACATTCAGCCTGTTGGATATGAGTTCCCTGCTAGATGTCATGTTGATATAATCAGCATCTGGAACGTGTTCCCTCTAAGGCAGCACAGTCTTCATGTGTTCCCTCTAAGGCAGCACAGTCTTCATGTGTTCCCTCTAAGGCAGCACAGTCTTCATGTTACCACTAAACCACAGTCCCTTGGAGAACTGTCACACATCAGCAACACTGCAGTCTGAGTTGTCGTCTTCCGCTAAATCATTTCCCTGATGTTTGAAATGGGGTTAATTGTGCTACATCAGCACCTCTAATGGATATAATCAAAGTAAAAAAATAACCCAAAAGAATCTTCTTTATTGTTTGAATCTGACCCAAACCCAGACACCTCCTCTACTTGTGTGTGCGCGTGTGTGTGTGGTGATGTCTGCAGGGGAGTCTTACTGAAGACATCTGCTCCATCTGGTTTCATGAACTTCCAGCTCCATGTGTCCTGGTGATGTTAAACCACAGACATCCGAGCACCAGTATGAACACAGGCGCTTTATTCATGGACTATACAGAGTTAATCTACCTGTTCACTGCTCAACTCCGGCATAATGACTTTCAGATTGTATCAGTTTCCTTTGCTGTCATCTAATGCAGTTAAGTTGTGTTGGTTCAATTCCTCGTAAATATACTCTGAAATATCCCAGAACTTTCTATTTCAAACTCGCCACATGATCTGTGTGACATCAGGAAGTCATTACTAGACAGAAAGATATGAAACAAGTTTTATTGGTATCAAAGAATACAGAGTGTATTATTTACACAGTAAATATACAGGTAAAAAAGTTCAGATGGATGGTTTTCATTGAGATACACATGGATAAAGTACAAGTATCTGATACCAGCAGTCCTACAGCTTAAACTACCAGTGTTAAACCAGTCATCCACCTCAGGAAGTTATCTTTCACATTTCAGTGTACAAACCAGGTACCAGCGACCTGCACTGGTGTACCACATGACTTTTGTCATGCCAATATGAGTACTTAATGTGAGTCACCATGGCAACGCGTCAAATCACCCAAGGCAGGAAGCTAGACTACATGGAGCCTCGTACAAAGTGAAAAGTGTGTCTGCTAATGGGATGATGCATCAACATCAATATGCTGGACTGATGCCAACATGTCCTGAATCCAACATACGATACCAAAACACATAATGTTTCCTGAGATTCTAGTTATGGTGTGTTTCTGTAGTCTGTGGGTGTCTGAGGCATGTCTGGAGGCAGATGGAGGCAGGTGGAGGAAGGTGGTGTGTTCTCAGTAATACATGGAGGCTGGACAGCCAAAGAAGTCGATACCAACGTAACGAGGGTATCCTTCTAGAACCTTCCTCTCCACAGGCTCAAACTTCCAGTACTGCCGACCGCTCAGGAAGTTCACATAACCTGGTAGAAGGTTCAGTAACAACTCAATTTCACCAAACGGAACTATATCCAAATGTGAATGTTTGATGTGAGGTTTAGTTCCCTCCATGCAGGCTCACCCTGTCTGTCCTGAAAGGCAGCGTCGATGTACGTAGGCGCGCCGCTCCAGTCTTCCATGCTGCTGGGGGAGGACTGGACACGGTTCTCTAAGGGGTTAAAGAGCCAGTATGCTGCAGCCTGGAACAGAAGCACCTTCTGGGTTCCACCCTCATCCCACTTCAGGGCTGCCTGGAGATCTGACACCGGCAGCCCCAGACTCCGCACAGAGTCTGGTCCTGTGATCTTCCGCTCTGCATCAAACACCCAGTAACTGTCCCCTGGAAAGATGGACTGTTACTGTACACAGGACATTCTGCAGGAAGTTATGGACATTCTGCAGGAAGTTCAGGACATTCTGCAGGAAGTTATGGACATTCTGCAGGAAGTTCAGGACATTCTGCAGGAAGTTATGGACATTCTGCAGGAAGTTATGGACATTCTGCAGGAAGTTCAGGACATTCTGCAGGATATATATACCTTGGAAGAACCAGCTGTTCCCTGCATTGTCCTCATAGGCAGCGTCCAGGTGCTGGGGCAGGCCTCTCCAGTGTCGGGAAGCCAGGGCAGGGTAGCCCGCCTGGAGCACCTGCTCCCACAGCCGCCACACGTAGCCTGCCCGGAAGAAGAACAGCTCTCGTCTGATCATGGACACAGCGTCGAAGTCTGTCCAGCAGGGGTCCGGCTGAGGAAGCAGAGGAAACAGCTGTGGTTCAGATCCAGCAGGTTCAGGTATTTACCAGCATCAATAATAATATTGAATACAGCATCACACATAGATCACTGGGTGACCACATGCAGGCAGTTTCCAGAATCCTCACCACGCCTGTGTCAATATCATTGGTCTCTATAAAGGGAGGCGGAGCCTGGGGGGGTGGGCCATACAGTGACTGGATGCCCTGCTTGTCATCAAGGCTGAGCTGCAGTGGGTATGAGAAGCTGTAGAAGGGTGACATGATGGCTCCAGGCTCCAGAGAGTGCTGTAGACCGAGGACGTGGCCAAACTCATGAGCCGCCACCTGGAGAAGGTCTGTGCCTTGGGGTCAGAGGTCAAATAATTAATTTATAATGCGCTTTCATCCAAGGGAATGACCCTAAACCTAGAAATGGAGATTTGAAGATTGAACTGGTTCAACATGAAACAGGAACTCATCTTTCAGTGACCTTGTTGACTGAGCTGTTAAGGGTGCAGACAGTGTGTGAGGCCCTCACCCATGTTGTTAAGGGTGTAGACAGTGTGTGAGGCCCTCACCCATGCTGTTGAGGGTGCAGACTGTGTGTGAGGCCCTCTCCCATGTTGTTGAGGGTGTAGACTGTGTGTGAGGACTTCACCCATGCTGTTGAGGGTGTAGACAGTGTGTGAGGCCCTCACCCATGTTGTTGAGGGTGCAGACTGTGTGTGAGGCCCTCAACCATGTTGTTGAGGGTGTAGACAGTGTGTGAGGCCCTCACCCATGTTGTTGAGGGTGCAGACAGTGTGTGAGGCCCACACCCATGTTGTTGAGGGTGCAGACAGTGTGTGAGGCCCTCACCCATGTTGTTGAGGGTGCAGACAGTGTGTGAGGACCTCACCCATGTTGTTGAGGGTGTAGACAGTGTGTGAGGCCCTCACCCATGTTGTTGAGGGTGCAGACTGTGTGTGAGGCCCTCACCCATGTTGTTGAGGGTGCAGACTGTGCGTGAGGCCCTCAACCATGTTGTTGAGGGTGTAGACAGTGTGTGAGGACCTCACCCATGTTGTTGAGGGTGCAGACAGTGTGTGAGGACCTCACCCATGTTGTTGAGGGTGTAGACAGTGTGTGAGGACCTCACCCATGCTGTTCCCCACGGTCCAGCTCTCATCATAGTCAAAGTGGATATCTCCCTGCCTGTGTGTTCGGGGGAAGTAAGCGTGGGCTAGAATCCCCCCCGGGCCATCGAAGGGAAGGTTGTCACCATGCCAGTACCTGGGGGGAGGGGAGGAGGGTACTGTAACATTACAGGTTGGAGGGGGACAGTCCATATAAAATGACTGTTAGTTACCTGTTAAAATCGATGATGATGTCAGCACGCCCGCTGTCCACCTCGGTGAAGGTGAGAGGAGTGACATCACTCCACACACGCAGAGCCTCCTGAAGCACGACACGCAACTCTACCTGGTTCATCTGCCAGGGCCCACGCACCACCCTGCACACACACACACACACCAGCATTAACACCTCCACCTGGGTCATCTGCCAGGGCCCACGCACCACCCTGCACACACACACACCAGTCCTACCTAGCGCCCATCCCCCAGTCCCTAATCCCTGAGGTTCTTTAACTGGAAACCCCCAGACCTCATCAAAGGTTTCTTCCAGATGTTGTGTTGACAGAGGATCCAGGTTTATTTATGATCATATAGAAGTCTGACGTGCTCAGACAGCCCAGCACTGCCCTGCCTCCACCAACATTAACACCAACATTAACCCTGAACATTTCTGATTTCTGTGGTTTGACTGGGCCTCATGTGCTCTAATGAATTCTGCTTGTTAGGTCACGACCCCCAGCTCCAAATGACAGGGCAGGAGAGATGGGAGCTACTCTCAGGGGGGAGGTCAGACTGCTGGCAACACCCTGGGGTCCAAGGTCATTCAGATAGGCTCTTCAAAGACTATTACATACATCCTCTAGCCCCGGGTGTTAGGGTTAGTGTGCAGTCTGACTAACCCTGGTAGGTTTAGGGTTAGTGTGCAGTCTGACTAACCCTGGTAGGGTAAGGGTTGGGTTAGTGTGCAGTTAGAAAGGCTCACTTGTAGGTCAGGTGTGTTTTCTCCCATCGTCCCCCAAACACGATGAAGCGCTTCCGTCTCTGCTGTCTTCTGGAGCAGGAGGAGGTGGGTGGGCGTGTCTCCAGGTGGGAGGAAATGGGGAGGCGTGTCTCCAGGTGGGAGGAGTGGGGGGGCTCTGCTACTCCACAGCGTGGCCGCTTCCATAGCCCCGTCCTGTTGACAGGAAGTGCCTTCTTCAGAGAGCTGTGGACTTCCTGCAGCGTGTGTTGGGGGGGTGGTAGCCAGCCTCTCTTCAGGCTGGAAGTCTTCAGGAGTCGACTCTAGGAACACATCAAGAGATACTGGAGGTTAACTGGCTCCTCGTATACTGTAGAACACAGACCGTATACTGTAGAACACAGATTGTATACTGTAGAACACAGACCGTATACTGTAGAACACACATTGTATACTGTAGGACACAGACCGTATACTGTAGGACACAGACTGTATACTGTAGAACACAGACCGTATACTGTAGAACATAGACCGTGTGCTGTAGAACACTGTCGCTCACTCTTGGTATATCTGGTCAATGCCAAGTGATGAGAAAGGTAACTTAATAGATAATTGAAGCTCTTGCTCATTTTCACGCATCTTTGCAGGATTCTACATGTTCAGAATCCCTCCAGCTCTGATAGCTGTTAGCAGGGAAGGCTGACTGCATGAACAGCTTAATCTCTCTGTCTATCCATCACTCAAGCCTTGTTGGGTGAAAAGAGAGTTTTCTGTTAGACCTGTCTGGCTTAGCTGACTGAAGGAGAGGAGGGTGAGGAGAGGAGGGTGAGGAGAGGAGGGTGAGGAGAGTGAGGAGAGGAGGGTGAGGAGAGGAGGGTTAGGAGGGTGAGGAGAGGAGGGTTAAGAGAGGAGGGTGAGGAGAGGAGGGTGAGAAGAGTGGGAGAGGAGGGTGAGGAGAGGAGGGTGAGAAGAGAAAGAGAAGAGGAGGGTGAGGAGAAAGAGGAGAGGGGGGGAGAAGAGGGAATGAAAAAGTGAAGGAGGGGGTAAAGAGATAAGGTTGACATGTTTGGCAAAGTTAATGGAAGTTGTAGTAAAGAGTGTTCAATTCTACCCCTTCACCCCCACCCCTACCCCCACCTCGCCCCCTCTCTTTTTCTCTCAGTTGTTTTTCTAAGCTATGTTGTGCTCTCTTCTCCTGTGTCAGCAAACTCCACAGTGTGGTATCTCCACAGTGTGGTATCCCTCAGCAGGCTTGCCCCTGCCTGCCTAATCTCCTCCTCCTCTCTGTCAACAGCTCAGATAGGGAGGGAGGGAGGGAGGGAGGGAGGGAGGGAGGGAGGGAGGGAGGGAGGGAGGGAGGGAGGGAGGGAGGGAGGGAGGGAGGGAGGGAGGACCCCAAACTAACGACCCCAAACTAACGTTTTACTTTCAGCTCATGTTAAATATCAGCTGAACACACTGAGACTAGGGGTTTATAATGAGTGAAAAATAACATATCTGACTACTTATAAGTCATTGTCACAGACATCGTTCCAGTTTGCAAGAACTGTAGTTGAACTGGACAGTATCAAGATTAAGTGATTAAGTAACTAAGATTTGTGATCAGTTTTCTATTGAATATCATTTTAAAATACAGTTATGAAGTAATGAACAGAGCCATGAGCAAAATAAAGATACGTGAGGTATCACCATAAGACGCAGTATCAATGACACTGTAAACACAGTATGCACATAGTTGCCTTATTCTTTATTTTATTAACAGTGTTATCTGGATATAAACTCTAACTGTAGCCACCTGAAATGATTCGTTCTGTATCCATAACTCTTGAGCTGATCACCGTGACAATAAGACTGTAAGAGATTTAAGAGAGACACTCACCTCTCTGTACCTGCTGGTTTGTCCTGCTGGAACTGGAACCAGATGAGCCCTGTGCAGGAAAACAGCTAGGATGCTCCAGATCAGCCGTGGATCCAGGAGCATGTTTACAGACCTGGCGGGGTGTCCGTGGGTCCTGGCGGGGTGTCCGTGAGTCCTGGCAGGGTGTCCGTGAGTCCTGGCGGGTGTCAGTGGGACCTGGCGGGGTGTACCTGTGCATCCAGCCCGCAGACACAGAGAGAGGGAGACGGAGTCTGGAGTCAGTGAATGACGGGAAATGTCTCAGAGGGGATTTTATACTTGCAGATTTCTTTGTTCTCTTCAAATTGAACTTCTTTATGGACAAGTTGGGAAGCTCACGTGATTTAACCCTTTCCTTTCATATTAGCTGACATTCTTTTATGATAATATATACAAGGTGTGGACTAATTAAAGATCCAAAACACGTTTCTCCCCTAATCAGAGAAGACATTTGACATTTATGTTGACCATGGATGCATCATTCAGATCTTTTTATTTGATTGTCTGGTTTTACTTAGAAAAACACTAATACACACAGACATACAGTCAGGTCCATAAATATTTGGACATTGACACAATTTTCATCATTTTGCCTCTCTATACCACTACAATGGATTTGAAATAAAACAATCAAGATGTGCTTTAAGTGCAGACTTTCAGCTTTAATTTCAGGGTATTTGCATCCAAATCAGGTGAACGCATTTTATATGTGCCGCCCCCCTATTTAAGGGACCAAAAGTAATACGACAATTGGCTGCGCAGCTCTTCCGTGGCCAGGTGTACGTTATTCCCTCATAAAGGGAGTTCGTTATTTCATTGACAAGGAGCAGATGAAAGGTCTAGAGTTAAATTCAAGTATGGTATTTGTGTTTGGAATCTGTTGCTGTCAACTCTCAATATGAAGTCCAAAGAGCTGTCACCATCAGTGAAGCAAGCCATCGTTAGGCTGAAAAATCTAAACAAACCTATCAGAGAGATAGCAAAAACATTAGGTGTGGCCAAATCAACTGTTTGGTACATTCTTAAAAAGAACGAACGCACTGGTGGGATCAGTAACTCCAAAAGACCCGGAAGACCACGGAAAACAACTGTGGTGGATGACAGAATAATTATTTCCCTGGTGAAGAAGAACCCCTACACAACAGTCTATCTGTGTCAAAGTCAACAATTAAGAGAAGACTTTACCAGAGTAAATACAGAGGGTTCACCACAAGATGTAAACCATTGGTGAGTCTCAAAAACAGGAAGACCAGATTAGAGTTTGCCAAAAAAACATCTAAAAGAACCTGTACAGTTCTGGAACAACATCCTATGGACAGATGAGACCAAGATCAACTTGTACCAGAATGATGGGAAGAGAAGAGTATGGAGAAGGGAAGGAACTGCTCATGAAGCAGGGGGGAGGTAGTGTTATGGCGTTGGCATGTATGGCTGCCAATGGAACTGGTTCCCTTGTATTTATCGATGATGTGACTGCTGACAAAAGCAGTAGGATGAATTCTGAAGTCTTTCGGGCAATATTATCTGCTCAGATTCAGTCAAATGCTTCAAAACTCATAGGACGGCGCTTCACAGTGCAGATGGACAATGACCCGAAGCATACTGCAAAAGCAACCAAAGAGTTTCTTAAGGCAAAGAAGTGGAATGTTCTGCAATGGCCAAGTCAATCACCTGACCTAAATCCAATGGAGCATGCATTTCACTTGCTAAAGACAAAACTGAAGGGAAAATGCCCCAAGAACAAGCAGGAACTGAAGACAGTTGCAGTAGAGGCCTGGCAGAGCATCACTAGGGATGAAACCCAGCGTCTGATGATGTCTATGGGTTCCAGACTTCAGGCTGTCATTGACTGCAAAGGATTTGCAACCAGGTATTAAAAGTGACAATTAGATTTATGATTGTTAGTTTGTCCAATTATTTTTGGATTACAAAAAATTATAAGTATAAAATGTGTTGTAATTCCTACACCGTTCACCTGATTTGGATGTAAATACCCTGAAATTAAAGCTGAAAGTCTGCACTTAAAGCACATCTTGATTGTTTCATTTCAAATCCATTGTGGTGGTATATAGAGACAAAATGATGAAAATTGTGTCAATGTCCACATATTTATGGACCTGACTGTACATGAAAGCACACACACACACAATCTTACTGTGACCCCCCCCCCCTCCTCTCTCTTGCCACACTGTTAGGGGAAAACAGTCTGACCTTTGACCTCCTTGTACCCCATGAGGAGACACTTAGGCTCCATTATGTGCAGAACTGCCTTAATTGCTGGCAGATTTTCATCAGAAAGAGTTTTTTGTGAAGAAAACTACAAATTAGAGTCATCTGGAGTCGCCTCTTAAAAACAAGAAATGAAAGAGTGAAGTAGTTGGCTTTGTTAACAAAGACTCTCTAAGATGCATATACGTAGATAATCATAGATACTTTTGAAATTCTTATTTAGCACTTCTAATTTCCAATGTACGAAACATAGAGGTGTTATCTTACTACTACAGGTGTAGTACAGGCGTCCTCAGGGGTGTAGTACAGGTGTAATATAGGTGTAGTACAGGTGTAGTATAGGCGTAGTACAGGTGTAGTACAGGCGTCCTCAGGGGTGTAGTACAGGTGTAGTATAGGTGTAGTACAGGTGTAGTGTGGTCTATGAATCTAGTCCATAAATTGTGCTACGAATGGAATGGATGTATCTCATATCTTTTGAGTATCTAATAACAGGGCACCACCTCTATTTTTGGAAAGGAATTGAGGAAAACCTTATGGATTAATGAACAAATAATAGCCTCTTAATGATCAGTCTCATAACCTGAAGTCATGTAGTTCCTTAGAATTAGTGCAGATCCGATGACCGAGAATTGTATACAAAAAGGGTTTATTTAAACCAAATGAAAAACAGACAGGGGAAGACAAGGAGAAAGGGGGAGTATTGGCCTAAAGAGACAAAGGACAGTTATGCTAAGCTATGCTAACGACAGGAAGACTAATTTAAATCAAGTCATTTCACCACACTATGCCAATGTCTACGCGTAAGAAATTAGCCAGTCACAGTTACTTTGTCCATTGAAGAAAGGTAGAGTTGATCTTCCTTGTGATGTCCAAGAAATAAAAGGGAGTGTTCCTTAACTTCCGTTATGGTCCTTGGTTCAGTTGAATGGTTGTTTGCTCATTATAACAGATCACTCCAAGGTTGCTATCCTCAGAATAATCCGGACGAAAGAGGGGGAAGAATTCTAGGTTTGGTGCTTTTATACTAGGTAAAGTAAGGGGGTTTGGTCTCCCCTTATCTGAAGATGGTCATTCCTTATCTGAAGATGGTCCCATGCTGGAATTGGCATGTAGGTGTGAAAGGGTCTTGAGTGTGTATGTTTCAAATGTCAGTGGAAGCTCTTGGCTTCAATAACTAACAATGTAACATTCAGAAATGTAAATGTTAGTTTTGCACGAACATCTGGATACCAAGAATGAGTTATTTGTAACAAAGGGGCAGGGAGTTACATTAAAACACATTACATCAACACAGCATTTAAAGAGAAATTCACACAGTTCCAATCCTTTTATTGTCCAATAAGCAGTATTGTCTTTGTGAGATGTTTGTAATCCATTAAATGTCTGTTTTGGGGATAAGTCCTCTGTTCAGACTTGTGAACCAGTTATTCCAAGGCCTGCCTGGCCTTTTCAGCACTGGTTTGGAAATCCATAACCCTGGTTTCGTCAGTGTGTCTCACTGACAAAGGAATGGTCGTGTGGAGACTCTGCTACACAGGTGTGGTATAGGTGTAGTACAGGTGTAGTACAGGCGTAGTACAGGCGTAGTACAGGCATCCTCAGGGGGTTTCCAGGAGTGACTCAGTAAGACCGAAACAGCTGTTTACAGATGTAGCAGCCTAACAATCGTGTATTGAACTTCCTAAAGTATGATGACACAGATGTACTGAGGTGTTTCTGCAAGTTTCATGTTACATCACAGTTCTCTTTTCACATTAATGCTAATATCCTCTCAGTGTTGGAGCTTCTCTCACCACAGAGGCTCCTCAAAGCCAACCCACACACACACACACAATGTAACTCTAACCCCTAACACTAATTCCAACCCCAACATTTTACCCTCATAAAACCCCTAGAAAAACCCTCTCAAGTCCCCTGAAGCTCAACGTTTTTCTTAATTGACCATCTTTGTGCTGACTGCTTGTCTTCTACAGAGTTTCTCATTTCCTTTCTAGACAGGATCAGGGAACACGATACTGTTGGTGTTCTGCTGTTGTCATTATCCAGACTGAGTCTGGACTACAGGGTGACATCATCAAGTCCTCTATGAAACCTCTATGAAACCTCTATGAAACCTTTATGAAATCTTTATGAAGCGTCACAGGACTCTATTAAGCTTCACTGATTGTCCTCTAGTCCACTAGATGCAGAATCTCTCTTCAGACATCATGAACTTTGAGGACTAAACTGTAAGTGTTAAGCTCAAACCAGCTTTACTAAGAGATACACTTGTCTGCTTTGAGTGTCAGTCAGCTGAAAACTTGCTGTTCTCACTGTATTCTGAAGAACAACCTGCACACAAAAGTTATAGTCATTTTATTTAAATCCCAATAACTTGCAGTTACATCTGTATAAGATATTATGAAATGCTTCTCTTAACAGACAGCATGATCTACAGGTGAAATGTATTATTAAATATTATACTTTAATATCGGGCAATAAACCGAATATCCAGTCCACTGATAAAGGTGTTGGACTGTTCCACTTCATGCCAGTATCAGTCTAATGTCTGTATTTCCCATAAGGTCTCGTGCCTCACAGGAGCCCCATGTTTGTGAGTCTGATCGGTTCTTTCATTTGAACTCTTTAATAAATACCTTAACTTGCATGATCTTTGTCTAATTGCATTTACGTTGTCCTGACCTGTTACGCACTAGAGTTTTTATTCATTTATAAAAACGTCTATTTTAGTTCCATTTAGTCGAGAGGTTAAATGTTATTAGTATTTTACAATGCTGTATTACTATCTGACATGTTTAGGAAATAAAACACTTTGACAATGTCGCACTTGAAGGTCCAGCCTGCTTTAAAAGGGTTAAAGCCACACGCATGCGTAGTTGGGAGACAGTCCACACAAGGTCAGAGCCCCGCGTGCTCCCTGTCACTGTCCACCAGCTCACGAGCTTCCAGAAGAGTCTTAAAGAAAGGACAGCAGGTTCACCCACACAGAAGACTTTCATTTGTGTCTAAATCTAGTTTATATATCCAGCGATGGCTAGGGGAAGCCGCAGCCGATCTTCTGCTCCAGCAAGGTGGGTTTGCAATCATTCCAGAACCGTCTATTGGACCTGCGTACCTTATTATGGCTCCACATAAAACTCAAGCACGTTATTTCAGTTTTATTTTATATTTTATTAAGATCAGGTACATGATTTTTATTTTGTGTTATGTTATGCATGAACGTATAGCCTATGTGACTTACAACTCCTTAAGTTTGACCCCCATGGAAGTGGGTCAAGTGTCAAAGTAGTGTTTGTGTAATTGTTTTTTGTTTGATTATGTTTACTTTTAATGTATTATGTGCCACCAGTCTGCCAGGTACTGCATAGGAAAACTGGCTGCTTAAATATGCTTCTATCTATGTGATAGAAATTGTCACAATTAGTCTTGAATTTGAGATGAGTGGTTTGACGTTATGTCTGTCTGCCAGGCTGTAACTAGCTAAAACAGACCAGGATGATGTCATGTTCCATCAGATAAGATCAGCAGATCTAGTTGTTCTAGATTCTAGAATTTGAGATTGTTGTCTCTCTTTAGATGTCATACTTTACCAGACTCTTAAGTACATACAGTGTGTTAACAGTGGAATAATGTGATTACCCTGCAGTCTCATGCTCTTCAACTAAGCTGTTCCAAGTTACACAAGCTATACTGAACCATAACAAGCTATACTGAACCATATACAAGCTATACTGAACCATAAAAAGCTATACTGAACCATAACAAGTTATACTGAAACATAACAAGCTATACTCAACCATAACAAGCTACACTGAACCATATACAAGCTATACTGAACCATAACAAGCTATACTGAACCATAACAAGCTACACTGAACCATAAAAAGCTACACTGAACCATAATAAGATTTACTGAACCATAACAAGCTATACTGAACCATAACAAGCTACACTGAACCATAATAAGATTTACTGAATCATAACAAGCTATACTGAACCATAATAAGATATTAGATTAGATTAGATGAACCTTTATTTGTCCTCCAGGGGGTGGAAATTGCAGTAACCATAATAAGATATACTGAACCATAACAAGTTATACTGAACCATAATAAGATATACTGAACCATAATAAGATATACTGAGCCATACATAAGGTGTAAAGTGTTATACATGTGTCGTATCCTTCTGAAGAAACCCATCTCTTGTCTCATCAGTTATTCCAGCCCACCTCCATCCTACGCCCCGGCCTCCGCGGCCCCAGCTGCACTAGCTGCCCCAGCTGCCCCCAAGCAGCCAGGCCTCATGGCCCAGATGGCCACTACAGCGGCCGGCGTGGCTGTGGGCTCTGCTGTGGGCCATGTGATGGGCAGTGCCCTTACAGGAGCCTTCAGTGGAGGCAGCAGTAGCCCTGAGCCAGCAAAGCCCAGCACCACCTACCAGGTCAGTAGGGCAGCTAACCCTAACCCTACCAGGTCAGGAGGGCAGCTAACCCTACCAGGTCAGGAGGGCAGCTAACCCTACCAGGTCAGGAGGGCAGCTAACCCTACCAGGTCAGGAGGGCAGCTACGCCTAACCCTACCAGGTCAGGAGGGCAGCTAACCCTACCAGGTCAGTAGGGCAGCTAACCCTACCAGGTCAGGAGGGCAGCTAACCCTACCAGGTCAGGAGGGCAGCTAACCCTACCAGGTCAGGAGGGTAGCTAACCCTACCAGGTCAGTAGGGCAGCTAACCCTAACCCTACCAGGTCAGGAGGGCAGCTAACCCTACCAGGTCAGGAGGGCAGCTAACCCTACCAGGTCAGTAGGGCAGCTAACCCTACCAGGTCAGGAGGGCAGCTAACCCTACCAGGTCAGTAGGGCAGCCAACCCTAACCCTATCAGATCCTGTACAACTTGGTGTCACATTGTCTGTCTAACTTCCTGTCTCCAGGAGCCTCCACGGCCCGTACCCCCCCCTGCTGGGCCCTGTCACTTCGAGGTTCGCCAGTTCCTGGACTGTGCGACTACACAGGCAGACCTTAGCCTCTGTGAGGGCTTTAATGAGGCGCTCAAACAGTGCAAATACTCACATGGTAAAACCAACCACCTCACCCTATCTGTCTGACCCTCACTCTGTCTGTCTGACCCTTCACCCTGTCTGTCTAACCCTCACCCTGTCTGTCTGACCCTCACTCTGTCTGTCTGAGCCTCAACCTGTCTGTCTGACCCTAACTCTGTCTGTCTGACCCTTCACCCTGTCTGTCTGAGCCTCACCCTGCCTGTCTGACCCTCACCCTGTCTGTCTGACCCTTCACCCTGTCTGTCTGAGCCTCAACCTGTCTGTCTGACCCTCACCCTGTCTGTCTGAGCATCACCCTGTCTGTCTGACACTCACCCTGTCTGTCTGACCCTTCACCCTGTCTGTCTGAGCCTCACCCTGTCTGTCTGAGCCTCAGCCTGTCTGTCTGACCCTCACCCTCTCTGTCTGACCCTCACCCTGTCTGTCTGACCCTTCACCCTGTCTGTCTGAGCCTCAACCTGTCTGTCTGAGCCTCACCCTGTCTGTCTGAGCCTCAACCTGTCTCTCTGACCCTCACCCTGTCTGTCTGAGCCTCAACCTGTCTGTCTGACCCTCACCCTCTCTGTCTGAGCCTCACCCTGTCTGTCTGAGACTCACCCTGTCTGTCTGACGATGTGATATCATGTATTTTTACTATATGTTAACTTGGGATGTTTTTAGGTGTGACATCATTGGTGTGAACATCAACTCAGACACCAGGCAGAGAAATGACCATCAGATCATCTGGACAGGTGCCACAAGTCAGGAACTGAATTTACACCTTCTGTTGTGACCAGACAATATAGACTAGTTTGTGTAACCAGATTCTTTATTGGTTAATATGAAAATATATGCTGTGTGATGTTTTGCTAAAGTATGTGAGAAAGTGAAATAAAGAGTTGCCATTTACTGGATTAGTTCATTATTATTAAGTTTTCCATGCAATGATGCCTGACTCATGACTGTAGCCTATGCTACTTTGAACATGATATACAGTATCTCTAATTATGTCCTGATAAGAAGTGTTATTTATTTTATAGCCTTGATAATGTTTCCATTCCCAGTCTGCTGTGGTCTCAGGGGTGCTACAATAGTTGTCTACAAACATGGATCAAATACACCTGAAATATTTGCACATGTGCACAATACTCTGTAACCTCAAAATCCTATTCTGAAAAACAGAATCAAAATGTATCCTTAACCTTATGTTAAAAATTAACCCGCATGACGTCAAGCGTAGCGACGCGCAGAAGCGTGCCATGAAGATTGTCCAATCAGAGGTCGAGAGGGATGGGCGTGTCTATGGGCGTTCCTCTGTTCACCAATGAGCATCCGAGTGGTCCCATTTCTTTCCGGGGCATCTTTATAACCTTTTCCAGATTTCACATTATTACTTCCATCAGACACTCCAAATCCATCAGACTCTGCAGAACCATCAGACTCTCTTCTAGATCCATCATGCCTTTCATAGATCTAGAAAGCAACTTACCTGCAGGCAAGTTTACCGAGGACTTCTTGAATAAACTATGTTCACTGACAGCTGCAACTTTAGGAAAACCAGAAGATGTAAGTATGATGGAATGATCGTTAGTGTTGGCAGTAGTTTAAAAGAGTTTTGCCGGTCATTAGTACACCTATTACTTTATTATTTGTCTTCAAATTTTTGATGTTTTACTTTACAATGTTATTGGAGTCGAGTTTAGAAAGTTTTTGGACAGTAGTTGGACCTTGGTTGTGTTTTTCAGAGGATGATGTTGGTGGTTAAACCTGGACTCCCGATGCTCATTGCTGGATCTTCCTCTCCGTGTCTGATCCTGTCTGTGTCCGCTATCGGGGTTACAGACACGGCCGAGAAGAACAAGGACCACAGCGCCAGAATCTTTCAGTTCCTAACGGGAGAACTCGGACTTGGCGAGGACAGGTTAGTACATCCTCCCTGTATGTTGCACTACAGAAATGGGTCTGGCTGATTATTAAAGGAGCTTTTACATGGACAGTTTTGTAGCTAACAATGATGTAGTTATCTCAGTCAGCTTTGTTTCATTGACATAACTGTATTAGTTAGTAGTCCACTGGGATTGGAGCAGGTTCCTGTTTTGAGTTTAAACTATCTGGTAAATACTGACTGTTCCCTGACCCCAACCACCATGTTGGAACTTTACAATTACAGCATCACTCTAACAACAGTCATTTCATTCTTGCTTTTTAAAACAAACCCATTACTTTGGTGTTTGTCCAATCACATCCATGTTGATAGTAGTTAAAGTTGTTATTTTGGGGGAGTTTTTCCTGCCGTCTGTAACTCTAATAGTAATTCTTCTAACAAACTGCTGGTTCACCATCTTTGTTGAGATTATCAACAGTAGATGATTTTCCTAAAAAGGGTGTGGACTGTTGTCCCATCCCCAGCAGGATGCTCAGGGTGTCAAAGAAACCTTGTCTGTCCTCAGAATTATAAAATGTACATGTATACTTTTATCCTGCAGGATTGTGATCAGGTTCTATGCGTTGGAGCCTCATCAAGTTGGAAAGAAAGGAACCGTGATGAGCTTCCTGTAGAACGTGATGATCTTCCTGTAGCAACAGCTTCAGCAGTGGCAGTGGAAGGAAACTGGACTGAATTCAAATACTGAATAAACTTGTTTAGTCACTGAGATTTTATCAATTAGTTTCCCCATGAATCATGGCAACTGTTTGATTTTTGATCCAACTCATTTAACAATCAACTCAACCATCAATTACATCTATTACTGTAGCCTAATGTTGTTTATTTCTGTGAGGAAACAATTTAACATAGTTTGTATTGTTAAATATGTATGAATGGAGTAATTTATATGAATGAAATGCAGAATTTGAAGGGTTGATACTCATCATGCCTAAAGAACAGGTCAATGAAACAGTTCAAAAAGAAGGATTTGGTTTATTGGAATTTAATTCATTTGTGCAAATGCTTCAACTTTCAACCCTAACCTCGGGAGGTAGAGGCCTGTGTTCCCTTTAGGAGGTCTGCTGCAGATCTTCCACCAGGAAAGGGTCAGATTTCTTTAGAACCTGGTAGAATGCCTCCTGGGCTTTATCTCCCTTCTTGGAGATCTTGGTTAGGAGAACTTGGTTCTTTTTGGATTGGGGGGAATGACTTTCGATCTCATCTCTCTCCACGCCATTCAGGATAGACTCGTTCTCCAGCTCCCCCAGAATCAGTGTCAGACTGCTGATCCTGGTCTCCAGTTGTGTCTTGTATTTCTTAAAGAAATACGGTCCAGTAGGCTGTGAAGGGGGGCCTGGGTTCAGAGCAGGGCCTGGGTTCAGAGCAGGGCCTGGGTTCAGAGGGAGGCCTGGGTTCAGAGGGGGGCATGGGTTCAGAGGGGGGAAATGTCCATTTAGTCATTTAGAAAAATAACCAACTACCTATAGAAAAATAACCCAAGAAAAATACAGGGAAGCAGGGTAGGGGGTGGAAGTTGTGGAAATAACTTTACATTTTTAAGATTAAATCAATAACTACAACAAAACCAGATCTCCTACACAATATAGTATGATGCATTTTCCGTCGTAAGTTTACCTCCATTAGCCTTTTGAAGTTTTGCGGCAAGATTTTTGAGTTGCATCTTCGATAGGATGAGCAGGGTGATCTTTATCGCCCCCTCGGCTTTGTAGTTGGCCAACATCAAATCCACCACATCTGTTTAGTCTTTGCTTTCTAGTTTGCCCGCTGGAATGGAGTGAAAATCCTCCACACCATTGTGCAGATGCCACTTAAATAATTTCAGTTGATGTGAAGTTAAGTCATCCAAGGTTTCAAGCAGATTGTGACTTTGCATTGTTGAGTTCTAAACAAAAAATAGAACAGGTCTGTCACCAAAAGTTTATTTAGTACTAATATTATTATGTACTATGTCCTATGTACTGTATATGTTTTAGAGTTAACGTATGAAGAACAATGCGATTGATTAACACAGAAAGCAAACGAAACATTTTTACTGATATTTTTGCTGTACAACGTGTTGAGGCGAGATGGTTTCAGTTTGTGTGTGTGTGCGTGTGAAGAAAGAACAGATTACCTTTTATTTTCCCGCACGTAGTATTTTACAGTCTTGTATTATTATGTATGTTGTTGAAAATATGGGAAACAAAACTGCTCCAACAGTAACTTTTTCACCGCTATAGCTTGATAATCCACCGACAGTTCTATAGAACCTTAACCTTAACCCTATATCCGGGAGGTATGAAGAAGTGAGATAACATCAGTCAAAAGGTGTGGCTGACTCGTTCAACCAGTTACAATTTACTACTGTTTTCAAAAGTAGATGTACTCTCTAATATCAACGTACATCTTATTGTATCTTAAATCTCACAAATGTGTTTTCAATCACAGTTTGAAATGAGCAAAAAGTTCAGTCTTGCATTTGTTGACGCGAGGAACTGATGACAAAGAGCAGAAGGGGGATGTTAACTTCTATAGAGCCTGGAGTAGAACATCTAAACTCTGCTAAAGTATCACAGTCTACTGGAGAACATAGTCTCAAGGATCATAGTCTATTAGTGAACAGAAACCTTAAACCAGAATGTCGATAGAAGTTTATTTGGACCTTTTCTCACAACCCTGCCGTTCAGTCTATATTTTTGCAAAAAAGAACAACATTCCTTTTGAATTTAAGAAGGTTTCGCTGATGCAAGGTATGCTGATATATTTCAAGATCCTTTCAGTTCGTTTTCACAGTTTTTGTTGTTATAACTTTCGCACGATAAAATAAGATAATACAACCGTAGTGTTACACGTATGCTAATTTACTCCTTTGTCAAATGTTTTCATAGTTTTTTTGATAGACTTAGCAATACTGGTTGGAAAACTTTATTATACCAGCAGGCTATGGTATAATAATAATTATTATACAAGCAGTCTATAACAGAACAGTCATTATTTTAGAAGTAATTTAGAACGGTCACACTGGTCTTTACCCCAGGGGAGCAGTATGGAGAAGACTTTGGGAAGATCAACATGCTGCGGAAAGCCCCTGCTATCAAGGACGGAGACTTCTGCTTAGCTGAGAGGTGAGACTGTCCACATGAACACGGTGTGCTGTTAGTCTGAGGTGAGACTGTCCACATGAACACGGTGTGCTGTTAGTCTGAGGTGAGACTGTCCACATGAACACGGTGTGCTAAGTTAGTCTGAGGTGAGACTGTCCACATGAACACGGTGTGCTAAGTTAGTCTGAGGTGAGACTGTTCACATGAACACTGTGCTAAGTTAGTCTGAGGTGAGACTCATGATAGTTATGTCTCTCTGATGATAGTTATCATGTATCTCTGATGATAGTTATCATGTCTCTCTGATGATAGTTATCATGTCTCTCTGATGATAGTTATCATGTATCTCTGATGATAGTTATCATGTCTCTCTGATGATAGTTATCATGTCTCTCTGATGATAGTTATCATGTATCTCTGATGATAGTTATCATGTCTCTCTGATGATAGTTATCATGTCTCTCTGATGATAGTTATCATGTCTCTCTGTGGTAACTGGAAAGGTGTAACTCTTCTTGCCAACATCTGCAGCATTGCCATCATGATGTACCTGGCTGAGAAGTTTGGGACGCCAGAGCATTGGTATCCCTCCGACCTGCAGAAGCGTGCACGTGTGAACGAGTACTTGTCCTGGCAACACATGGCCATCCGCATGCATGGCTCCAAGATGTTCTGGCTGAAGGTCAGGGAGTAACTATTCCATAACCATAAACACTTGTGTGTTTTAGATCTGAGGGACCCTGAAGGGGAAAACAAAACATTTTCCACACATTTTTCTAAATGAAAATAATGTCATAATTTTCATGTAAGAATGTTGTGCTGTGTTGTAGCTCATGATCCCAAAGATAATGGGTGTTCAGGTCCCTAAGGAGAAGATGGACGCAGCTCTGGAGGACTTAAACAACTCGCTCACGCTCATCGAAGAGAAGTTCCTTCAGGATCGGCCCTTCATAGCAGGAGAGCAGCTCTCTCTGGCTGACCTGGTGGCCGTAGTGGAGGTGATGCAGGTGAGATCTCTGGGCAATGTGGAGGTGATGCAGGTGAGATCTCTGGGCAGTGTGGAGGTGATGCAGGTGAGATCTCTGGGCAGTGTGTTACATGACAGATCTGTGTCTCCAGCCTTTAGGTGCTGGGCTGGATGTGTTTGAGGGGCGTGCGAGGCTGAGAGCATGGAGAGACCGAGTAAGAGAGGCGGTTGGGGCGGAGCTGTTTGATGAGGCCCACCAAGTTATCCTGGCTGCCCCAGACATGATCAACACGCTGGACGCCAGCAAAATGGAGAGCTTCAAACCCAAGATCCTCCGTTTATTTTTCTGAAGGTTTATGGTAAAAGATGGAGGAACACAACATATTTACTAATACAGTATAAAACAACCATAATCCATAATTAAGAAAAAATGAGCTGGTTGTATTTTTTGTTGAGTAAATTGTAAACCATTCACTTGCTTATCTTTGATCTCTGCCCCCTGTCCGTCACGTGACCCTCTCTGCTGGGTTTGGTCAGGATTGTGGGATGGGTCATGTGACAAGTCAGCAGGGGGATGTTTTCTCATTGTTAGATGTTGTTGAGCATATGTTGTTGAGGGTAAGATCTAACCCTAACTCCAGCACCACATGTTGAAATCCTTACATATGGTAGAGTAAGATTCTGTGAAATTTGGACATGTTGGCAATTCATGCCATTCTGCTTGATAAAAACTGTATTTTGTATTTTGAGATGATCTAGGTTGGAATCATCAATACAGTTTATTGACTGATTTCTTGTTGTGTTATTTACTTGTAAAGATAATGCATAAACATTTAAGAGGAACCCCATGTAATCCCAAACTTAGTGAATCATAAATGCAAGTATAAATGCAATTTACATCTTTATGATATAATAAAAAGCTCGATAGAAAAAGCTGTAAAAGTGACCCACCAAGGTTTAGTGAAGTAAATAGTTTCATGAAGGGATGCTGCTGCCATCTACAGGTAACTTAGGTCTCGCCAACACTGCTAATAATTTCTAATCAATCATGTAAATTTACTTCGGACAAACAGTATTTTGTCTAAGAATGAGTTTAAAACAACTATGGCCTGACTTATAGTACTAACCCTAACCCTGACTTGTTAATGATAAAGCGCTGACTAGTCTATCCAGAAGAAGGAGGATGTCCTTCTGAGTGAGGAGGAAGTCCATAAAACTCATCAGGTTAATTAGTGTCATCCGCGTGACCAGAGGCAGCCTGCGGAGAACTGTCCGAACAAAACTACAGTTTTAACGCTAATATGACAACGAACAAAGGATTTTGCGCATATGTTTGTCTCAGTGTTTGTGAATATTCAACACCGCAAATCCTCGTCATCAGGAGCACCAAAGTTGGGACCCTTAACAGGATTCTTCAAGCTCTGGTGCTGGCATATCTGATCGGGTAGGTGTGCTGCTCCTCTCTATCAGGTACAGGCTGATGTTCCTTGGACACCTGTGCAAGTGTAACGGTGAGGGTGTTCTCGGTGGGGGTGTTACACAGGTATGTCTGTGTTCTGAAGAAAGGATACCAGGATACCGATGGTGTCTTGAGCTCTGTCTTCACCAAGGTGAAGGGGGTAGCTGTGACCAATACTTCAGATCTGGGGCTTCGTGTCTGGGACGTGGCTGACTACATCATTCCACCGCAGGTACCTTTAAATGATAACATAGATGAGAACTATGATAACATCTCGTAACGTGTTGGTTTGGTGTTTCTTTGCAGGAAGAGAGGTCCTTCTTTGTGCTCACCAACCTCATCATCACTTTGAATCAAACCCAGTCTCACTGTCCAGAGGTAAGGTTAAATAATTTACAACAAGAACCACCGATTAACGCTGAGCCACATGACTCCCCAAACTCCTCAATAATAACTTAATAGATATCGGGGGGGGGGGGGGGGGGGGGTATTGCACAAAAGTAGGATAAAGAAATCCAGGATAACTGCGCAAGCGCGGCTTGACCTAGTCTGGCCGTCGTATCCTGGCTTAATTGGTTGCACGTTTGCCAAGCCAGGATGAAAAGGCGCGGCTATGTCAAGCCAGATGGATAAATGTCAGGATAAATGCGTGTTCACGGCATTCTTAAATAGACCTCGCAATCGCTCACAGAATCACCGATCAGAACATGGACAAGAGTCGCGCAACATATTTCACGGCCACAGAACAACAGCTCCTGATGGAGTTTTATGAGGAGAAGGATATTATTAAAAAGGGGCAATACTCAAGCCATAATCAAAGAAAGAGAATAAGCCTGGCAGACAATAGCGGACCGGATTAATGCGTTAGTATTCAAAAAGTGTACAATCCTCTGGAGCTGTCATAATTGGGCTTAAGCATGTCCATAAGTTTAACTTTTTATGCGAATGTTACGTAGGTGTACAGACACAGTCAGGGCCGGCTCTAGGCAAAGGCAACATAGGCGGTCGCCTAGAGCGCCATCGGCTGGAGGGGCGCTGCAGGGGCGCTGGAGGGGCGCTGCAGCTTTAATCGATAATTAATAATATACTTTCCTTTTGAAAATTTACCGGATGCTCTCGGTTAAATCCGGTTAAGTCTGCAAACGATTAAAAAACTGTGCTCTTTTGGAATCGCTCGCGCTCCCCCCCCCCCCCCCGACAGAAAAAGACAGGGCTGAACTTGGTCCGGGGGGGTGGGGTGCTGCGACCGATTTCCAAAGACGGGGGGGCGCGCGCAGTTAATCTCGCCTAGGGCACTAAATTAGGTAGAGCCGGCCCTGGACACAGTACATATTACAGTAAACCGCAACTTTATTGACGCACAGGTAGAGAAGACGCGGAGAGACTGTTTGTCCAATCAGAATGCAGAACACAATGCACGAGGCAAATCCGTGAAGTGAACCGTGATATCGCGAGGATTCACTGTACTGCAATAAAACACATCTTTATGAAACCTCGACGGCAGTTTGACAAGCAGTCTTCATCAGCATATCAATATAACACTTGGCCAGAGTAATAATAATACCACTTAAATCAATATAAAAAGACTGTTGTAGATTTTAATGAAATGAGAAATGACAATATACTATATATATGTAAATGTTTAATGCATTATAATTAAAATGATGCAACATATTTAAAAAGATCATGGACATGCTGTAAAACACGTGAATTCCTCACAGGATTGACGGTGGAAATACAGGTGTATCACTAGGTCTAATCTTAGCCTGGCTGTTAGCCTGGTCCGGAGCAGGCTAGCTGCAGAGAATAAATCACTATGGTAACTTGGCCAGGCTAAATGTTATCTGCTTTCATGCAACCGACTTGAGGCTAAATTCAGCCAGGATAACCAACATATCCCGGCTTAATCCCTTATCTTAGTTTTGTGCAATACCCCCCAGGTTTTAGGTCCTGTCCCTGTGTACCAAGTACATAGTACCAACTTCCATGTACCTATAAGTGATCATTCATTGAATCATCTCAAATTATCCTGTTGCTCATTAACTTCTGATGTCATTTCTATATGCAGTAAATGTTTATGATATGTTTCTCTCTGTGTTGAGCTGCCCAATGTTGGGTTTAACTGCATCACTGACTCAGACTGTAAGGCTGGTCTCAGCAACAACAGAGGCGACGGTAAAAACCTCATCCTCCATCAGTCCATGTTTAGGAAGTAGGTTTAGGAGCATTTATGGTTAGACTCTTAAAGGTTATTCTGGGAGATATTGTTGCCTATTGTATTGTTACTGTTAGATCTGTTGTTGTTTGTTATTAATCATGTTATCTGTCTCAGGTGTCCTGACAGGGAGGTGTGTGAACTTCTCTGGTGGGATTCAGACCTGTGAGGTTCTGGCCTGGTGCCCACTGGAGGTGGACATGCAGCCCCCTGAGTAAGGGTTTATAAAGGGTTTATAAAGCGTTAGTAAAGGGTTTATATTCTCACAGTGAAAAGTTCTACTGAGTTTTGATCCCTGGTTGTTTTGATCCCTGGTTGTTTTGATCCCTGGTTGTTTTGATCCCTGGTTGTTCCTTTAGCCCTTCAGTGTTGGCAGCTGCAGAGAACTTCACAGTCCTCATTAAGAACAGCATCCGTTATCCAATGTTCAACTTCAGTAAGTGAGTTCAACATCGAGCTGCAGGGTGGATGATAATGACGTGATGGATGATAATGAGGTAATGGATGATAATGAGGTAATGGATGATAATGAGGTGATGGATGATAATGAGGTGATGGATAAACCAAGTATCCCGAGTCCAGACTATGATGCAAACTGCTGTGATCTTTGTTGAAGTGATAAACCCCCACTGTAGATTCTGTCTGAACTTCCTCTCTTCTGTTCTTGTTTGACAGAAGGAACATCCTGCCACACATCAACAAGACCTACCTGGAACACTGTGTATTCAACAGAGTCACAGACCCAGAATGTCCCATCTTCAGGCTGAAGGACATTACCTCGGAGGCTGGGGAGGATTTCCAGACCATGGCTGTTCATGTAAGCATCTCCCATGTTCTACCTCAGGTGAAGTTACTGTGGTTTGCTTTGTTAAGCACTCAGCATACTGCCCCTACTGCCCCCTACTGCCCAGTGTGCATACTAACACCTACGCCCCCCACTGGCCAGTGTGGTAACTTCCCCTGCTGTAATTACCCTCAGGGGGGTGTCATGGGAGTGCAGATCAGCTGGTTCTGTGATCTGGACCTGCCAGCGAGCTGGTGTCTGCCCAAGTACACCTTCCGTCGTCTAGACAACAAGGATCCAGAGAACAACATAGCACCTGGATACAACTTGAGGTGAGGAAACTTACTGATGTATCTTGGATCAGCAGCTCTGCTCGCTTGGTAAAGATCTATCAAGCAAAGAACAAATTATGCAATATTGCTGTCGCTAAATATCTGCTCACAGCAGAGTACAGAAGGACACCTGTTCACTCTGCTGTCAAATCTGACTTTTCTTACAGATTTGCAAAGTATTACAAGACTGTTAACAACCAGGAGTCAAGAACACTAATCAAAGGATTTGGAATCCGCTTTGATGTGATGGTGTTTGGTGAGGTGATGGAGTTTGATGTTATTGTGTTAGATGTGATGGTTCTAGATGTTATGGTGTTAGATGTGATGGTGTTTGTTCAGGTGATGTCTACAAGTGGTATAGTTAGTAAGTCTGTACACTACAGGTCTACATGTTATGTCTTTTAAATTCAACAACTATTCTTACTTCAGGCTGGGAAATTCAACATCATTCCAACACTGCTGAACATCGGGGCTGGTTTGGCTCTGCTGGGTTTGGTAAGTGAAGCTTGACTTAGTTTAATCTCCTAGGATAACATACACATCATACATTCATTTTCTTCCGCTTATTCCCGTTAGGGGTCACGAGTGACTGGAGCCTATCCCAGCTACTTCCGGGCTGTAGGCAGGGTACACCCTGGACTGGGGCCAGCTAGTCGCAGGGCTATCACACAGACATTGACAGACAACATAGAGACATCCATTCACTCACACAGTCATACACTAGGGACAATTTTTTTGTCACACAATGTCCAATTAACCTACAACATGCATGTCTTTGGACGGTGGGAGGAAGCCGGAGTGCCCGGAGAGAACCCACGGTAACACGGGGGGAACATGCAGACTCCACCCAGAGAAATCATGGTCGGGCCCGAGATTCAAACTCATGATCTCCTTATTGGGAGGCGAGAGAACTAACCGCTCTGCCACCGTGCACCATGCCACCCACATCATACAATGTTCCCTTTAATTCACATATTATCATGTTGGTCTTGGTTCTGTGATAAGACTGACTCCAGTGAGGTTCAAGTAGTCAAGATATTTGGGGTTAGGTGTTCTCTGGCCTGGAGGTACAGGCTTCAGGTGTTGAAGGTACAGACGGCCTGATGGCTCCAGGTGTTGCTAAACTTTGATCTTGATCTTTCAGGTAACTGTGGTTTGTGACTTCATTGTCTTGACATGTATGACGAAACGGAATCTCTACAAAGAAAATAAATATTCATATGTACATGACTTTGAATTGGTAAGTAATTGTATGTTTTAAGTGACTTTAAGAGAAGAGTTTCACTTATTTACATAAATGGCTCAAATAAGGTGTCCCAAGTCTTTCTGCAGCTGTTTATTGTTGTGATCACGTTTCCTCTTGCAGCTGACAGACAGAACACCATGACAACTACAACATATCCTGTAAATCTGGTGGATTCATCAAATGTAAAAAGACTGTTTTATTATTGTTTTGGCTTTGTCTAAAAAAGGGAAATAAAAGAAATCTGAACAGTAACAAATGTAGGTAATGTTCTCATCTCATCAGCAGCATTGAAACTCCTCTGAAACTCCTCACTACAGATCATCCATTAAGAAACTGGGCTACCAATATTATCTACTGTGTCTTAGCGGTGTCGCTAATTCCCATTAGGGGTCACAGGTGACTGGAGCCTATCCCAGTTACTTTCAGGCCTTAGGCAGGGTACACCCTGGACTGGGGCCGTAGGCAGGGTACACCCTGGACTGGGGCCGTAGGCAGGGTACACCCTGGACTGGGGCCGTAGGCAGGGTACACCCTGGACTGGGGCCGTAGGCAGGGTACACCCTGGACTGGGACCGTAGGCAGGGTACACCCTGGACTGCGGCCGTAGGCAGGGTACACCCTGGACTGGGGCCGTAGGCAGGGTACACCCTGGACTGCGGCCGTAGGCAGGGTACACCCTGGACTGGGGCCGTAGGCAGGGTACACCCTGGACTGGGGGTAGATATCACACAGACAGAAACAGTTACAGACAACCATTCACTCTGTCATTCACTAGGGACAATTTCCAGAATGTCTGGTTAACCTACCAAATGGTAGACAGTCTTATCCAGAGGGACTTACAGCAAGGACAGGGACATTCCCTCTAAGGTAAGTAGGGTGTTGTGCTTTGCCCAAGGACACAACGTAATGTTGGCACAGCCGGTAATCGAATTCCCAATCTTCCAATCACTAGCCCAACTTCTTAACCACTCACCTCAGACCTACATCCATGGGTTTGGCCAGTGGGAGGAAGCCAGAGTTTAATATGTAGTTTGAAGTCGCCAATCTAAGATTTGACCAGGCAGAATTCATTCTGTACCACTAGATGTCCCCTTATCCTAATATTCACACACTAGTCTGGCCTCAACCCGCCTGTTAAAAAACTATATATAAACACCAACATCTTTATAGACTAACTTGGTGGTCGAATTCAAATGTCACACATCTAGACCATCAATAACCAATATCGATCATCACATCTCTTTCGATACAAGCCAAGTTATAGCAGCTTGCCTTCTGTTAATATGAGGTCTTTATTCTATGTAGGAGGGTCAGACTGGACAGACCACAGGGTGGCAGATCAGTTAAACTGTGACAGAACCGTGCAGATTTAAGGTAAAACGGTAAAATTACGTTTATATTACGACCTGACAGACGATATTTTGGTCATCGTTAAGTGACCATCGATAAAACAGTTTTGTGTGTCACGTTCTTCTCTTTAAATTCGCACATGTTTTAAAAGAAAATTTCTATTATCTGGTTAAATACACATTTGGGGGGATTAGTTAATCTGCCGTGAAACATTTGGAAATGCATTATTTAAGATTTTTTATTTTTTACAAATGGTTGTGAAAATCTTTCTTTTCCTGACCCATTTTGTAAAAAGCTATAATTCAGCAAAGTCGGGCCTTGAAGTAATTTGTTAGGCGTAATTTAAATCCCAGAACCTTAAGTGTTTTTCACCTGAAGTGTTTTTAACCTGAAGTGTTTTTAACCTGAAGTGTGTTTACTGTTGCAGGTTCGAGTATAAAGAGAAACACTAAAGGACTTCCTGATCCTGACACACTGCTGCGGTTCCTCATTCCTCTGATTATTTTTTTTTATAGATCTTCGCTGCTCTAGTTTTCAACACTGAGGATCTCAGCTGTGAGCAACTCAATGGCGTTTTTAATGAAAAAGAAGAAGTTTAAGTTTAAAATCCATTTCACTCTGGAGGAGCTGGCAGCGGTACCGTTTGTTAATGGAGTTCTGTTCTGCAAAATCAGACTGTTGGACGGAGGAGACTTTGCGAGTTTGTCATCCAGGTACGAATGTTTAATCATGAATATACATAATTTAATGTTTAGTAAGCAAACCTATAAGTTTGTGAGTAACGCGGCTTATGGTCATTATGCTTGAGTTTCAATTTGGGCCAGACAAGCTCTCAGATCACACATGAAGGACATGAGATAACCAATACCACGTCAACAGTAAGACATCCCTTATTTCTCGTGTTAAGACAGTTTAAGCTCTTATGTGTGAGAACTCTTAAACATGAGGTTCTGACCCTCATGTTACTGGTTTAGTTGAACAGGTAGCTTTGCATCAGGAGCTGTTTGGAAGGTAGACAGGTTTAGTCAGGTGCCCAGAGGCTCTCTCTCTCTCAGGCTCAGGTGCCCAGGATCAACTCTCTCAGGCTCAGGTGCCCAGGATCAACTCTCTCAGGCTCAGGTGCCCAGGATCAACTCTCTCTCTCAAGCTCAGGTGCCCAGACATGGATTAAGTCCCAAACTAGGAGCTGTTTATGCCTCAGATAGTCAGACTAGGTTTCATGTTGTAGTCCTGTCTGGCTCCCCTATGGTGGAATCAACTCCCCACCCCCATCAGAAACACAGACTGTCTCCTCACCTTCAAGAAAAGGCTCAAAACTCATTTATTCCGAGATTTTAATGGCACTTAGAAATATAATCTGTTGTTGTTCAGAATGTCCCTGTGCGGAAACTAGATAGTGTTGTTGCTTTATTGTTTGCGTCCCATAGGTAGACTACTCGGTGACTCACCTTAAATTTGTAATTTGTTAGTCTAAAAGCTCCTATAGTTCTTCCCTTCGCACTTATTGGTTCAACTTCTCATGATGTATGTTTCACAATCTGTAAGCATGTTTGGGGTCTATCCAGTTGCTATGCAGAATAAATGTGACAATGTTGGTGATGGGAAGAGGGGTTACCGTGGAGGTGGAGAAGGAAACAGTGATGGTGTCAACCAAGGCAGGGATCGTTATGGCAACAAGGAGTTATGGCCGTGATGTTGCCAAGGCAACGCCATATCAGTTTTTCATGGTTCACCTACTGAGAGTGAACACCATTCTAGACCAAAGCATGTGACCCTTTTATGAGTACTATCATTCCTATAACAGGACAGTGTAATCACATGGCAGGGGTGTCCAAGGTCCAGCGATGGACCAATCAGGACCTGTAGATTCTCACTGCATGCAGCTTGTTTCTGGGGCTGACTTTGCACTTCAAGCAGTTTACTATGCAGTGTGATGAGTCTCACAGTTAACATCAGATGCTTGTGTGAACAATCTTTCTTTGTTCCCTGTCTGTTTTCTGTCTGTTCTCTGTCTGTTCTCTGTCTGTTCTCTGTCTGTTCTCTGTCTGTTCCCTGTCTGTTCTCTGTCTGTTCCCTGTCTGTTCTCTGTCTGTTCTCTGTCTGTTCTCTGTCTGTTCCCTGTCTGTTCTCTGTCTGTTCCCTGTCTGTTCTCTGTCTGTTCCCTGTCTGTTCTCTGTCTGTTCCCTGTCTGTTCTCTGTCTGTTCTCTGTCTGTTCCCTGTCTGTTCTCTGTCTGTTCCCTGTCTGTTCTCTGTCTGTTCCCTGTTTGTTCCCTGTTTGTTCTCTGTCTGTTCCCTGTCTGTTCTCTGTCTGTTCCCTGTCTGTTCCCTGTCTGTTCTGTCTGTTCCCTGTTTGTTCCCTGTCTGTTCTCTGTCTGTTCCCTGTCTGTTCTCTGTCTGTTCCCTGTCTGTTGGCTGTCTGTTCTCTGTCTGTTCCCTGTCTGTTCCCTGTCTGTTCTGTCTGTTCCCTGTTTGTTGCCTGTCTGTTGTCTGTCTGTTATCTGTCTGTTCCCTGTCTGTTCTCTGTTTGTTCCCTGTCTGTTCTCTGTCTGTTCCCTGTGGTAGAGTGGTAACTGATGTTGGTAACTGATGTTGGTCACAGTCTTGTGGCTGCAGTGTCTCTGTGTACCAGGCAGTGCCAATCCACCACCCCTCCAGCCACTGTGTGTGTCTGTGTGTGTGTGTGGATGTGTGTGTGTGTGTGTGTGGATGTGTGTGTGTGTATCTACTGTCTTAAGAGGGGGAGGAGAGATGGGGTGAACCTTATCTCACAAATGTCCCAGAACATTGCTGCTCTGTATTCAGAAGTAGAGAACAGAATGGGAGAGAGAGGGGGGGGAGAGAGAGAGAGAGAGATGGAGAGAGAGAGAGAGAGATGGAGAGAGAGAGAGAGAGAGAGAGAGAGAGAGAGAGAGAGATTGGGGATAGAGAGGGGGGAGGGAGAGAAATAGAGGGAGATCCCCTCAAACAGTATACCTCATTCACCTTATATTTGGTTCATACATACTGTATTTACCTCTTAGTGCAAGTACAGACTTCAGTAGAAATTTAATATTTCAGACAAACTTTAAATGTCATAATTTGAATAACCAAGTTAAAAACAAACTGCAACATTCAGACTTTGGACCGCTCCATGTGAGAGAAAGGTGTGTAGTGGTTTCTGTACAGGGCTGGTTAAATGTTTGATACATGTTTGCCCCTGGTGTTATGTCACACTTATGATAGCTTGGTGTTGGGGCCACACTGTGCTTGGTGTTGGGGTTAGGGTGTGGGGCTGGAGGGGTGTGGGTCTGGAGGGGTGTGGTGCTGGAGGGGTGTGGTGCTGGAGGGGTGTGGGGCTGGAGGGGTGTGGTGCTGGAGGGGTGTGGTGCTTGAGGGGTGTGGGGCTGGAGGGGTGTGCTGCCTGGCCTGAGGAGCTGTCATTGTGTGCTTTGGAGGTACATTATTTGGTTAGGGTCAGTTAGATAGTTTAACAGGGCCACATCCATGAAGGGAATGAGGATGGACAAGATGAGACGTACAGCAGATACGGGTTAAAGGGTTAGATATGGAGTCAGTTACCAAGAGATGAAGGAAGGAAGGAAGAGAATGAAGGGCAGAATGAATCACAAGTAGCCTGGAATGTATGAAACTAGACAGACACACAGAACTCTCACTGCAAGAGAAAAAGAGAGAGGGAGGTAGAAAGAGAGAGAGGGGGAAGAGAGGGAGGGAGAGAGCAGGAGAACGGGGGCAAGAGAGGGAGAGAGCAGGAGAGGGAGGGAGAGAGCAGGAGAAGGAGGGAGGGAGAGAGCAGACAAAAGGGAGAGAGCAGGAGAGAGAGAGAGGAAGAAAAGGAGACATTTTGAACTTGTCATAACATGTACCAAGTCTTATATATCCATAGAGACGGCCCCCAGTGTAGGGAGTTCCATAAATGTGATCATGGTGGATTATAGGTCATCCTGACCCTCTCTTTAGACAGGCAGACACTTGGGGAGCTCAGTAGGGATATATGTAGGGATATATGAAGGGATATATGAAGGGATATGTGATGATCTCATGATTCTCTTCTGTTATATGTGTGTGAGCATAGAATCAAATACATTAGTGTAGGGCAACTACAGGCCTCAGGGAATAGGGGGAGTTATTTCAGCAGGGGACAGGAAGGGGAAGAGTCACTACTGCAACAACCACGAAACAAGTCTGTGTCTCTGCCTGTAGGGAGGAGGTCCTGAAGGTGTCTGACTGTCTCTGTCTCCTCTGAAGGTGTCTCTTACTGTCTCTGTGTCCTCTGAAGGTGTCTCTTACTGTCTCTGTCTCCTCTGAAGGTGTCTCTTACTGTCTCTGTCTCCTCTGAAGGTGTCTCTTACTGTGTCTGTCTCCTCTGAAGGTGTCTCTTACTGTGTCTGTCTCCTCTGAAGGTGTCTCTTACTGTCTCTGACTCCTCTGAAGGTGTCTCTTACTGTCTCTGTGTCCTCTGAAGGTGTCTCTTACTGTGTCTGTCTCCTCTGAAGGTGTCTCTTACTGTCTCTGTCTCCTCTGAATGTGTCTCTTACTGTCTCTGTGTCCTCTGAAGGTGTCTCTTACTGTCTCTGACTCCTGAAGGTGTCTCTTACTGTCTCTGTCTCCCCTGAATGTGTCTCTTACTGTGTCTGTCTCCTCTGAAGGTGTCTCTTACTGTCTCTGTGTCCTCTGAAGGTGTCTCTTACTGTCTCTGTCTCCTCTGAAGGTGTCTCTTACTGTCTCTGACTCCTCTGAATGTGTCTCTTACTGTCTCTGTGTCCTCTGAAGGTGTCTCTTACTGTGTCTGTCTCCTCTGAAGGTGTCTCTTACTGTCTCTGTCTCCTCTGAATGTGTCTCTTACTGTGTCTGTCTCCTCTGAAGGTGTCTCTTACTGTCTCTGTCTCCTCTGAAGGTGTCTCTTACTGTCTCTGTCTCCTCTGAATGTGTCTCTTACTGTCTCTGTGTCCTCTGAATGTGTCTCTTACTGTCTCTGTGTCCTCTGAAGGTGTCTCTTACTGTCTCTGACTCCTCTGAAGGTGTGTCTTACTGTCTCTGTCTCCTCTGAATGTGTCTCTTAAGCTTAGTTTATGCTCCCGCGATGCATCGCACTGCGCCGCCAGCGCCGCCCCTCCCGCACTGCCCCTCCCGCACTGCCCCTCCGCGCACCTCCAAAAAATCCTGACTCCGCGTTGCTTTGTCGGCGGCACAAGCGCTGTGATTGGTCCGCTCAGAACGTCATTTCCGGCAGCTGCTTTTTCTGTTTTGGTCTTTCGTTCTACCACGCCATTTTTAAAGTTCTTCTGGACCGGTAAAATCGATGGACCAAGGAGACGTCTTCTCTGTCGCCTGCGCTCCCACTTTTCCAATATAACTAATGTCTCTTCAATATCGATGAGCTCCAACTCCAAAAACAGCACCTCCTGCTCGGTCGCCATTGCTTGCAGTTGTTTATTGTTGGTACCGTATGGCATAGACATTATAAAGGAAATGACCGGAAGTAAGAGCAAGGATTGAAACCCCACAGCCACACCCCCCTGGCGGCATGCCGGTGAATTGCAGAGTAAACGCGGACCCTCGACGTGGAACTTCGAATGCTCAACAACCGCGCCACGCCCCCGGCGCGGGAGTATAAACTAGGCTTTACTGTCTCTGTGTCCTCTGAAGGTGTCTCTTACTGTCTCTGTGTCCTCTGAAGGTGTCTCTTACTGTCTCTGTGTCCTCTGAAGGTGTCTCTTACTGTCTCTGTGTCCTCTGAAGGTGTCTCTTACTGTCTCTGTCTGCAGGGAGGAGGTTCAGCACAACTGTGTTCGCTGGAGGAAAAAGTTCTCCTTTGTGTGTAAGATGAGTGCCAGTCCCACCACAGGACTCCTGGACCCCTGCATCTGTAGGGTCTCTGTCCGCAAGGTACCTGGTCCCAGAAACCCCCTGCCTTTCCTACTCACCTGCCCAGCCTCATTTAAGCCATTAACAAATGTGATGGTTTAGCAGAATTCTAAGAACATCATTTACTTCACACAGATGCACAGTATAATGATCTTCTTGCTCTTTGAAATATCTGAACATCAAAACTCTCATTTCAGGAACTAAAAGGAGGAAAAGCCTTTTCAAAGGTAAGCATGTGAAGTAACCTAGGAAACAACTGATACAGCCGGTAACCTAGGGAACCACTAATACAGACAGTAACCCAGGGAACACTGATCTCCAACGTGAAGCAGCTTTTTACAGCCGCAGCAGTAACGTGGCAGCATGTGTGTATACTACGTGTTATGGAAGTGTGGTGGATGTTATCATTCAGGCAGAGCTAACCCTAACCTTCTCTCCCCCCTGTGTCTCCCCTGTCTCCCCCCTGTCTCCTCTCTCTTCCCCCTGTGTCTCCCCTCTCTCCCCCCTTTGTCTCTCCTCTCTCCCCCCTGTGTCTCCCCTCTCTCCCCCCTGTGTCTCCCCTCTCTCCCCCCTGTGTCTCCCCTCTCTCCAGCTGGGTTTTGCTGATCTCAACATGGCAGAGTTTGCAGGTTCAGGCTCTGCTGTGCGCTGCTGTATCCTCGAGGGTTACGACACCAAGAACACACGCCAAGACAACTCCATCCTCAAGGTAAGACAGGCAGACAGACAGCCAGGTAGACACAGACAGACAGACAGACAGACAGACAGGTAAACAGTCATACAGACATGCAGACACAGGCAGGCAGGTAAACAGTCATACAGACAGACAGGCAGGCAGGTAAACAGTCATACAGACACCTCACAGTCAGGTCATCATTAGACTGCAGTTGTTCAACTGTTACTGTATTTATTCAGTTCAGGTTCTGCCTGCAGCTCTTACATGTTGGTTTAGGGGTGAGTACTACTGCCCAGTGATAACATGCCATATTGTGCAGGTTATGATTGGTATGACTCTCCTATCTGGGGACCCCTGCTTCAAAACGTGAGTGTTTATCTGCTCCCTGTCTCACCTCACGTCAACATTGATTCATGGTTAAACATTCTGCAGTGATTCCTGATCAGAGACAAACTCAACATTGGTAACATGTCACATGGTCTATTACAAATTGACTTTTTCTATGTATATATGTGACCACACATTGAGCTACCCTCTGAAGTTATGACGTACAATAATTTACATTTATTAATTTAGCAGACGCTTTTATCCAAAGCGACTTACAGTAAGTACAGGGACATTTTCCCTGAGGCAAGTAGGGTGAAGTGCCTTGCCCAAGGACACAACGTCATATAGCCACAGCCGGGGCTCGATCTCACAACCTTACAATCATGAGGCCAATGCCTTAACCATTGAGCCATCTGACCCCACCTAATAATTCCCTTCATGTCTTGTCATGAAGAACCAAGACCTTGCTTTGTGTATAGCTGTGTCCAGGAATATCATTGTCATGAACTTTCATGAATGAGATAAAGAGAAGGTCTAAATAAACAGCATTGCTTCAGGCCCCCCAGCACAGCCAAGTCCGTCTCCTCCTCAGACCAGGACCCCTCCCTTCAGCTAGCCTGTAAGGGTGAGGGCACCATTACCCCACCACCACCACCAGGGGGCAGCACTGCAGGGAGGCCACTCAGGGCAAGACATCCGCTGATCTCTGGTAACTAGGATAGGCTGTTGGGATTATTCAGGATCTATGTTACTGCCAACATTATAAACATTTAGTGTTTATCATGTTTATGTTGGTGTCAGTTCCACATTCCAATCATTGTTTCCAGGCCTGTCTGGGGATCAGGATCTAAGCAGCCCTGATGAGGTCTTTCACTCTGGACACTCACGGAACTCCAGCCATGCCAGCCAGCAAAGCAGGATCTCAGGTCATTCACTTCACATGTTCATTTAATAGGTCATCTGCATGTGAGGTCATCTGCATGTGAGGTCATCTGCATGTCAAGTCATCTGCGTGTGAGTTCATCTGCGTGTGAGTTCATCTGCATGTGAGGTCATCTGCATGTCAAGTCATCTGCGTGTGAGTTCATCTGCATGTGAGGTCATCTGTATGTAAGTCATCTGCATGTGAGGTCATCTGCATGTGAGGTCATCTGCATGTCAAGTCATCTGCGTGTGAGTTCATCTGCGTGTGAGGTAATTCTTGTCTGCCCCCAGGCCAGAGCATAGAGCTCTCCCAGTCCTCTAGCATGACAGACCTCACCCACCGCCGCACAGCATCCAGCAGCAGCAGTGCCTCCGGGGGTGTGTGCACCCCCACCCTGACCCTGGCCTCTGCAGATCCCCATAGTGACCCCCCCAGCTGGCCAGACAGGCCCCCCAGACCCCCCCTACCTGCCCTACTCTGTAAAAGACCCTCAAGGTAATCAAAACCGAATTCTAACATCAGTCCCGTCTGATCTGATCTGAATAAAGGCTGCGTTCTAGCATTTTCCAGCAAATATGGATGTGTGCCCATCTGAACCTGTGTGAAATACATTATGTTAGATGGTGTGTGTGTGTGCGTGTGCGTGTGTGTGTGCGTGTGCGTGTGTGTGTGTGTGTGTGTGCAGGGTCATATCTTCAGTTAACCCTCTCCTTACCTGACAGGAGGCAGACAGATGCAGTGGAGAGTCACCCCACCTGGGTAGATGACACGCGTTTTGACGCCGACGATGTTGTGGAGAAAATCCTTCAGAGCCAGAACTTTGCTGATGTGAGCACCGATGAAGGTGAGGAGAAGTATAACAACATACTGGCAAGTTTAACATAATACAACTACAAGGCTTGTAGCTCATTGTCTTCAGTGATGTTGAATCATTAAAAAATGGGGGGGAACCCTTCACCTCCCTCCTCCTTTCTCTGCTATCAGACAGCAATCTTAGGCTGTTTGTCAGCCGGGATGGGACCACATCACTCAGTGGAGTGCAGATGGGCAGCAGGTGAGGTTCTGGGGCAGGAACATGAAGGGGTGTGACTCACTATATTGACAGTTGGGTTAATAGAACAACCTGTCCTGTTTTCTTCTTCATCCAGGGTGACAGCTGGAGTCTTTGAGCCGGTTGTGATTGAGAGTCATTAACACTGTTGTTAAAGCGACACAGCTCAGTGGTCAATCACCTGGTCAGTATACCTGCTGTAGGAGAGAGACACTGATGAACGAGCCTGGAGACGGAGAGTGGAGAGTTAGAGGGTTAGGGTTGTTATGTTGTTATGAGATTGAATGTTTGCACAATGAACCTGTCTGATCACTTGTACAGATACCATTGTACTGCAGTAAAAACTGTTTTATCGTGCACTTAATTTAAAACACTTACTTAACTGGTGGAAGGTATTACAAGATATGACATCACTGGCTGCCCCTGATGGAACGTGTCAGGTCAGGTTAGTGTTGCAGAGTCGGGTATTAAGAAAGGTGCAAACTGCAGTGTTGCTCTTTGACTGTAGAGTGAGACAGTCAGAACTACAACCAGACTGTAGAGTGACACAGTCAGAACTACAACCAGACTGTAGAGTGACACAGTCAGAACTACAACCAGACTGTACAGTGGGACAGTCAGAACTACAACCAGACTGTACAGTGGGACAGTCAGAACTACAACCAGACTGTACAGTGGGACAGTCAGAACTACAACCAGGCTGTACAGTGGGACAGTCAGAACTACAACCAGACTGTACAGTGGGACAGTCAGAACTACAACCAGACTGCACAGTGGGACAGTCAGAACTACAACCAGGCTGTACAGTGGGACAGTAAGAACTACAACCAGACTGTACAGTGGGACAGTCAGAACTACAGATATAGGCTCTGGCTCTGCTCATGCTGGCTAACTCCTGTCTCTGCTGCAGGGTGCATGCTGCAGGGTGCATGCTGCAGGGTTGCAGATCATGGTACAGGATGGTACTGTACAGGACAGTGCCCTCTGAGTGTGTGTTTACACGTGTGTATCTGTGCTTTACTGTAAAACAATGTGATTTTAATGAGATTGTGTTTAATTTGGTCTGAAAGTTAAAATCAGGAACATTTATCTGTTTGATCTGTGTCTTCTAAATGTAGGTAATATTTTTAATATATACTCAATCCCTTTGTCAAATAATAGCTTTCATCTTTATTTGTTAAATAATTTACAAAAAGTGTCATTGTCAAAAAGTGAGATGCATGTGTGCCATTTGGCAAACTTGGCTTCTTCTTCTTACTTGAGTCAGTGCACATCCTTCACCTGTTAGAGAACACAAAGAAACCACTGAATAAATGAATTCAGTGCATGACCACTCTGACCACACATGACCACTCTGACCACACCTGTCCCTCTGGACAACACTGGACTGGTAAATTACCTTCTTTTAAAATAAGGAAACCACTATATATATATATATGGGGGGGGGGGGGAGGGAGGAATGGGGGGAATGTTAGAAACATGTTTTGAACCAAACTTTTGAAGTCTGAACCTTGATTGTCATGAAATAACTTTACTGTCTGATGTTGTTTAGTTTTGTTTCAAATCAGCTGGCTGGTTTATCTGTTCATTGTTGGTGAAAATGTGGGGAATTGTTACATATGGTAAAATGCGGATCTGCAAGTTAACTAAATACATTTTCTATATAGTGTTTTCTTTATACTGTAAATACACCATGAATACTAGATCACTGTTCCTCTGCTACTGTTTTCAGAAACATATATTGTTTTAGTAAGTAGTTTACCAACATACTTGACAGTGTGTGATTTTCTAACACAACATTAGTACATTTTTTTCTTTTCTACATGATGTACTGAATAGATGTTTCTGGTAGATATGAAATCTAAAAACAGACTCTGTAACTTTCAGTCAGTTAAAGTATCTTGGATTGTATTTTCTGTCTCACTTTAACACATTTCCCTTTTAACAAAGGTCTATCTCTAAATCAACCCACATCCTGCACTGGTTAATGATGCAATCTGGTCATCATGGTAAAGGATTTAATCTATGCACACTTTGAAGACTAACAAAACTTTACCCAGATTTGTAATCTAGATTTTAAATATATATATTGATACATATATAAAATATTACATATTTATTATAAAAATCTAAACAGTGAATTTTATCAATATAAACTATTAAATTCCTTAATTTAAAAATATATTATTTTACATACATTTTAAAAAGCATTTCTTTAAAGTTTTCGGAGGTATACCTGTCCCTCTGGATAAAAACAGTGAGGCAACAAGAGGTTGAATTATATTTGTACACACATACTGTATTTGAATGACCTATTCTTGATTGTACATGTCCATTGGAAAAGTTTCATTTCATATTTTTGGGAAAATAAAAGGTCGGTAATCTGGAACGTTTCTTCTGTATTAACTGTCATTTAAGCTTTTTTGGACCTTTTCATAATACAAATTTCAAATCAGAACTGTTCTATGATGGTCAACAAATGTGAGAAGTAGCGCCCCCTGGTGTTCTCAACAATATTTGCGTTTTCCTCAATTTAATCTGATCTTATTCTGATTTTTGGAGGGTTTGTGCTGCCTGTTCTCACTCTGACCAATAGGCGGCGAGATTATAAACGTTGGTTGTCTCAACCTTAAACGAAGAAGAACACAGACGAGCGTCATAGTTTAGTGGGCGTGGTCGTGACGCACACACGTCAAACTGCACGTAATGCTGCGGAAGTTAGCATTGCTAGCTAACAGATAAGTTTCACCTGAGACTGAACAGGAGCTCAGCTAAACCTCCCGTCATGGTAACTAAGTATGATTTAATGGAACTACCATGTGAAGATGTGCAGTGCACGGTGTTAGTATAGACTATAATGTTACTGCAACATACACATTTAATTCGTACTACTGGCCGTGTCTGTGGTGGAAATGTTCTGAGTTAACAAGCAAGCAGAAGACCAACCGTGTTTATAAAGTTCCTTAAAGCAGTTTGATGTCAGACATGTTGTCTCATGTGTCTCCAGTCAGACATGTTGTCTCGTGTCTCCAGTCAGACATGTTGTCTCATGTGTCACTAGGCCACAGTCAGACATGTTGTCTTGTGTCTCCAGTCAGACATGTTGTCTCATGTGTCTCCAGGCCACAGTCAGACATGTTGTCTCATGCGTCTCCAGTCAGACATGTTGTCATGTGTCTCCAGGCCACAGTCGGACATTACATTTACATTTATTCATTTAGCAGACGCTTTTATCCAAAGTGACTTACAGTAAGTACAGGGACATTTTCCCTGACGCAAGTAGGGTGAAGTGCATTGCCCAAGGACACAACATCATATAGCCACAGCCGGGGCTCGATCTCACAACCTTCCGATCATGAGGCCAACGCCTTAACCATTGAGCCATCTGACCCCTTCATGTTGTCTCGTGTCTCCAGTCAGACATGTTGTCTCATGTGTCTCCAGGCCACAGTCAGACATTTTGTCTCATGTGTCTCCAGTCAGACATGTTGTCTCATGTGTCTCCAGTCAGACATGTTGTCATGTGTCTCATGTGTCTCCAGTCAGACATGTTGTCTCATGTGTCTCCAGTCAGACATGTTGTCATGTGTCTCCAGTCAGACATGTTGTCTCATGTGTCTCGTGTCTCCAGTCAGACATGTTGTCATGTGTCTCCAGTCAGACATGTTGTCATGTGTCTCATGTGTCTCCAGTCAGACATGTTATCTCATGTGTCTCCAGTCAGACATGTTGTCATGTTGTCTCATGTGTCTCCAGTCAGACATGTTGTCGCATGTGTCTCCAGTCAGACATGTTGTCATGTGTCTCATGTCTCTCCAGTCAGACATGTTGTCTCATGTGTCTCATGTGTCTCCAGGCCACAGGAACAGACCGAGCAGTTGGTATAAGCCTGGTGGGCTTCAGCGTCTCTCTGTTCACCTACTACACAACCTGGGTTATCATCCTGGTAAGATGGGTTAGAATTATCAGTCAGTTCACTTCAGTGGTACCATCCAATATGAATGTGCTTGTTGGGTTTTAGAGTTAGTGTAACACTGTTTTAGAGTTACTGTAACACTGTTTTTGAGTTACTGTAACACTGTTTTTAATGTATTCACACTAAATACATTTTATTCAGCCCTTTGTAGATGGTGACCATGTTGTACACAAGTATTTTCTTCCACGAGAGTATTCTGTTATCCTACCTGGGATCGCTGCCCTCCTCCTCCTCCTTTTCATCGGTGAGCATCATCATCATCACACAAACCTCAACTTTTCTAACAGAAAAGCTCAGTCATCTTCCTCATGTATTAAAAAAAAGTTCACACAACTGAAAATGTCTTAGAATAGGACTAAGCTTGGTTACAGTCATAATACCCTCTTCTCTCCACAGGGACATTTATAGGTTTGGTCACTTGGAAGAATCACAAGCCAAAGAAGGTGGACTGAAATTTGGCCAGTCAGCATGGTTGGATGTGTGTGCTGTGCTGTCAGAGACTCTAGAGCCTCCAGGATTAGCAACATGCCTCCTGATGGGATAATGGTGATGGGATTTGTTGAAGAACTGCTCAGTTATTTTTTTTATTATATTGGTCCTTCAGTAAGAAAGTCTACAGTCTTGTTGTGACAGTGTGTATTAACCTAACCCTAATTCTGTAATTAACCTCTGATCAATTAACTATTATAAAGACTACAAATAAAGATGACTATATTGTTTTGAATGTTCGAAATATAATAAACCATTTGCTATATTATCTCATGGACATGAGTCATATGTACATGAGCGGGTATAGATCAAACATTTGTATTATATTTAGAACACTCAAAACAGCATAAAAGTCCATCCATCCATCCATTATCTTCCGCTTATCCGGGGCCGGGTCGCGGGGGCAGCAGTCTGAGCAGGGAAGCCCAGACTTCCCTCACCGCACACACCTCCAGCTCCTCCGGGGTGATCCCGAGACGTTCCCAGGCCAGCCGAGAGACATAGTCCCTCCAGCGTGTCCTAGGTCTTCCCCGGGGCCGCCTCCCGGTGGGACATGCCTGGAACACCTCCCGAGGGAGGCGTCCAGGAGGCATCCGAAACAGATGCCCGAGCCACCTCAACTGGCTCCTCTCGACGTGGAGGAGTAGCGGGTCTACTCCGAGCTCCTCCCGTGTGACCGAGCTCCTCACTCTATCTCTAAGGGAGTGCCCGGCCACCCTGCGGAGGAAACTCATTTCGACCGCTTGTATCCGCGATCTTGTCCTTTCGGTCATGACCCAAAGCTCATGACCATAGGTGAGAGTAGGAATGTAGATTGACCGGTAAATCAAGAGCTTTGCCTTGCGGCTCAGCTGCTTCTTCACCACGACAGTCCGGTACAGAGACTGCATCACTGCAGACGCTGCACCGATCCGCCTGTCAATCTCACGTTCCGTCCTTCAGTCACTCGTGAACAAGACCCCGAGATACTTGAACTCCTCCACTTGAGGCAAAGGCTCCCCCCCACCCAGAGGGGGCAAGCCACCTTTTTCCGATCGAGTACCATGGCCTCGGGTTTGGAGGTGCTGATCCTCATCCCAGCCGCTTCACACTCGGCATCAAACCGCTCCAGAGCATGCTGGAGGCCCCGGCTCGAGGAAGCAAACAGGACAACATCATCCGCAAACAGCAGAGATGAGATCCTGTGCTCCCCGAACCGGAAACCCTCCGCCCCCTGGGCGCGCCTAGAAATTCTGTCCATATAAACAATGAACAGAACCGGTGACAAAGGGCAACCCTGGCGGAGTCCAGCATGCACCCGGAAAAGGTCTGACTTATTACCGGCAATGCGAACACAGCTCCTACTTCGGTTGTACAGGGAACGGACGGCCCCTAACAAAGGGCCCCGGACCCCGTACTCCCGAAGTACCCCCCACAGGACACCACGAGGGACACAGTCGAATGCCTTCTCCAGATCCACAAAACACATGTAGACTGGTTGGGCAAACTCCCATGAACCCTCGAGCACCCGGTAGAGGGTGTAGAGCTGGACCACACTGCTCCTCCTGAATCCGAAGTTTGACTATCGGCCGGATTCTCCTCTCCAGTACCCTGGCGTAGACCTTACCGGGGAGGCTGAGGAGTGTGATTCCTCTGTAATTGGAACATATCCTCCAGTCCCCCTTCTTATAGGGGAACCACCACCCCGGTCTGCCAATCCATAGGCACTGTTTCAGACTGCCACGCGATGCTGCAGAGGCGTGTCAACCAGGACAGTCCCACAACATCCAGAGACTTTAGGTACTCGTCCTTACCACCAGAGCCTTACCACCAAGGAGCCCATCGACTACCTCAGTGACTTCAGCCTGGGTAATAGGCGGGTCCGCCCCGGAGTCCCCAGTCTCTTTTTCCTCCTCGGTTGACGTGACGGCAGGATTGAGGAGATCCTCAAAGTATTCCTTCCAATAGGTCAATAGCTCCCCACCCGCACCGTAAACAGTGTTGGTGAAGCACTGCTTCCCCCTCCTGAGGTGCCGAACGGTTTGCCAGAATTTCCTTGGGGCCGACCGATAGTCCTTCTCCATGGCCTCCCCGAACTCCTCCCAGACCCGAGTTTTTGCCTCTGTGACTACCCGAGCCGCGGCACGCTTGGCCTGCCGGTACCGGTCAACTGTTTCGGGAGTCCCACAAGCCAGAACGGCTCGATAGGATGCCTTCTTCAGTTTGACGGCATCCCTTACTTCCGGTGTCCACCACCGGGTTCTGGGATTGGCGTCGCGACCAGCACCAGAGACCTTGCGACCACAACTCCGGACTGCCGCATTGACAATGGAGGTCGAGAACATGGTCCATTCAGACTCAATGTCCCCAGTCTCCCCCGGGATCTGTGAGAAGCTCTCCCGGAGGTGTAAGTTGAAGACCCCTCTGACAGAGGGGTCCGCCAGGCGTTCCCAGCAGACCCTCACGATACGTTTGGGCATGCCAAGTCATAACTTCCCCCCCTGCCAGCGGATCTGACTCACAACCAGGTGGTGATCGGTTGACAGCTCCGCCCCTCTCTTCACCCGAGTGTCCAAGACACACGGCTGCAGGTCAGAAGACACAACAACAAAGTCGATCATCGACCTCCGGCCTAGAGTGTCCTGGTGCCACGTGCACCGATGGACACTCTTGTGGTTGAACATGGTGTTAGTTATGGACAAACCATGTCTAGCACAGAAGTCTAATAACAGAACACCACTCGGGTTCCGATCAGGGGGGCCGTTCTTCCCAATCACCCTTCTCCAGGTGTCACTGTCATTTCCCACGTGGGCGTTGAAGTCCCGCAGCATAAAAGTAATCTAGTAATAATCATTTGTAAATGTTACCGTTAATTGATCAGTGGTTGATTGCAGACCCCTTTATTATGAAGTCATCCACCCACAGTGGTTTCAGCAGTAGTGTGTTTTATAGTCTTCTGTGTCCTTTTTTGGTTGCCATTATGAATGTGTTTACGCTAAATTCATACTTCTTAAATAAGTCAAATGTAAATACTGTATAAATGCAAGAGTGTCTAGAGTCTCCTGGTGTGCCTAGAGTCTAGAGTGTCTAGAGTGTCCTAGAGCCTAGAGTGTCCTGGTGCCACGTGCACCGATGGACACTCTTGTGGTTGAACATGGTGTTAGTTATGGACAAACCATGTCTAGCACAGAAGTCTAATAACAGAACACCACTCGGGTTCCGATCAGGGGGGCCGTTCTTCCCAATCACCCTTCTCCAGGTGTCACTGTCATTTCCCACGTGGGCGTTGAAGTCCCGCAGCATAAAAGTAATCTAGTAATAATCATTTGTAAATGTTACCGTTAATTGATCAGTGGTTGATTGCAGACCCCTTTATTATGAAGTCATCCACCCACAGTGGTTTCAGCAGTAGTGTGTTTTATAGTCTTCTGTGTCCTTTTTTGGTTGCCATTATGAATGTGTTTACGCTAAATTCATACTTCTTAAATAAGTCAAATGTAAATACTGTATAAATGCAACATCCAGACATAAGATGTCTTGTCTTATTTATGGTCCAAAGTTGTCATTGTCTAATGAACTAGCTGATGTGAAATGTAAATTATCTGTTTTTTATATTGATGTATTTTCAATAGAGAACTGAAGGGTTTTATAAACCAAGTTACCCTGCAGAACACTCACACAGGATGTTCAAGCTGGAGATGTGTACAGCTTCAAAGTGTTTCATTCTTGCAATGTTATATATTGATATTTATATACCATTTAGATAGTTATTTTTTATTATATTTGAATAATTGGAAACTAGTGGAGTTTGAAATACACCCCCTTATAATGTGTTTGTCAGAAACGTGGATCCGCAGTGGTCATGTAGGTGAGCCGGTCAGCAGAATGAAGCACAGATGGACAGTCCGGGACAGATGGATCCATGTGGCTCATTCACAGAAACAGCAGAGTCATTCTGCCCTGGTAACTCCTGTCCTGAAGAGTGAGGCAGGAAGACCTGATTTACTGGCTTCGATGAGTCAAACTGAGGCAAGTATTTGGGAATTTATTTCAGATAGTTGAGCCTCTATGAATTAGTTTTATAGGAAACCTGAGATTGAGAATCTGATTATATTTACGCGCAATGCGAGAAACTATTTTTACGTGAGCAGTCAAACATCACTAGAAGATCTGAGGTTTACTGAATCCAGTCAAATACTCCAATATGGACATTATACCATATATGTGTCTCTAAATTCGATGGTTTAAATTGAGATGATGAGAGTCTGTGGTCAGAAGTGACAGTGCAGCTGTGGCCTCATCTGAGCCAAACTAAAGTCGGTGCAGTAAAATCCTCTCAGGAAGGAGGGATAATTTAAGAGGAATACCCATGTTTTGTTACTTTAATTATTTAAGATTGGCTACTTAAAGCGTTTATTCATATTCCACATAGCAACGACTCAATAGTTAGAATAGAACAGGCCATTAAACGGTTTTGGTGATGTCTGTGTTAACTGCAGCCTACAGGCACTTCACACTAAACCTTTCATCTCTCAAGCACCTGTTAAGGAGACAAGTTGCTTAATTTATTATCACAGGTTGGATTTGCATATTTCATTATGTTGAGAATAAATTTCTTCCTGTAGTTACACCTATGAGTTACACCCACCTGCTTGTTTCATTGAACATTGGAAATGTGTTGTGCCAAAGTGAATCAATATCCCGCCGATACAGATTTCCACTCTGTTCCCCATCAGCTTAAACTGTTAACTGTCAGTCAGGATAGGAGGCTTGTTGACAGGAAGGTTACATAGCAACATTATTTCAGAGAAAATAACGTGAGACTGGAACAGGTGTCAGGTCAACCTTACTAGCTTTGTACAAAGGGTGAAAACTGCTGTTGTTAGACATGTGCATAGAATTCTATAGACCTACTGTTGTGTGACGTGTGTGTGTGGAGTTATGGTGATGTGACTGGTGAAGCAAGTGTGTTGTGTGTGGCCTGTTGAACATGTATGTAACGTGTGTGTTGCAGATGTCCAGGGCTCTGGGCCCCAGCAGGCGCTCAGGTACAGTGAAGAGGCGACTGTGGGGGGGCCTGAGGCAGCAGTGGAAACTGCTGGGACTGTTTGAGATCGACCAGCAGCACGATTACTACAGCCTCACCTGCATGATGAAGGAGGGTCTGGCTGTTGCTGTGCAGAACTGCATCGACAACCCAACACCTGTGAGTGTGACAGACAGTACAGACAGGAGAAGACAGGACCTCCCTCTATAACAATTCAGATCTTAGACTTAGATCTTGAGAGATCCACTGGATTCATTTGTATTGTAACATACATACACATATAACATGTACATACACATATAACATTTACATACACATATAACATACATACACATATAATCTATATGCAACAGAAACCTTAATCTGTTTTCTCTTTTGAAGTCACATATATTGACTTGTCAAGTTGCTTTTATTGACAGTATCAAATATATACCAACCTTTGTAAAACATATATATGTTACATTTACTTAGGAATATTATTGTTATTAGAAATGTTAAGTAAATGTAATAAGCATTTTCATGTTGACACACACACACACATGCAGACACACACACAGACACTCGCTTGACGCCTAGCAGTACAGATCCCATTGAATCAAGTCTGCTGAGTCATCAGCTGAAAGCATGAATGTCTGTTCTGTTGTCTCTCGGTCATTGTAACTCCTGGACTGACCTCTGACTTTCCAAATCAAACCAACAGGACAGCCATAACCTCAGATACTGCTGCCCTCACACTAAATAAATTATTTTAGGGATATCATGTTTTCCACAATGTTTCCCAATGTAATCATTATTGGCATGGACATGTTCACAACTGTTTAAAGTTGAACAGCTAATATTAATTGATAGAACTCAAAGTGTTGTTTTTTATATTTCATATTTCTACACCGTTACAGATTTACACTAACATCCTCTACCTGCATGGTGATGTCACATGTGTGATGTCATACCTATTCACTTGTCTTGTCTTGTCAGGATAAACTCTCAGAGAAGGATTTCAGATTGGAAGTTACTCAAATACATGAGGTATGTATAAGCAAGACTGCTTCAAGCCTCATCAGTCCTGATCTTAACACACATCTCAACCCTCCTCCATGAATCTGTCTGAAGGGCTTTAGGATGGAGACGTTTGCAGGCCCAGTGTTCTCCAGCCTGCGCCGCTCACTGGCCATGACAGAGAAGGAATATCTGCACTCACTGTGTTCCAGCGGCTGTTACCTGCAGTTCATCAGCAACTCCAAGAGCAAGGCTGACTTCTTCCTGACGTGAGTCAACACAAATGCTCTGTCACTGTCTGACAGAAATGCATACGCTCTCACACACACACACACACACACACACACACACACACACACACGTACACACACACACTCTCTCTCTCTCTCTCTCTCTCCCTCTCCCTCTTCCTCTCTCTCTCTCTTTCTCTCTCTCTAACAAAAATGTTTATTCACCTGCCAGTCGTTTTGGGATTTCTCTTTAGGAATGATAAACGTTTCTTCCTGAAGACTCAGAACCGAAGAGAAGTGAAGTTTCTTTTGTCTAATCTGAGGGTTTACATGGAGCACCTGGAAAAATACCCTCATTCACTCCTGGTGAAATTCTTAGGTGAGACAGAAACACACGCACAGAAATACAGTATATTTAGAGCACTTAAATCTTAGCTTAATTTACGATATTAAATCAAAACATCATGAGTAGACTGTATGTGAATCAAACAATTTCATGATCATCTTTAATTCTGTGTATTCAAGGTGTTCACAGGATTACAATTCCTCATAGAAAGAAGGTAATGTGATTTTCTGAGATCTGAGGTAATATGATCTATCTCAGATCTAATTCAATGAAACATGTTTTCAGTTGAAAAACTGTCAAACTAACTCCTCCATATTTTCTACAGAAGTATTTTATTGTCATGCAGAGTGTTTTCTACCCAGATGACAGGATCCATGCCAGGTAAACCCTAACCCTAAATCTAACCCTAAACCTCCTCTGGGATGTGTGTCTTCCTCAAGAAGATGTAGGTGTGACATGATCCTGTAGCAGTCTAATGCTATTTCAGGTATGACATTAAGGGCTGTGAGGTGAGCCGGTGGACTGAACCGGCACCAGAACACAGCCAGGTTATTGTGGTTCTAAAGGATCTGAACTTCGAGGGCCAGTACATCACTTTAGGTGAGAGTTGAACTGCTGAACCTTTAAATATGTAATAAGATTGATTAAAGTCTTACGTTCCATATGAATCCACTTCTTTGGACTGTATCCTTTGTATTGTGTGTTGTTAATTTGTACGTCACTGTGGATAACTTTAAAATGAACCCATTATTCTTATTCTAGTTTGGTTGTCTATGTTGAAATACCTTCAATAAAGTATTACCTGCAGTTCAGACAGTGTGTGTGTCTGTGGTGTGTTCCCATCTCAGACAGTGTGTGTGTGGTGTGTGTATGTTGTGTTCCTGTTCTTAGCCCAGCAGAGGCCCTGGTTGCTTCGTCAGATGCAGATGGACACGTGGTTCCTGCAGCGCCTCAATGTGTTGGACTACAGCCTCTTGCTGGCCCAGCAGCCACTGCAGCAGGACGAACGCTTGCAGAGCCTCTCCTTCGCCAACCTCATCATGCGCACCAAGAAGTGAGCAACCCTAACCCTAATTCTTCACTCTCTGCTCTTCTACCATTAATGTGTGTTGTTTCTGAGAGGATACAGATCCTGTAGTTACATTTGTACATTTGTCAGTATGACACACTGACACCAGACTGTAGTATTACAGTAAAGTAGATTTACCCACTTGATCCACTCCCATCTTCAGGTCAGTGGTGGCAGGTACCAGCCCCGCCCACTCTGACTCAGGGGCGGTCCCAGGGGTGGTACTAGGGTCAGAGTCAGAGACAGGAAGCCTCTGGGTGACAGGAGCGCAGGCAGGAAGTGACCCGCCTGATGCTCTCCTGAATGCTGCAGAGCTGCAGGACTTCCAGGTGCAGAATCGCAGACTGCTCCCCTGCACCAGGAACCCTCTCCACGTCATCGACGGCCCTGAGCACAGATACTTCCTGGGCATCATCGACATATTCACGGTGTACGGCTTCAGGAAGCGGCTAGAGCACCTGTGGAAAAGGATGAGGCATCCTGGGAAAACCTTCTCCACTGTGAGTCCCTCCACCTACTGTGTCCGGCTGTGCAGCTGGGTGCAGAACCACAGCCAGTAGAGAGGATCCTAGAGTCAGAGGATCCTAGAGTCAGAAGATCGTAGAGTCAGAGGATCGTAGAGTCAGAGGATCGTAGAGTCAGTGGATCCTAGAGTCAGAGGATCGTAGATTCAGTCATGGAGGCACAGCAGGACACAGCAGGACAGAGACACTGTAACCCTGACAACATGAAGCTCCGCCCTCCCAGACTGCTGCATGTTTCAACATGCTTCAACCCTGAACTACCTCTTAATGAGGCACAAATATCCTCTGCTGCATACAAGGTTTTGGTGTTAAGGTGTTGAGATTAGAAAAACATACTTATCTGTCAGAATTATGTGCTGTGATTGATTCATATAATTTTATAATTGGCCTTGTGAGGTAATTAATTCATGTTTCACTTACTTTTACCTATAAAACATGTATTTTATTTACATTTGAATACAATGATACACAGTCATATTCTTTCTTATGAATTTGTTTCGTTTTTTAATGGACATTGAAGTGTTGCTCTCTGTTTCAGTGTTGTATGTTGCGTTCACAGACAAGTGAATATTCTCCACATATTGTTTATTTATGCTTTGTGAGAAAAATGTGAAGACCAGAACTGGACTGATAAGTTACATGACATTTAGTCATTTGTTTTAGCAGACACTTTTTATCCAAAGCGACTTACAAGAGAGAGTTCTTCTTCTTCATTAAATATAAGATCTTCTGCTTCTTTTAATTAACATTATGGTCCTGTGGGTTATCCTCCGGGATTTGAACCAGGATGGCTGATGGCTGGTGTCATGTGCTGGATACTTCTGTCAACACTGCTGGCACTGACTACTGACACTGACTACTGACACTGACTACTGACTACTGACACTGACTACTGACACTGACTACTGACACTGACTACTGGTTACTGACACTGACTACTGGTTACTGACTACTGACTACTGACACTGACTACTGACACTGGTTATTGGCTACTGACACAATACATCTTATCTGAAATCTGAAAGTTAACACAAAGAATTACACTTTCCAAACGAGATAGCTCATTATAGGAACCAAAATGGTTCAATAATGGCTTGCTAAGAAGACATGAATGTGTAATTATTGTGTATTTTTGTCAAAGCATTCTTGTTATTCTTGTCTTTTATCTAGTTTCATGTAACTGCTTACATCTATGTACCGGAAATGTAAGCTTGCACGTGAATAATACAACATGAATTAATTCTGATGATCAAATGTTGTAAAAGTGTTGCTAATAGTTGAAACACTGTCTTGATATTACGGCGACGCCTATAAACAAGACACGAATATTACCGTGGATTGTTGGACGGTTTAATTGAGATTTTAGACGTAAAATGGGGGAATTGCAACAGGCCTGTTTAAAACTAGGACATGTAGTAGATTACCGAGCACAGGCAGATGGATGAGCCGTCAGTGCGCAGATATCAGCTTTACTACGGTAACTCTATAGTACCCTAACCTAGTACCAACAGGGACACAAACACACTGATGCTACGGGAACACAACCTTTTCATAAGCTGATACGATGGATTTCAATGTTAAAAAGCTCGCTTCTGATGCAGGGGTGTTTTTCACTCGTGCAGTCCAGGTAGGATATTTATATTCATATTAGCCTGTTTGTGATAAACTACTGAGATCAAAATCCCTGCAAGTATGAAATTAGAGTACAACGCTATTTTGGTGATTGATTGGGTAATAACCATTCAAACGACAGTGGAATTATATTGTACAATTCCTGCGAAGAATGTGTCCCGTTAACGTCATTGTAAGCCGATAAAGGCTAGTTAAGCCTGCATCCATTATTGATGGCTGTTCTAACCATGCAGCCGCGGGGTGCATGTGCCGGTTACCGGGGCGGAGCTGATGGAGATCAGCTGTTCTCATGTTTCATTCGCGTTAATACAGGCCTTTAGGGTTAGGGTACTATAGATTAGGGTAATATAGGGTTAGGGTACTATAGGTTAGGGTACTATAGGTTAGGGTACTATAGGTTAGGGTACTATAGGGTTAGGGTGCTATAGGGTAAGGGTGCTATAGGGTTAGGGTACTGTAGGGTTAGGTACTATAGGGTTAGGGTACTATAGGGTTAGGGTGCTATAGGGTTAGGTACTATAGGTTAGGGTACTATAGGGTTAGGGTACTATAGGTTAGGGTACTATAGGGTTAGGGTACTATAGGGTTAGGGTACTATAGGTTAGGGTACTATAGGGTTAGGGTACTAGGTTAGGGTTAGGGTACTATAGGTTACGATACTATAGGGTTAGGGTACTAGGTTAGGGTTAGGGTACTATAGGTTACGATACTATAGGGTTAGGGTACTAGGTTAGGGTTAGGGTACTATAGGTTACAATACTATAGGGTTAGGGTACAAGGTTAGGGTACCGCGGAGCCCAGAGAGTCAGTCGCTGGTCAGCAGTGGTTGGTGGGTCTGTTCACATGTCAAAAGTCAAAAGCTAATATCAAATATATAGAGCGCTTCATGGAATCAAAATTAGTTTGTTTGAGGTGCTTTTGAACAGGGATTCACGTAAACTCAGACACTGTCTTTGAAAAGCAGTTAAAACGCCTTTATCTAAAATGGCAATGTTTTAACTAATGGTGACATTGGTGAACTAAAGACCTACTTAAATATAATATCATAATAGGATTTATATACAGCACAGTTTTGTACAGGAAACATACTCACTACTGGATGTAAACTGCGTGCATATGAAGTTTACAGAGGAGAAACTAGGCCAGGCAGAGAAAACTGAGCTGGACGCTCACCTGGAGAACCTGCTGGCTCGAGCAGACTGCACCAAGAACTGGACTGAGAAGATCTTCAGACAGACCGAGGTACTTCTGCAACCCAACCCAAGTGAGTCACTCCCATAGAACTGAACGATTCACTGATCTGAATCTCACCTCAGCAAATCCACTGCAGTATTCTGGATTTCAAATTATTCATGTTTTTTGTACATTTCCAGTTTTGGAGCTTGACATATTCTTTATCTGATCACAGTAAATAGACACAGTGGAAAACTCTAACCCTTGACTTTGTTATGTTCCATGCTACAGTTGACCACACAGGTATGTTGTTCTTTATTCAAGGATATAAATAAATGCCTAGCCTGTCTAGCCTTCAACCACAAGTCTGGAGCTTTGTGTGCTTATAGCCAGGGAGTCCCAAACTAAGAATAAAGGTGTTTTAGGGGGTTAAGGGGTTCTGCAGCCATCATCAGGGAACCAAGTAGCCAAACAGGAACTCAGCAAGACTCTGTTTCTGTGTTCAATAGACTTCCTGTTAGAGTAGTAGACTTCATCTCTGTGTTCAGTAGACTTCACGTCTGTGTTCAGTAGACTTCATGTTTGTGTTCAGTAGACTTCATCTCTGTGTTCAGTAGACTTCATCTCTATGATCAGTAGACTTCATGTCTGTGTTCATTAGACTTCATGTCTGTGTTCAGTAGACTTCATCTCTGTGTTCAGTAGACTTCATCTCTGTGTTCAGTAGACTTCATCTCCGTGTTCAGTAGACTTCATGTCTGTGTTCAGTAGACTTAATCTCTGTGTTCAGTAGACTTCATGTCTGTGTTCATTAGACTTCATGTCTGTGTTCAGTAGACTTCATCTCTGTGTTCAGTAGACTTCATCTCTGTGTTCAGTAGACTTCATGTCTGTGTGTGAGTTGACCTACTGTCACATGTGTCTTGATGGTCAGCTGGCCTGTCAGTCTTCAGCTAAACAGGTTTTCCTGATCTGCACTGGGTTAGGGCTGCTTGTTCTGATGCTTTAGGAAAGTAATTCCACCCAGTTCCATATGCTGATTCTGTGCAGTCAGGGTTGGACATTGTCTTCAATGTTGACTTGTGCTTTTTGTTCTACTGTGCCTGAAGAACTAGGGGTCAGGGATTAGATGCTATAGGTAAAAGTTTACAAGCAGGGTCAGGTGTAATGGGTCAAAGTTTAGGGTTCTGAACCCTTCAGCATGCTTCTGTCTGCCCAGGTGCCCGTATAGAGGAGTTCTTCTATGAGAAGCTGGATAAGAAGCTCCCATGCCGGACCACTAATGGGGAGATACTGGGCCAGTACATGCTGGATGCAGCCTGCGACTTTGGCCCTGGAACACCTTATGGTACCTGGGTTTGTCATCATTCAGCTTTTAGCCAAAACAACACACAATGATGACTGTAAAATCTGTGGGTTTTGAACAGGCAGCACTCTGATCACAGTAGGACAGCATCAGAAGAGACTTGACGTGTGTGCGTGTGTGTGTGTGAACAGGCAGCACTCTGATCACAGTAGGACAATACCAGAAGAGACTTGGAGGAGCAGAGAGGGAGTTCCTTCAGACTTCAGCTGTGAACTTTCTAACGCCTCTTCGCAACTTTCTGGAGGGAGACTGGAGAACTATCTCAGTGAGCTGACCCCTAACCCTAACCCTTACACCCTGCCCCCTAACCTCTACACCTGCCCCCTAACCCCTACACCCTGCCCCTACACCCTGCCCCATACACCCTGCCCCCTAACCCCTATACCCTGCCCCTCAACCCCTATACCCAGCCCCCTACACCCTGCCCCCTAACCCCTACATCCTGCCCCCTAACCCCTACACCCTGCCCCCTAACTCCTACACTCTTGTCCCTGGCAGAAAGAGAGGCGTCTCCTTGAGAATCGTCGTCTGGATCTGGATATCTGTAAAGCACGTCTGAAGAAAGCCAAACAAGCAGAGGCCAAAGCTGCGGTGAGCCTTGCTGGAACCCCCCAACCCTAACTACCCCTCACCCAATCCGTCCTGCTCTGGACCCTGAACACTTAACCACCCTTGGAGATTTGGGGGGAGGTTCGGGTGAGGGGTAAGGGTTATAGAGGTCTGCTAATATGTGTGAGGGGTGAGGGTTATAGAGGTCTGCTAATATGTGTGAGGGGTGAGGGTTATAGAGGTCTGCTAATGTGTGTGAGGGGTGAGGGTTATAGAGGTCTGCTAATGTGTGTGAGGGGTGAGGGTTATAGAGGTCTGCTAATGTGTGTGAGGGGTGAGGGTTATAGAGGTCTGCTAATATGTGCTGTCATGCCAGCAGAACGTCATCATTCCCATTTGATGTTTATTTAGGGCCACCTGCTGACTCTTAACTAAATTGTTTCTCTTATCATTTGCCCAGTGTGAGGGAGATGTGAGTATTGACACACACATCATTCTGCTTTTTGTTATATAAAAAAAAAAATCGTATTTAAAAAATCTTGCGTGTTTATTTTTTTCTCACTGCATTATTTAGTTCTTCCAGACATTTCCATGTGCTTTCTTGCACTTAGTATCCCTGACCAGTAGGAGGCAGGCTATTTAGCATCATGAATAGGAAATATTTCAATCATAAAACATCTACTAACTCCTACTCATTATCTCCTGACTGCAGACACACAGATCTACGGTCTAACTGCACACACACACACACACAGGTCTCTGAACTCACACAACTTTACAGTTGGCCTGTGTGCATCTGCTTTTACAAATTTATATAAAAAAATTATACAGTAAATATATAGAGGTTTAGATAGTTGAGATATTGCAGCTGAGGGGATCACCTCACCTGATCCTTCCTTTTCTCTTCTTCTGTTGCTTGTTAATGCATCCTAACTTGACTGTCATTTCTGTGTCCTGCTATCCAGGCAGCTCCAGACTTTCAGGAAACCAGACCTCGAAACTATGTGCTGTCTGCCAGCGCCTCCGCGGTGAGAACAGTACACACACACATCCATATATGTAGTACACACACATCCATTTAAAGAGTACACACACACACACATCCACACATGCAGTACACACACACACATCCATAAATGTAGCACACACACACACTTCAGAGGTGTTGTGACTGGAGGAAAGGTCACATAAATTATACTTCCATTCTAACCCTTATTTATTTCACTGATCTATTATAGAGAAGCTTCTGGTGCTTTTCTATATTTGTTTATAAACTTGTTTCTCACCTATCTGGCCCAATGCCTCACAGCTAAACAGTGGATGGGAGAGCTGGGATTTCTCAGATGATACTGTGTCTGAGGACAGAAAGGTTGGATGTTGTTTCAGAACGCCAGTGTTAGTTAGATGGTGACGCATGCAGTTAGAGGATTCTGTAGAGAGTACTAGGGAGTAATGTGTAGTGTTTGATATAATTCTGTAGAGAGTACTAGGGAGTAATGTGTAGTGTTTGATATAATTCTGTAGAAAGTACTAGGGAGTAATGTGTAGTGTTTGATATGATTCCGTAGAGAGTACTAGGGAGTAATGTGTAGTGTTTGATATGATTCCGTAGAGAGTACTAGGGAGTAATGTGTAGTGTTTGATATGATTCCGTAGAGAGTACTAGGGAGTAATGTGTAGTGTTTGATATAATTCGGTAGTACTAGGGAGTAATGTGTAGTGTTTGATATAATTCGGTAGTACTAGTGAGTAATGTGTAGTGTTTGCTTACATGTAGAAGCATCCTAGATATGGGTGTTCGCTTGTGTCAGTGTTGTTGATTCCTCCTTGTGATTTTTCGCTGATGTTTCCTCTGACTCAGCAAGCAACTCACAGACCACTGTTGGAAGGTGTGAGGTCATTGTTCACCATTATGGCAATGATGAAGATAAGATTTAGCACTTCACAGCTATAGGTGGTAGGCAGAGGCCCTTAACAGATTAAATATAAACGTTGCAAAGAAATATAGTTGAATATAGTGAATATATCTCCCATCAAAGTCAGTAAAGGCTGTGTAATATATATTGTCTGTGTGTCACATGACTTCCAATTGGAGACCATGGTTCCCAAACATTGACCAATGTAAAATTCTAGTCAGTTACAAGTCAACTGAAAGCAGCTGATGGTATGTATCTTGGAGTGTGATGTCACCAATGTGTATGTAGCTTGGAGTGTGATGTCACCAATGTGTATGTAGCTTGGAGTGTGATGTCCCCATGTGTATGTAGCTTGGAGTGTGATGTCACCAATGTGTATGCAGCTTGGAGTGTGACGTCACCATGTGTATGTAGCTTGGAGTGTGATGTCACCAATGTGTATGCAGCTTGGAGTGTGACGTCACCATGTGTATGTAGCTTGGAGTGTGATGTCACCAATGTGGAACTGTTGCTCTGAAAATGTCTAATTTCCTTGTTATGCTGCTTCTCCCAGCTCTGGAGTGAGGAGGTGGACAAAGTAAGTAGTTCTTAACATAACCCTCTAGGTAGACCTGGAGCTTCCTGTAGCCAAGGTGGACCTCAGGGTTCTGTAAGCATGTGAATGTAGACCTCAGGGTTCTGTAGGCATGTGAATGTAGACCTCAGGGTTCTGTAGGCATGTGATTGTAGACCTCAGGGTTCTGTAGGCATGTGAATGTAGACCTCAGGGTTCTGTAGGCATGTGAATGTAGACCTCAGGGTTTTACAGTTGTGTAAGTAAGATTTTTGTTCATGTTTGATTTGGAGCTATTATTACATGTTTGTTTACTTGTGTACCTGAGTGAATATTTGTGTACATTAGCCTGTGCTCTTACTGGTGTGTGTGTGTCTTTCGGCAGGCGGAACAGGAGCTGCGTGTCGCCCAGACTGAGTTTGATAGACAAGCAGAGGTGACGCGCCTCCTGTTGGAGGGTATCAGCAGTACACATGTAAGGACACCCTTAACCTAACCCACAAGGACAGCCTAACCCTAACCCTTAACCTAACCCCTAACCCACAAGGACAGCCTAACCCTAACCCTAACCTAACCCACCAGGACAGCCTAACCCTAACCCTAACCTAACCCACGAGGACAGCCTAACCCATGAGGACAGCCTAAACCCTGAGGACAGTCTAACCCTAACCCTAACCTAACCCATGAGGACAGCCTAAACCACGAGGACAATCTAACCCTAACCTAACCCATGAGGACAGCCTAAACCATGAGGACAGTCTAACCCTAACCCCTAACCTAACCCATGAGGACAGCCTAACCCATGAGGACAACCTAACCCTAACCCCTAACCCATCCCTAACCCTAACCCTAACCTAACCCATGAGGACAGCCTAATCCTAACTAGGGTGTCAGATGGCTCAACGGGTTAAGGTGTTGGCCTCATGATTGGAAGGTTGTGAGATCAAGCCCCGGCTGTGGCTATATGACTTTGTGTCCTTGGGCAAGGCACTTCACCCTACTTGTCTCAGGGAGAATGTCCCTGTACTTACTGTAAGTCGCTTTGGATAAAAGCGTCTGCTAAATGAATAAATGTAAAAAATGTAATGTTAACCCATGAGGACAATCTAACCCTAACCCTAACCTAACCCATGAGGACAGCCTAAACCTAAAAACAATATAATCCCCTTCATCATCATTATCATAATCATCATCAAGCATCAAGCTGCTCCAGTCCAGGTGTGTAACATGAAAGGTGTTCTCCTCCGCCAGGTGAACCACCTGCGCTGTCTGCATGAATTTGTGGAGGCCCAGGCCACCTTCTACACTCAGTGTCATCAAGCCATGCAGGATCTGCAGGCAGAACTGCGCAGGTGAGTCTCCGCTAAGCTCCACATCCAGACAGCAGGTGTTCTGTTAAGTTTATCTTCATAACCAGTTGCACAATGTAGACAAAACTGGACACATATCATGTGTTATCGCTACAGTTTTAATGGGCTTAACTTTGGGTTTTCCAACATTAATAATGTTAGCTAACCCTGCACATGCAGAAGGTTATGCTGTCAATATTTACTGTTACTTAACACCTCTAGTCTGTTTGAAGAATCCCCAGAAATGGTTCTCAAATAAACCTGAGTTTTGTCTCTGTTGATGATTTATTGTCACAAGCTTCTCTTTCTCTCAACCTGCTGTCAGTGCTAATGGAGACACGTAAGTATCCTAACCCTAACCCTAAGTATCCTAACCCTAACCCAAAGTATCCTAACCCTAACCCTAAGTACCCTAACCCTAAGTATCCTAACCCTAAGTATCCTAACCCTAAGTACCCTAACCCTAAGTACCCTAACCCTAAGTATCCTAACCCTAAGTACCCTAACCCTAACCTGAGGATCACTTTGTCAACCAGGGACCTGAACTACAAGTTAGCGTTAACCAGGTAACTTCAGGTTTAACCTTATACAAAAACGCCTGGGTTAAAACTGACATTACCTGGTTAACACCAAATCTTGATTCATAGTACAGGCCCCAGGTGTGTGTGTGTGTGTGTGTGTGGGGGGGGGGGGGGGGGGGGGTGGCGTTGAAAATGCAAGTATGTGATAATCTTCATCAAAGGTTCACAAAAAAAAGTGTTTATCAAGTTCAAAAATATATTTGATCTTAAAGTAGTTTTAGATATTCGTATTTTCAATTATTAGTTCTAAACTGCTCTAAACTCTAAACTCTAAACTGAACTCTAAACTCTAAACTCTAAACTGCCTTGACAATATGAGCATTGTTCTTGTTTGTTTCTGCTGACTGAAACCAATCAGATTCCCGAACGCGTTTTCGGTGAACTCTTCCACTTCCTGCCCCTCCCCCGTGTCTCCGGCTCTGCGGCCACCAGCCCCCACACTGGCCCCCACACCGGCCCCCACACCTGGCCCCCTGCAAATGCAAGAGGAGCAGAAACCTGCCACTGGTGCACGCAAAGCCAGGGTCCTCTACGACTACGATGGCCATGATACCACCGAGCTATCGCTGCTAGCTGACGAGGTAGGAGGGGTACAACATGGGGTACAGGTCAGTGGTGGAACATGGGGATGAGGTACAGCTCAGTGGTTGAACATGGGGATGAGGTACAGCTCAGTGGTAGAACATGGGGATGAGGTACAGCTCAGTGGTAGAACATGGGGATGAGGTACAGCTCAGTGGTAGAACATGGGGATGAGGTACAGCTCAGTGGTAGAACATGGGGATGAGGTACAGCTCAGTGGTAGAACATGGGAATGAGGTACAGCTCAGTGGTAGAACATGGGGATGAGGTACAGCTCAGTGGTAGAACATGGGGATGAGGTACAGCTCAGTGGTAGAACATGGGGATGAGGTACAGCTCAGTGGTAGAACCTGAGGATAGGTACAGCTCAGTGGTAGAACATGGGATGAGGTACAGCTCAGTGGTAGAACCTGAGGATAGGTACAGCTCAGTGGTAGAACATGGGGATGAGGTACAGCTCAGTGGTAGAACCTGAGGATGGGTACTGCATGGCCACTGTATGTTTCTTTTAAGTTTGTCGATCTGACTTCCTTTTTCCTTTCAGCTCATCACAGTATACACTGTCCCAGGCATGGATCCTGATTGGCTGATGGGAGAGAGAGGCAACCAGAAAGGAAAAGTACCTGTGACATACCTGGAGCTGTTGAGCTAGGCCCTCACACACACAAACTTCCTAGTCCTTACACATGCACTTCTACACTGTAAACACTACACAAGCACATACATGTCCTACTGACATACAATCATGTACAAAAAGACAAATACACGTGTCCATCATGTTTAGAATGAGACGTATAGATATACTGTCTGGTTATGCAACAGGGAACTCTCTATACTCTCCACTGTAAACCTGCTCAGTACCTGATCAGGTCTGTTAGCACTGGAACATCATGATGAGGGAAGATGACCTGGCGCTTATTTATGATGATGATGATGATGATGATGATGATGATGATGATGATGATGATGATGATGATGATGATGATGATGATGATGATAAGGCATCAGTATCGTCAGAGCAGGGTAGACAGGAGCCGGGGTGAACAGAATTAAATCATCATTTTAATATAATTACAAGGCAATAGGGAAATGGATTATAAAGTTTTCCATGCATTTTGCATGTGTTTAATGGTTGTGACGAAAACAATAATTACAAGATATTTCAGATTTATGCACTTGAACCCGATCTTGTATTTGGAATTATGTCACAGGATGGAAAGTCTGTACACATCTTGTGGGTTGATAGTGTTTGTCAGATTTAAAGTCTCAATAATTTGTGTGTGTTTGTGTGTCAGGTCTTCATGGTTAGGGTGTACTGTGTGTACTGTAAGGATTTGGGACTAGTTCAGACATGTTGATTATATTTGTCTCTGATTCTTCCACTTATCCTTCAATATGGATCTTGTTTTGTTAATACATTTAGTCATGTACATGTTTAGAAATTTGAATGTTCAAAATACTCCAGTCAGGTTGTGTTCAGAAAAGACCCGTCTCCATATTTATAGTTTGGAAATGTGTTTCCTCATTTGCAGATGATGATTAATTGAATACTGATACAACCCAGTCTGATATACACAATGCTGAAGATCAGTGCGAAATCTTTCAGATCTGTAAGAGTCAAATGTAATGGATCAATTATGTTTGTGTGTATGTGTCTATATGTCCATGTTGTTGTGTATAAATATACCTCAGTATCTGCAACCTTTTGTTTATGCTTAAATGTTGTTATTGTATGAATGAAAACTAAATATCTTGGTGAATCTGACGTCCATGTTTGCACTGAAATGGAACATTGCAAATATCATGTGACTAGTGTAAGCTGGTGTACTGAGGCCCCCCCTGTGACCTGTGTTGGGATACTGAGGCCCCCCCGTGACCTGTGTTGGGGTACTGAGGCCCCCTGTGACCTGTGTTGGGGTAATGAGGCCCCATGTGACCTGTAATGGGGTACTGAGGCCCCCTGTGACCTGTGTTGGGGTACTGAGGCCCCTCTGTGACCTGTGTTGGGGTACTGAGGCCCCCTGTGACCTGTGTTGGGGTACTGAGGCCCCCGGTGACCTGTGTTGGTGTACTGAGGCCCCTCTGTGACCTGTGTTGGGGTACTGAGGCTCCCTGTGACCTGTGTTGGGGTACCGAGGCCCCCTGTGACCTGTGTTGGGGTACCGAGGCCCCTCTGTGACCTGTATTGGGGTACTGAGGCCCCCTGTGACCTGTATTGGGGTACTGAGGCCCCTCTGTGACCCGTGTTGGGGTACTGAGGCCCCCTGTGACCTGTGTTGGGGTACTGAGGCCCCCTGTGACCTGTGTTGGTTTACCGAGGCCCCTCTGTGACCTGTGTTGGGGTACCGAGGCCCCCTGTGACCTGTGTTGGGGTACCGAGGCCCCTCTGTGACCTGTGCAGGTGTAGCTTACATGTACATGTACAGGAGTCAGTTCAATATGTTTACAGTAAACATAGTTAAACGCACAGGCTATGATTAAATAATTGAATTACCTTCATAACCTGTAGTTACATAAAACAAGGATTTCTTCTGGTTTTATTATCAAATAGCTGTTTATGCACATGTACCCTCAGAGTAATTAAATCCAAGACAGTCAAGATTCACATCCTTCCCACCTGACGCACTCTGAACTCTGAAGTCAGACCAGTAGAAGCTCTTACAGCTGACATGGATGTATCCCCTATAAAATACATGCTTGTCCTATGACCTTTATTCTCTTTGCATCACACATATTGACACACATAGCTTAATTACACACATTTAAAACACATGCATTCTCCTACATTAGTCCACAAATCAAACATTTCCTCACTTCTCCAACACACACACATTCATTCTCTGCTCTCTGTGAGCTGTGGAGACTCGGAGACCTCAGGTGGAGACTTAGATCTCTGTTGCCCTGCCTCCGCCCCCCCCCAGGTTGCTTGGGTTCTCTACCGCCCCCAGGTTGCTGGGGTTCTCCGTGCCCCCAAGATTTCTAGAGTTCCCCGGTCCCCCCAGGTTGCTGGGGTTCTCTGCCCCCCCCAGGTTGTTAGAGTTCTCTGCTCCACTTTGCAGGAACTTGCGCAGGTCCTTGAGAGCAGGCCTCAGTATCTGCACCAGGGCCAGCAGGGCAGCCTGTGTTCCTTCCAGCGCCTGAGCCTGTCTCTCCTGAGCGTAGGCCTGCGCCTCCTGCCAGCGCCGCATCACCTGCAACAGATCGTTTTGTCCCTCCAGGTGTTGAGCAATCTGTCGCATGTGCACGTTGGTGACGCGTTGCTCCTGCAGCAGACGGGCTGAGTTGAGGGCGATGCGGCTCTTTAACTCCTGGGGCTTGGCTGTGCCCTGGGGGGGCGAGGGGGCCAGCATCTCCACAGGGGCCTCCAGTGATGTCACCACACTGGGAGCTGTCTCTGAGGTAGTGCAGTACTCCACCACTCCCCCCTCCTCCAGGGTGTGGTAGGTGGTCTCTGCTGTGGAGCACAGAGCACCAAGTCAAGCAGAGCTCACATTTGTGATCTACTGCACTCACTGAGAAACACAGCTCTCCAATATTCAACTTACCATCTAGAGTTTTTGTTTCTTCACAAACTCCCGTTGAACCTGATTGAAGACCTAGAGAAAGACAGAAACACAACATGCAGTTTGAACAAATAGTGTGTGAAAATTGTCAGTTAATATTGAGCAATGCCCCTTATTTATGTTTCTCAGATAAGTGACAGCTGTCACTTGTGGGCAAATATTTTCAATCCATTTATCCACGAAACACAAAAAGCAAACTAATCTGACACTTCATCAACTTGCATTCATCTGTAAAACAGTCAACATCAGTTAAACTGCTCTGTGGTTTAGTACTGCAACATGTTGTGGATGATACCTTCCTAACAATAGTAACTTACTCTCAGTCCCAGTAGTGGCTGTGCTCAGTTCTGCATCAGACTCTCCTGCAGGTAGACTGATGATGGTCGCTTCTCCCAGCAGATTACAGATGCGCTGCTGCATGGAGCTCAATATCACAGGAACAGGAGGACAGTCCAAGGATGTCCCCTCAATTGCCGCTCTTGCTTGGGCCACTTTGCGCCTAACTTCAGTCTTCATATCGGACCACTTCTTCTTGACTTCAGCCAGCTCTCTTGGACAGGTAGTTACTGCGTTCACCTTCTTCAGAATATCTAACCACGCGTTATTCTTGGCGATATGAGTGACTCCAGCATTGAAGTGGTTAACCAGTGTATGCTTTTGTTTCTCTATTTCCTCTACAATAATTTCTACCTCTCTCTCTGAGAAATTCATTTTTCTTTTTTTGGCAAACGATGCCATATTTGAGTAAATTGTTCTTTTTGAAAGATAATTGTGCGTATTGTACGCAAAAATAGTACGATTTACTCATTCGATGTGCGCAACGTAATGGCTTCCAGAATCCGCTTCTTCTTCCCACAAACAACGTTTACGTTCGGTGTCTGAAGCTCCGCCCACCTCGCTTCCTCATTGGTTATATTCTGACCGACCCCAGAGTGTCGCTTCTTATCATTGGCTGAGTTATATGACAGTAACTCATCGGTCAACCTATAGGAACACGTAGAGAGGATTTGTTCTCTACTTTGTTAGTATTTATCTTTGTAAAATTTTGAAATAGTAAATATAAATAAATAAATAAATAAATAAATAAATAGTAAATATCATATTTAAATATCAGCACCGCCCCGCCAGCTACGCCCCTCCAGCACCGCCCTGCCAGCTCCGCCCGGCCCCTGGGCACCGTCACACACCGGCAGTTTGTGTTGCGTCAGATGATAACTGGACCGGCAGCCGCCAATTCAAAGTTGAAGTTGTTAGTTGTTAGTTCTTCCAGCACTTCAGAATAATACATTTATATAAGTTAAACTAGGGTTTAGTTCAGTAGTTTAATAATCTAGAATATTATAACACATCTGCGAGCGGAGAGAATTCATCATCCATCTTCTCACTTCTTCTTCCTGTTGGATTAAGTCCGCTGTGGATTACAGACTGATGACCACATCATCATTTTTTATAACATCATCATTTATTATAACATCATTATTTATTATAACATGTTATACTTGACAAATTTATTCCTACTTAGTTGACGAGCAACTGAGTTTTGGATCTCTTAAGCTAATTGAGCTACTTAGCACAGATCCCAGCTGATCTCTACAGTGTGGCTCCAGAGTCTAATGAGTCAGTGGCCCCTCGGTCCCCCCACGCTCAGCGGGGGATTTTATCAGTTGGACGATGTTGGCTCCACCGATCCAGTTGGAGGTCTTAAACTGGACCCTTCTGCCCCTGGTCATCGGGCAGAAACAGACTGTTCAGTATCAGAGAGGGGAAACTGTGACCCATCCAGTCTGTGTGAGGTCTGCGGGGGGCCGGAGCAGGACCACCGACTCAAGGTCTTATTCCAGGTCCTGGATGTGAACGGAGATGGTGGGATCTGTGTCAACGACTTGGCCATTGGGCTCAAGAAACTGGGTGTTCATCGAACAGAACATGAGTTAATGGTAAGTTTATGAGCTCTCATAACCTGTCTGCATCCTCAGGTTTGACCCCCCCAGGGTCGGTAGCAGGAAGATCCAGCTGTTACTCCCCAAAAATGTACTTCTTAAAAACAGACTAGAAAATATTGCGTCATTGATGATTGCTAAGTGTCTTAAATAATATTTCTAGTCATTTAGCAGTCACTCTTACCTAATAGGGGCCACTTACCTAATAGTTAAAGCCATTGAAGAGTTTTAGGTCAAAGAGTCAGTTAAACAGCAACAACATGTTGCTCCCAAGATCAGAATTGTTGTTACATGATCAGTGTTGTAAGTGAAAACTTGTCAATTTTTTGGCTTGGTTACTCACGTGACATTGTGAGGTGGGATAGAGTTCTATTCACATGAAAGGCAAACACATTTGAATAATTTGATTCTTACTAGTCAAAATTATATCAAAGATTTGGACAAGTCAAAATAGAACTATTGATATCTTGAATATATAGGTTTAGTATGAGTGAATTTACATAGCAAAAATCTGTAATGAATATCCAGTCTGTATATGCAGCTGGCAGCTTGTTGTTTTGTTGGAAGTAGACTTGAGTGGTTTGTATCAGCCTGCAAGGCTGCAGCATTAAGAGTGGTTTGTATCAGCCTGCAAGGCTGCAGCATTAAGAGTGGTTTGTATCAGCCTGCAAGGCTGCAGCATTAAGAGACACAGTCTGGATCTGGTTCGACCCCTCTGCTTTGAGAAAGGCTGGTGTGGCGGACTGATCCACAAACTGGGTTCAGGGTTATCAAAGAGGGCTCCACCCTGTACCTCAGGGTTATCAGAGAGGGTTATCAGAGAGGGCTCCACCCTGTACCCCAGGGTTATCAGAGAGGGCTCCACCCTGTACCCCAGGGTTATCAGAGAGGGCTCCACCCTGTACCCCAGGGTTATCAGAGAGGGCTCCACCCTTTATCACAGGGTTATCAGAGAGGGTTATCAGAGAGGGCTCCACCTTGTACCCCAGGGTTATCAGAGAGGGCTCCACCCTTTATCACAGGGTTATCAGAGAGGGTTATCAGAGAGGGCTCCACCCTGTACCTCAGGGTTATCAGAGAGGGCTACACCCTGTATCTCAGGGTTATCAGAGAGGGCTACACCCTGTACCTCAGGGTTATCAGAGAGGGCTACACCCTGTATCTCAGGGTTATCAGAGAGGGCTACACCCTGTATCTCAGGGTTATCAGAGAGGGCTTCACCCTTTACCACAGGGTTATCAGAGGGCCCAGACAGGACTCCTTTTCTTAGCTGGGGAGTTCCTCCCTCCCTCCTGCAGCTGTCAGAACAGGATGACAAAGTGATAAATACATGGCTCCTAGTGTCTTGTGATCTGATTGGTTGCAGAGCCTGGCTCCAGGTCTCTCCAACTGGACCTGTCAGTGTAGGCTGCTGTGATTGGCTGGTACATGGCTGCAGTGAGGAGCTGTTTTACTGCATGACTCGGTACAGCGGACTCTTTGCTGGGATCAGCAGAAACTGTCCACTGGAAGAACACAGGCTTCATCTAGTCCAGGTAGTGTGGAATTCTATTTTAACTGAATGTTATTAATAGATTGTGTTAATGCTGTTCTGAAGTAGCATGAGCATGGCAGCGTAGGATTAGCAAATTTGAAGATGAGGACAGAGAAAGTTGATGAACATTCACTAGTCTACAGTCTACCTGCTTTGGTATAGTGTACCCTGCTGTGATATAGTGCACCCTGCTGTAGTATAGTGCACCCCGCTGTGGTATAGTGCACCCTGCTGTGGTATCACTCTTCAGACACACTTTGTGCCATTTCTACAGAATGCTGTAGAAGGTAATTCCTCTCCCAGGGGGGTGTGGTCAGAGTGAGTGTGAGCCTGTGGGGACACAGTCTCAAGAGGAGCTGGAGGCAGGAGAGCTGGAGGCAGGGCAGGCAGGAGAGCTGGAGGCAGGGCAGGCAGGAGAGCTGGAGGCAGGGCAGGCAGGAGAGCTGGAGGCAGGAAAGGCAAGGGAGTTGGAGGCAGGAGAGGCAGGAGATTCAGAGAAGCTGGAGGCAGGAGAGGCAGGAGATTCAGGGAAGCTGGGGGCAGGAGAGGCAGGGGAGCTGGAGACAGGAGAGGCAGGGGAGTTGGAGGCAGGAGAGGCAGGGGAGCTGGAGGCAGGAGAGGCAGGGAAGCTGAAGGCTGGAGAGGCAAGAAAGCTGGAGGCAGGAGAGGCAGGGGAGCTGGAGGCAGGAGAGGCAGGGGAGCTGAAGGCAGGAGAGGCAGGGGAGCTGGAGGTAGGAGAGGCAGGGGAGCTGGAGGTGGAGGATGAGGATGAGCAGGAAACAAGGAAGCAGACGAGAGTTCAGAGAAATTCTAGCAGACCTGAATGGAACAACAAGACCAAGACTGCTGCTGTTTCTCCCAAGAAGACCACAGTATATATCATGGTGGCTCACCCTAAAGACTTCCAGGAGGTACTGCCAGTGCTACATACTATTATGATGTTAGAGTATGAGACTACATACTATCATGATGTTAGAGTATGAGACTATGATGATGTTGAGGTTATTGTATATACCAGGGAACACCAAGTCAAAAGTTCAGACCCCTGAGAGGGAGAAACACAAGTTCCGTCTTCCGTAAGTGATCCTGTACTGGCAATTCAGTGCTGTGCAGTGGTAGCACTTTTCAACTAGTATTATTTTGATGACCTCAAAGGAGATGTTTTAACTGCTTATATCTGCTTCAAGTTTGTGTCCAATGGAAAACACTGTTTAGCAGACAGGTTCAGTGTGTATCAGACAGGCCTAGTGTGTATCAGAAAGGTCTAGTGTGTATCAGACAGGTCTAGTGTGTATCAGACAGGTCTAGTGTGTATCAGACAGGTCTAGTGTGTATCAGACAGGTCTACTGTGTATCAGATAGGTTTAGTGTGTATCAGAAAGGTCTAGTGTGTATCAGACAGGTCTAGTGTGTATCAGACAGGTCTAGTGTGTATCAGACAGGTCTACTGTGTATCAGATAGGTTTAGTGTGTATCAGATGGGTCTAGTGTGTATCAGACAGGTTTAGTGTGTATCAGACAGGTTTAGTGTGTATCAGACAGGTCTAGTGTGTATCAGACAGGTCTAGTGTGTATCAGACCGGTCTAGTGTGTATCAGACAGGTCTAGTGTGTATCAGACAGGTTTAGTGTGTATCAGACGGGTCTAGTGTGTATCAGACAGGTTTAGTGTGTATCAGACAGGTTTAGTGTGTATCAGATGGGTCTAGTGTGTATCAGACGGGTCTAGTGTGTATCAGACAGGTTTAGTGTGTATCAGACAGGTTTAGTGTGTATCAGACGGGTCTCGTGTGTATCAGACAGGTCTAGTGTGTATCAGACAGGTTTAGTGTGTATCAGACAGGTTTAGTGTGTATCAGACGGGTCTAGTGTCAGTCTCGAACTCTCATTGTTTAGATGCTCGTGGTGAAGCTGTGAGATTCAGCTCTGTGTCTTTCCTCTCGTAGAAAATAGTAAAAGCAGGTGATAAGGACCAGGATGGGCAGCTGGACTTCGAGGAGTTTGTTCACTACCTGAGGGATCACGAAAAGAAACTGCGTCTCGTCTTCAAGAGTCTGGACAAGAAGAATGATGGTGAGCAGGGCAGAACACTGGTCTCAGTTGATGGGATCATTGTTATCCCAGGTTCTTGTATCTGTTATGGTGGATAGTGGAGCAAATGGTGTTGTGTTTGTCCTGTTATTTTGAAAGAATAACAAGGGAATCTCTTCAGCTACTGACCTCCTCAGTAAGGCTGATGTGTATGTTGTTCCACAGGTCTTAGGGACTGATGTTTATGTTGTTCCACAGGTCTTAGTGACTGATGTGTATGTTGTTCCACAGGTCTTAGTGACTGATGTTTATGTTGTTCCACAGGTCTTAGTGACTGATGTGTATGTTGTTCCACAGGTCGTAGTGACTGATGTGTATGTTGTTCCACAGGTCTTAGTGACTGATGTGTATGTTGTTCCACAGGTCGTAGTGACTGATGTGTATGTTGTTCCACAGGTCGTATTGACTGCCAGGAGATCATGCAGTCCTTACGAGACCTTGGGGTCATCATATCAGAGCAGCAGGCAGAGAAGATCCTTAGAAGGTGAGGACAGCAAGTGGTCCAACACACCTGCAGCACATCTGCTGACAACAAGGTCCAACACACCTGTAGCACATCTGCTGACAATCAACCAGGTCCAACAAACCTAACACCCTCTCTCTCTCTCTCTCTCTCTCTCTCTCTCTCTCCCCTTCTCTCTCTCTCTCTCTCTCTCTCTCTCTCATTGTCGTTCTTTCCTGTCCTCCTATAGTCCTGTTTTTTATCTGTTGTTCTAACTGTCTGTACGCTCCTCTGTCCTTACCCTGTCCCCGCCCCTGTCTCTCTGTCCTTACCCTGTCTCTGTCCTTACCCTGTCCCCACCCCTGTCTCTCTGTCCTTACCTGGTCTCTGTCCTTACCCTGTCCCCACCCCTGTCTCTCTGTCCTTACCCCGTCTCTGTCCTTACCCTGTCCCCGCCCTGTTTCTGTCTCAGAATATGGACAGGTCAAATGTGGTCCCCTGTCATGGTGTAAGTAGTGGAGTGCTTGATCATGTTTTCACTTTCCTTCACTTCTCCTCTGTCTCGTCTTCTTCATCAAATATCTGCCCTGTAGATACTTAAATAATTAATAAGTAAGAAATAAAAACATTTAGATTAATAAGGAAATCTTGGTTCAGATGATGTATTGGCCACACAACACATGCTGACACATTATGTATAGAGCTCCATGTTGGAGGAGGGATCATGTATGAGTATAGATGCTCAGGGAAACATGTGTTTCTGAATCTTCTTCCTCGTTTGTACTGTAACTAGCATGGACAAGAACGGCACAATGACCATCGACTGGAGCGAATGGAGAGACTACCATCTAATGCATCCAGCAGATAACATCCCTGAGATCTTATTATACTGGAAACACTCTACAGTGAGTCATTATAGGAAAATGGGTTAGGGTTAGGGTAGTTGACTAAAAACGGTAAGAGTGTCACCCTACAGGAGGGTCTCTCTTCAGGGTTATAGAGTGTCACCCTACAGGAGGGTCTCTCTCCAGGGTTATAGTGTCACCCTACAGGAGGGTCTCTCTCCAGGGTTATAGAGTGTCACCCTACAGGAGGGTCTCTCTACAGGAGCATGGTTGGAATGTGTATAGAACAGTGAGCTGCTAGTTTACATCTTACATCTCTCTCATCATCTACATCTACATCTTTAGGACCACTATGACCCATTTCATGGCTTATAAAGCCCAAATAAATGATGATGGTATTTAAATAAATGCAGATGTTTTTGGTTTGAATGAGAAACAAAAATCAAACAAGAAACAACTATCATATTTTGTTTTCAGATTTTTGATGTTGGGGAGAGTTTGATGGTACCTGATGAGTTCACTGCAGAGGAGAAGAACACAGGCATGTGGTGGCGCCACCTGGTGGCAGGAGCAGGAGCAGGCGCTGTGTCCCGGACCTGCACGGCCCCACTGGACAGGCTCAAGGTCCTCATGCAGGTACATGTTTCACCACCAGAGATGTAGCAGCTAGTGGAGACTCCCAGCATCACTTGAAATGCAATCCGTCCCCTTCAGAGTATACGGAATGCAGCCGCTCGTCTGGTTTTCAGCCTACCCAGACGCTGTCATGTCACCCCACTCCTCATCGCCCTCCACTGGCTTCCCGTCATGGCACGCATCAGATTCAAGACCCTGGTGCTGACCTTCCGGGCTATAAACGGGACTGCCCTGACCTATATCAACTCTCTCCTCCAGCCCTATACCCCCACCCGTCACCTACGGTCATCTGCTGACAACCGTCTAGTGGTACCCCTCCCCTCAAGAGTGCCCGAGCGCAACACAAACTCTTCCACTGCCTGGCTCCCCAATGGTGGAATCAACTCCCTACCTCCATCAGAAGCACAGACTGCCTTCTCACCTTCAAAAGAAGGCTTAAAACTCACTTATTTAGAGAATTTAATGGCACTCAGGAATAGTATGGCACTTCACATAATCTAATGTTGTTTAGAACTATTTGTTGGTCCCCATATGGTGACTTGCCAGTGTTGTTGTTGTATCTCTTGCTTTATGTTCACAATCGTGTTATGCATTTATAGTTCTTCTCTTGGCACTTAATGGTTCTCATGATGTATGATTCACGATCTAAAAAACCCACTGTGTTCAGGGTCTTTCACGTTGCTATGCACAATGACTGATGCTCTTTGTAAAAGCTCTCTCTTGTAAGTCGCTTTGGATAAAAGCTAAATGAATAAATGTAAATTAAATCACTTCATTACTACAGGTCAGGCTGTAGGATCCTTCTAATCTGTTTTGTTGACTATATTCCTGTCCTGTTTGTTGCTAGGTTCATGCCTCTCGTAGCAACAGCATGGGCATCGCAGGCGGTTTCACCCAGATGGTCCAGGAGGGAGGGGTCAGGGCCCTATGGCGCGGGAACGGCATCAATGTCATCAAGATTGCCCCTGAGTCTGCCATTAAATTCATGGCTTACGAGCAGGTAAGACAGGAGCACCTGTTGAAACCTAACCCTAACACCTGGAATGACATGTCCCCTTACAGGAGGGCAAGTAGAATACCTGGAATCATTCTGTACCTTTTTATCCTCAGCTAACTCTGACTTCATTACATTTATTCATTTAACACAGGGGTGTCAAACTCATGCCATCGCGGGCCAAGAGGGTGCAGGTTTTTGCGTCAACCAAGCCCCTACACCAGCTGATATCAATAACGAGTTTGATTTCACTAAGTGGAGAAACTCGTTAGTGAAATCAGCTGGTGTAGGGGCTCGGTTGACGCGAAAACCTGCACCCTCTTGGCCCGCGATGGCACAAGTTTGACACCCCTGATTTAACAGATGCTTTTATCCAAAGCAACTTCCTAGAGAACTTTACAAAAGAGCATCTGTCACTGATCATAACAACACGATAGACCCCAAACATTGCAGGTAGTCAGAACATGAAACATACATCTTGTGAAACCAAACAAGTGCCAAAGGAAAGAACCACAAGAGCTGTCAGTTAAACAAGTGACAATGACATGACATGCATCTCAAATGTGCAATAGTGTACCTGTAGGAAAGCAAGTAATAATAATAATATACCTCACTCTGACCCAGGATAGCAGGCAGGGGTCACTCTGACCCAGGATAGCAGGCTGGGTTCACTCTGACCCAGGATAGCAGGCAGGGGTCACTGACCCAGGATAGCAGGCAGGGTCACTTTGACCCAGGATAGCAGGCAGGGGTCACTCTGACCCAGGATAGCAGGCAGAGGTCACTCTGACCCCGGATAGCAGGCAGGGGTTACTCTGACCCAGGAGAGCAGGCAGGGGTCACTCTGACCCAGGAGAGCAGGGAGGGTCTAATGACGTCAAACCCGGTGTCTATCACGTTGCTATGCTCAGTGACCGATGCTGATGAGGGCGATGAGGAGTGCAGTGACATGGCAGCGTCTGGGTAGATTGAAAACTGGGCGAGCTGCTGTATAGGAGCTGTTTGTGTAGGGATGACAGGAGTTTCAGTGTTCCTGTTAGACCTTATAAATACTCATTTAGCATAACGCTTTTATCCAAAGCGACTTATAGTCGCAGGGACATTCTCCTTGAGGCAAGTAGGGTGAAGTGCCTTGCCCAAGAGCACAACATCACATTACATTTACATTTACATTTATTCATTTAGCAGACGACTTACAAGAGAGAGCTTTTACAAAGAGCATCAGTCATTGAGCATAGCAACGTGATAGACCCCGAACACAGTCGGTTTTTTAGATCGTGAATCATACATCATGAGAACCAATAAGTGCCAAGGGAAGAACTATAAATGCATTACACAACAATTGTGAACATAAAGCAAGAGATACAACAAACAACACTGGAAAGTCACCATATGGGGACCAACAGATTGTTCTAAAGCACATTAGATTTTGTGAAGTGCCATACTATTCCTAAGTGCCATTAAATTCTTTAAATAGGGTTATAAATAGAGTTAAATGGAGTCTAACTCTTTAAATAGAGTTTTAAGCCTTCTCTTGAAGGTGAAAAGGCAGTCTGTGCTTCTGATGGAGGTGGGGAGTTGATTCCACCATTGGGGAGCCAGGCAGTGGAAGAGTTTGTGTTGCGCTCGGGCGCTCTTGAGGGGAGGTACCACTAGACGGTTGTCAGCAGATGACCGTAGGTGACTGGTGGGGGTGTAGGGCTGGAGGAGAGAGTTGATATAGGTCGGGGCAGTCCCGTTTATAGCCCGGAAGGTCAGCACTAGGGTCTTGAATCTGATGCGGGCCATGACGGGAAGCCAGTGGAGGGCCATGAGGAGTGGGGTGACATGACAGCGTCTGGGTAGCGGCTGCATTCTGTATCCTCTGAGGGGGACGGATTGCATTTGCAGGAAGGCCGGCTAGTAGCGAGTTGCAGTAATCCAGCTTTGTGAGGACAAGGGCTTGGACTAGCAGTTGGGTGGAATGTTGAGAGAGGTATTTTCTGATTTTCCTGATGTTGTAGAGGGTGAATCTACATGACCGAGAGACTACGGCAATGTGAGCTGTGAGGGAGAGCTCGTCGTCCAAGGTGACCCCCAGGTTCCTGGCCAAGGATGAAGGGGTCACTGTTGCAGATCCCATAGTGATGGAGAGATCGTGGGTGATTGAGGGTTTGGCAGGGATGATGAGGAGTTCTGTTTTGGTGAGGTTCAGCTGGAGGTGATGTCTGATCATCCAGGCTGAGATGTCAGAGATAGCCACAGCCGTGGTTTGAACTCACAACCATCCGATCATGAGGCGAACGCCTTAACTCACTGAGCCATCTGACTGCCACCTTATCACAAACAGGTTCCCTGTATAGTTTTGGGGGTACCGCAGTTTGGTTAAAGGTATGTTTTTAGTCAGTGTAACTGGTGTTTTGTGACAATTCCAGATCAAGAGTCTGATAGGCAGCAAACAGGAGACCCTGGGAATCCTTGAGAGGCTAGTGGCAGGATCCCTGGCAGGGGTGATTGCCCAGAGCAGCATCTACCCCATGGAGGTGATAGATTTATACACACAATCACTCACTGAAATACACATGCAGGACTTTATATAAATTTAAATTGATTTTTACCAACCCTCTATTCTCCCGTTTTCTCCCCCCATCCTTTCTATATCCTCCCCCCTATCCTCCCCCTGTCCTTCCTGTGAGTCTCTAGGTTCTGAAGACACGTCTGGCTCTCAGACTAACAGGCCAGTATGCTGGTATTGCTCACTGTGCAAAACACATTTTCCAGAAGGAAGGCATGGCAGCCTTTTACAAAGGTTATGTCCCCAACATGCTGGGCATTATCCCCTATGCTGGCATCGACTTGGCTGTCTATGAGGTGTGTGTGTGATTATGCTTATGTCCATTTTCTAATATACGTATATGTTTCCGTCACTCTCTTGTAAGTCGCTTTGGATAAAAGCGTCTGCTAAATGAATAAATTTAAATTAAAAAATGTTTACATTTAAATGTTGGGCATTCTTACCGCCTCCTTTTCCCTGTAGACCCTGAAGAACTCCTGGCTGCAGCACTATGCCGGCACCAGTGCAGACCCTGGAGTGTTTGTACTGCTTGCGTGTTGCACCACCTCCAGCACTTGCGGCCAGCTGGCCAGCTACCCACTAGCCCTGGTTCGGACACGCATGCAGGCACAAGGTCAGCATCTCTGCATGGTTCATTCAGTCTGAGTGATGAACTGTGTTAATGTAACAAAATGACCAACATTAACATTAATTTTGCATGACATGAAGAGGTTACTTAAGGTTGCACGTAAAGCCATACAGGTTTAATATCCACCCATGAAACCCCAGTATGGTTGTCTGTGTGTCCTGCCTGTAATCCTGCATTCTTCCTCAGCCACACTGGAGGGAGGTCCCCAGATGAGCATGATGGGGTTGTTCAGACACATTGTGCGGACAGAGGGAGCTCCAGGCCTTTACCGGGGCCTGGCCCCTAACTTCATGAAGGTCATCCCTTCAGTCAGCATCAGCTACGTGGTCTACGAGAACCTCAAGATCAGCTTGGGAGTGAAGTCCTGCTGAAATATTCTGTTGTTAATAACTGTTTTGCACTTCTGGTTGGATGCTAACTGTATTTCGTTGCCCTGGACTTGTACCTGTGTAATGACAATAAAGTTGAATCTAATCTAATCTAATCTAAACATGCATAATGAACAGTATTCATTAATTTAGCTTTTGAAAATATCAATTGTAAGAGTATGAGGAGCTGTATTTCTGTGTCCTGGTAAATTTGTCCTTGATGTCCTGGATGAAGTGTCTCCTAAAGACGCTCCAGTCTGAATGAGTCTGTATCTAAACACTTCTTGTCCATGTTTTGTCTGCACTTAGTCTTTAGTGTGCTGGTCCCCATTTTCCCTGAATGGCTTGAGGACCTGCAGGTCCATTGTGTGTTTCTGTCCAGTTGGTCTTCTACTGTAAAACACATACTGTATATTTCCTATGCAAATTTATTTTTGTATATTGTAAACTAGATATTTATTTAACTGTGATGGCTGCTGAAGGTGGGTTGTCTTAAAGTGTTGTTTCATATAATTAGCACAATATTGTAAAGATATTTTACAATGTAAGGGGAATACCGGGCATAATATATCTTATCATATATGATTGACTATATTAGGATTACAATTACAACTCAAGGAACATTATCTTGATTACAAGGATCTCTCTCCAACAAAACCTAACTACTGACATATCTTCATCATTGCACTAACCCAGCCTAGTCTGGAACTAGAAACATGAAGTCTATTCTATCTCTATCTTTTCTATTCTCATGTCCCAGTACCCAGTTCTACAGAGTTGCAGGAGTATGTTTTGTTCCTGTAAATCCCCGCCATACTTCCCAGGCCTTCCCTGCTTGTGTCCAGTCATGTGGCAGAGACCATTAGGGCCAAACTGCAACACAAATGAACATGGAGTTTGTTCACACTTACGCCTTTTAAGGCAGTTTACTGGACGTTGTGTGAGAGGAACCTTGACCCTGTTGTGTGGGGAACTGAGAGGAACCTTAACCCTGTTGTGTGGGGAACTGAGAGGAACCTTAACCCTGTTATGTGAGGAACTGAGAGGAACCTTAACCCTGTTGTGTGGGGAACTGAGAGGAACCTTAACCCTGTTGTGTGAGGAACTGAGAGGAACCTTAACCCTGTTGTGTGGGGAACTGAGAGGAACCTTAACCCTGTTGTGTGGGGAACTGAGAGGAAACGGTCCCCTCCTGCTGCTGCATGTTCAAGCTTTAGAGAACTGGGCATGTTGACTGAAGGGGTCTTGGGGTGTGGACATGATCTGGACATGGTCTGGACATGATCAGGATATGGTGTGGACATGATCAGGACATGGTCTGGACATGGTCTGGACATGATCGGGATATGGTGTGGATATGGTGAGGATACTGTGTGGATATGATCTGGACATGGTGTGGAAATGATCTGGACATGGTTTGGACACAGTGTGGAAATGATCTGGACATGGTGTGGACATAGTGTGGACATAGTTTGGACATGGTGTTCATTGCATGCATCAGAGGAAATGCAGATACTTCTTTTGTACAAAAGCTCTGATCTAGCAGCACTATACAGGAAAGTGGCATCTCTTGATTAAACTGCAAACTTTGCTTTAGCAACTTGAAATGCTTTTTTATCCTTTACCTAAGAAGGAAAATGTGTAGTATTTATATATGGCTTTAGATTTTTTCTTAGTATGAAAACAAACATCCATCTAACCCTCATTATTAACAAAATTGTTTTATTACTTAAGTTAACATTACTGGCTATTTAATCTTTGTAAAATGTATGAATTAATCTGTTCATGCTGTTAAGGGAATAACTAAAAAATACATATCAAAATAGCTGCATGTCTGTGTGTTTGATTGGGTTGAATCACATCTAGTAGGCATGCGCCGGGTTGGACGGCATTTAAGCGTCTTGTTTTTAACTTGTATACAAATTTAAAGGATGAAACGCTGTTGTCACATGATTCGCTGTTTTGAGGAAGTTCATGTGACTCTTTACGCCGAGCGGTCCTGTTGGTTCTAATCTTAATAACATGTTTGATGAATAACATGTTTCTGAACATCTTCCCTTCCTGTTTCATCACGAGTTACTTTCGGTGTTTTCTGCTGATGAAGTCACGAGTTTGATGTTTGAGAAGTGAACTAAAGTCAAGGCGGTGAGATAGAAACACATTAGGTTCAAAATGCTTTCAGTAGAAGAGATTAGATCTGGTTTAACTCAAGCAGGACAACATCACGTTCTACAGTTTTGGTCAGAACTTTCTGATGACGAAAAGAAAACGTTTCTTTCTGAATTGTCTCAGTTGGATTTTGTTGATCTTAGAGATCACTGCCGTGTTGCTGCAGCAGCAGCTCAGTCCAGAACCAGAGTTCTGCAGAACTTGGAACCTGTTCCACCCGAATATATAGGCAGTGTTGTGAAAAGTGACCAGGACACCATCAACGAATGGGAAAACGAAGGTATGCTATTCTACTTCATAAAATACAAAATAATATATATATTTATAAATACATATTCTTTCAGGATATTTGCAGATTTCTGAAAACAAAGTGGCAGTTCTCCTCCTGGCTGGCGGGCAGGGGACCCGTCTGGGGGTTCCATACCCCAAAGGCATGTACGACGTGGGGCTTCCCAGCAAGAACACCTTGTACCAGATTCAAGCAGAGCGTATCTGCAGAGTGCAACAGCTCTCCAATATGAAGCACGGATCAAAGTGCATCATACCATGGTGGGATTATATCACTCAGTTCTGGAGTTAAACATGTCATTTCACTTACTGATTCTTTCATTTCAGTCCTGAGTCTCAAATCAGAAAACAATTTGCTGCCACGTGCAGGTACATCATGACTAGTGAATTCACACTGGATCCAACCAAGAGGTTCTTTGAGGAAAATAAGCACTTTGGTCTGGATCCTTCAAATGTGGTCATGTTTGAACAAAGGATGATTCCAGCTGTGACCTTTGATGGAAAAGTCATCTTGCAGAACAAAGGGAAGTTAGCCATGGCTCCAGGTAAGATGCCTGGTTACTGTAGCTTGAGCAACATGTTTTTGTCAGATAATTTGTTCATGGATAGGTGGATTTCAGGGGCATCACATCGCATCAGTGTTCACAATCATCAGTTTAATCATCACATTAAACTACATGTCTACAAATGTGATTGTGTCCACTCAAATGTAGTGGTGATGTTTAGATCACAAAGTCGTTAAACCAGATTAGTTAACTGGTCCAGTTAAATAGATTTGATGACTTCTCACCCATGGCATTGTTAAATGTTTACTCTCAGATGGAAATGGCGGATTGTACCGCGCTCTGGTGGATAACCAGGTGCTGGAGGACATGCAGAGGAGGGGTGTCAAGTACCTTCATGTGTACTGTGTTGACAACATACTTGTCAAAATGGCGGATCCCATTTTCATTGGATTCTGTGTGAGCAAGCAGGCAGACTGTGGAGCGAAGGTATCTGAAACACACACACACCTTGAAACGCACACGTACACCTTGAAACACACACACACATACACCTTGAAACACACACACACGTACACCTTGTAACACAATCCCCTTACATTTCTACATCAGGATCTGAAATATTTTTAGTAGGAACACAGCCAAGCTCCCAGCAGGGTTTGGAGAGGAACACAGCGGTGGTTCGAGAGGAACATGATGGTTCTACAGTAGCTGTGGTTCTTCAGTAACATAGCTATGGTTCTACAGTAATGTAGCTGTGGTTCCAGAGTAACATGATGGTTCTACAGTAACATAGGTGTGGTTCTTCAGTAACATAGCTGTGATTCCAGGTGGTGCAGAAAGCCTCACCAGAGGAGCCTGTAGGGGTGGTGTGCTCTGTGGATGGTGTGTTCCAGGTGGTGGAGTACAGTGAACTCCCACTGGAAGTGGCAGAACAGCGGCTCCCAGGAGGAGATCTGAGATTCAGCACTGGAAACATCTGCAACCACTTCTTCACTCTGGGCTTCCTACAGGAAGTGGCACTGTGAGCTTTTCCTAAAACTGTTTGTTAAGGGAGTTCATCTGAATGCAGACTTATTTAATGAACAAACAAAAAAGAGAACAAGAGTAGAAAGACGAAACATTGGGTAGAGGGTTAGACAGAGATATCATCTTATTTTGTTACAGAAAGGGCAATCCTTAACAGTGAATGTAAAATATACAGTCAGGTCCATAAATATTTGGACATTGACACAATTTTCATCATTTTGGCTCTGCATACCACCACAATGGATTTGAAATGAAACAATCAAGATGTGCTTTAAGTGCAGACTTTCAGCTTTAATTTCAGGGTATGAACATCCAAATCAGGTGAACGGTGTAGGAATTACAACACATTTTATATGTGCCCCCCCCCATTTTAAGGGACCAAAAATAATTGGACAAACTAACATAATCATAAATCTAATTGTCACTTTTAATACCTGGTTGCAAATCCTTTGCAGTCGATGACAGCCTGAAGTCTGGAACCCATAGACATCACCAGACGCTGGGTTTCATCCCTGGTGATGCTCTGTCTTCAATTCCTGCTTGCTCTTGGGGCATTTTCCCTTCAGTTTTGTCTTTAGCAAGTGAAATGCATGCTCAATTGGATTTAGGTCAGGTGATTGACTTGGTCATTGCAGAACATTCCACTTCTTTGCCTTAAGCAACTCTTTGGTGGCTGAATATGAGCAGATAATATTGCCCGAAACACTTCAGAATTCATCATACTGCTTTTGTCAGCAGTCACATCATCGATAAATACAAGGGAACCAGTTCCATTGGCAGCCATACATGCCCACGCCATAACACTACCTCCACCATGCTTCACTGACGAGGTGGTATGCTTTGGATCATGAGCAGTTCCTTCCCTTCTCCATACTCTTCTCTTCCCATCATTCTGGTACATGTTGATCTTGGTCTCATCTGTCTATAGGATGTTGTTCCAGAACTGTACAGGCTCTTTTAGATGTTTTTGGGCAAACTCTAATCTGGTCTTCCTGTTTTTGAGACTCACCAATGGTTTACATCTTGTGGTGAACCCTCTGTATTTACTCTGGTGAAGTCTTCTCTTAATTGTTGACTTTGACACAGATACGCCTACCTCCTGGAGAGTGTTCTTGATCTGGCCATCTGTTGTGTAGGGGTTCTTCTTCACCAGGGAAATAATTATTCTGTCATCCACCACAGTCGTTTTCTGTGGTCTTTTGGAGTTAATGATCCCACCAGTGCGTTCTTTCTTTTTAAGAATGTACCAAACAGTTGATTTGGCCACACCTAATGTTTTTGCTATCTCTCTGATAGGTTTGTTTTGATTTTTCAGCCTAACAATGGCTTGCTTCAATGATGGTGACAGCTCTTTGGACTTCATATTGAGAGTTGACAGCAACAGATTCCAAACACAAATACCATACTTGAAATTAACTCTAGACCTTTTATCTGCTCCTTGTCAATTAAATAACGAACTCCCTTTATGAGGGAATAACATACACCTGGCCATGGAAGAGCTGAGCAGCCAATTGTCCTATTACTTTTGGTCCCTTAAATAGGGGGGCGGCACATATAAAATGTGTTGTAATTCCTACACTTTTCACCTGATTTGGATGTAAATACCCTAAAATTAAAGCTGAAAGTCTCCACTTAAAGCACATCTTGATTGTTTTATTTCAAATCCATTGTAGTTGTATACAGAGCCAAAATAATGAAAATTGTGTCAATGTCCAAATATTTATGGACTGACTGTATGTTAATACAACAAAACTTTCAGAAAGTTTCAGAGCCAACTGAAGCAGCATGTGGCTGTGAAGAAAGTTCCCTTTGTGGATAATGATGGCAACATGGTGAATCCTACTAAACCCAACGGAATAAAAATGGAGAGATTTGTCTTTGATATCTTTCAATTTTCCAGGTGATATGATTACAGATCACTTGCATTATTTACATCTTCTCACACAACTCAGAGGTCCCCTTGTCTTATGAATTATCCTGTTCAACTCTTCTCACACTTCCTTTAAACAAAGACATTTATATTTTTCCAGGAGATTTGTTGCATTTGAGGTAGCAAGAGAGGATGAGTTTTCTCCCCTGAAGAATGGCCCTGGTGCTCCCCTGGACACCCCGTCCTCAGTGAGGCGCTCTCTGCTATCTCTGCATCTACGCTGGGTGCTGGCTGCAGGGGGGAGCTTCCTGGAGTCCTCCAGGCCCAGGTGAGTAACTAACCTCTACACTGACCATGTCTCATGTGGCTCCAGGCCCAGCGTTAGGATTAGGGTTAGGGAGAGGGAGGTAGACAAGGAAAAACTCCCAGAAAAACTTACTAGATGAGAATAAATGGAAGCAACCTTGGGAGAAGCAATTCAGTGAGGGATTCCCTCCTTGTTTCTATGGTGACACTGGAAGTTAGGGTTAGATGTTGTGGTTTCTAAGGTAACACTGGAAGTTAGGGTTTGATGTTGAGGTTTCTATGGTGACACTGGAAGTTAGGGTTTGATGTGGTTTCTAGGGTAACACTGGAAGAAGAACCTCTGGTGGTGTGTGAAATCTCCCCGTTGGTGTCCTATTTTGGAGAGGTAATACCCCCCTTACCCTAACAGCTCACTAACTCTGAAACCAAACTAACCATAATACCTCACTAACCATAATACCCCACTAACCATAATATTTCACTAACCATAATATCCCACTAACCTTAACCTCACTGTGGAGAGGTAACTACCTGTAAGACTGTGACACTGGAATACTGTCATCTGTAATACTTTTAGGTGCTTCAAGTTTCATCAAAGATGTTACCCCAGAATATGATAGAATGTAATTTCATATATTATGTGGATATTAATACAACCACAAAAAGCTGTCTCACAGAGAACCCAATGATTTAAGATGCAGGGTTATAGTGTTGCATTCAGAGGTGGTTAAGGGAGGTGGGTCACTAGTCTTCCTCCTCTGTCTGCTCAGGGGCTTCAGAGGTGGCCAAGGGAGGTGGGTCACTATTCTTCCTCCTCTGCTTAGGGGCTTCAGAGGTGGTTAAGGGAGGTGGGTCACTAGTCTTCCTCCTCTGCCCAGGGGCTTCAGAGGTGGTTAAGGGAGGTGGGTCACTATTCTTCCTCCTCTGCTCAGGGGCTTCAAGAGGTGGTTAAGGGAGGTGGGTCACTAGTCTTGCTCGTCTGCTCAGGGGCTTCAGAGGTGATTAAGGGAGGTGGGTCACTAGTCTTCCTCCTCTGCTCAGGGGCTTCAGAGGTGATTAAGGGAGGTGGGTCACTAGTCTTCCTCCTCTGCCCAGGGGCTTCAGAGGTGGTTAAGGGAGGTGGGTCACTATTCTTCCTCCTCTGCTCAGGGGCTTCAGAGGTGGTTAAGGGAGGTGGGTCACTAGTCTTCCTCCTCTGTCTACTCAGGGTCTGGACCTGATGCTGAAAGACAAGGTGTTGACATCTCCTTTTCATCTGAATGAGAAAACTGCAAAGCGACTTCTTCAGTAAATTCACAGCAGTCTGGGGAACTTGTACCCAGGATAACAAGTAAAAAGGATTTTCTCTTGAAACATATTGTCTACAACTAAATGTGATTCTCAGTTGGATTTTGCCAATATTGTAAATGAGCTAAATGGTTAATGGTGTAAGTATAATAGTCTTCATGTTAGCCATGACACTGTAATATGGTTAACAGTGATGTTAATATCCAGGATTCAGCCCTTTGAGCATCATGCATCAAGCATTTATGAATGCAACAACTTTGTTTACTATTTTTGATTTAGAACATGACAGACAGAATTTGATCCAGTTTGTCTCCACCATTGCGCAATATCTTTGTGAAAATAAATATTAACACTTGTTTGTTTATCAACTTTGTGAGTTTGATTCCTGGCTGTTGTGTCATTGGGCAAGGCACTTCACCTGCTAAATGAAAACATTTAAAAAACAGCTGTGTAAAAGGTTCCTATAGCCTTACTGGTGTACGGAATAGCGTCATTATTGACTAAGGCTTACATCTAGAAACCCCGAAAATATGCCACCGGACTTTACCTAACATGTTGACACAGAGGGCTACCATTTTTGATTTACATAAACTTCTCATACATTTTTACATTTGGGCCTCCTATTTTAAAAGCGTGTTTGAACCAACTTCTCATCTCTCGCTCCAAGCTGTGCCACTTGGCGCCCCCTAGAGGTTGAAGCTGTGCCACTTAGCGCCTTCTAGAGGTTTGTGTAACTGTTGTGTAAACTGGATGCATCGTGTTTTTCGGCATTTGTTTTCGGGGTTTGTGTGCTTTTTGCATCGTTTCTATATTACCAGCGTGTTTATGTATTGTATTTTCTTAAATGGCAGTGCGTTTGCACTTGCACCATACAAGTACCTACATTTGTATAATTTAAATTTTACATTAAAACCCTCAGAGTCGTTTTAAATGTTTAGAATACATTGTTTCATTAATGTTAATGCCAAGTGATAAAATATTCCGATATCAATATCAATAAATGGCCAAATTTCAAGAAATTGCTTAATGTTAATCTCGCGATTAATTTATTAATCTGGAACATGTACTACATACGTACTTTTCTATGACATTATGTTTTTCTTTTTTTAAGCATTCGACTATCGATTAAACCGGGAGGATCTGATACACGGGACACTGTTCCTACTTTCTAGGGAATTAATTATTTGTTACACAGATTAACCGGAAGTGGAGGTTGTTTTGTTGACATCGGACAGAAACTAAGAAATAAACCAAATAAACAGGAGAAGGTAACCATGACAACCATCACATAACCATCACATTCTGGTATCATGAGTCTAGATATGTAATTATCTAGTTGGTTGGTTATCTTAGTAACGCACCTAAGGAAGATATAATATAGCCTCATGAATATTGTCTTGCTGCTGAAGCTTTATTTATTCTGACGCAGCTGCAGATAAATCATGGTTTTACTGTTTAGTTCATAGTCTGGGTTTGTTGTTTTACTGTATAGTTAATCATATAATCTGGGTATTTAGTTTAACTGGGAGCTGCCAAGTGAACATGAGCCGATATTGCTAGTTGAACATTACAGGAGACAAGGTTGCATCTGCAGCAAATAAAATGGCTGAAATGCATGATTGTAGCAGGGTTAGGGTTAGAGTAGTTAAAACAGAAACCTTTAACTGTTGATAAACCTTGACTCAGAGGTAATTTAATGACAACCCCGTCTGTCTCATCTAGTTCAGCTGTTTTGGTTTTAGTATCATCAGGACAGACATACTGGTCTATTTCTGTAATGATGAGCATGATGGAAGTAATGGTTTTAGACATAAGAGAAAAATACGTCTTTATATCAGGGTTAGCTGGCTACCTGTGTATCGGGTTGACAAGTTAGGACAGTTGGTAAATACATTAAAGGAACATCTTTGACGGACACGTTCACATAAGATCTGAATGTGCTTATATGCAGGGCTCGAATATAGCCAGATTCTTTATTTTTATTTTTACATCGTTCATTTCAAAACTTTTCAGCATAATATATATCAGCAAATATTACTTCTGTACATTGTCTTACCATGTATCATATGTGGGTAGGAAGTGAAGAGATTCTAGTCTGTGTCCACTGAATGCCGTCTTGTCAATAATTTACAAGTCCAGAACAGAGACACTTTTATGTGCTTAGTTGTTCTTTGATTTGCAATGTAAAAGATCCCTGTTGTGATAAGTTTCTGCTGCAGGTCATAAGGTGAAGCTGAGATGGCTGCCAAAGCAGCGGACAGCCCAGACACCCTGATGGTTCTGTCAACAGTTTACTGCCTCAGGAACCTCAAGAGGACCATGTGTTACCAGGGACAAGGGAACAAGCTCTGTCTGCGCTCTGACGTCTTTCTTCCCAGTGAAATCTGTGACAAACTGGTGAACACGTATGTATAACTGGAGGTTGGATAGTCAGAATGTAGTGTAACCTTATGACCTGAAGTAGCTGTGTTGGTGTGTGTGTAGATAGAGCGGATGTGTGTGTGTAGGTATATGGAGCTGATGTGTGTGTGTGTGTATGTATGTAGGTACATGGAGCTGATGTGTGTGTGTGTGGTTATATGGAACTGATGTGTGTGTGTGTAGGCACATGGAGCTGATGTGTTTGTGTGTGTGTAGGTATATGGAGCTGATGTGTTTGTGTGTGTATGTAGGTAGGTACATGGAGCTGATGTGTGTGTGTGTGGTTATATGGAACTGATGTGTGTGTGTGTAGGCACATGGAGCTGATGTGTTTGTGTGTGTGTAGGTATATGGAGCTGATGTGTTTGTGTGTGTATGTATGTAGGTACATGGAGCTGATGTGTGTGTGTGTGTGTGTGTGTGTGTGTGTGTGTGTGTGTGTGTAGGTATATGGAGCTGATGTGTGTATGTGTGTGTGTGTGTGTGTGTATGTAGGTACATGGAGCTGATGTGTGTGTGTGTGTGTGTGTGTGTGTGTGTGTATAGGTATATGGAGCTGATGTGTGTGTGTGTATGTAGGTACATGGAGCTGATGTGTGTAGGTACATGGAGCTGATGTGTGTGTAGTTATATGCAACTGATGTGTGTGTAGGCACATGGAGCTGATGTGTGTGTAGGTACATGGAGCTGATGTGTGTGTATGTAGGTACATGGAGCTGATGTGTGTGTGTGTGTGTGTGTGTAGGTATATGGAGCTGATGTGTGTGTGTGTGTATGAAGGTACATGGAGCTGATGTGTGTGTGTGTGTGTGTAGTTATATGGAACTGATGTGTGTGTGTGTAGGCACATGGAGCTGATGTGTGTGTATGTGTGTGTGTGTGTGTTTGTGTGTGTGTGTGTAGGTATATGGAGCTGATGTGTGTGTGTATGTAGGTACATGGAGATGGTGTGTGTGTGTGTGTGTGTGTGTGTGTGTGTGTGTGTGTGTGTGTGTGTGTGTGTGTGTGTGTGTGTAGGTACATGGAGCTGATGTGTGTGTGTTTAGGTATATGGAGCTGATGTGTGTTTGTGTGTGTAGGTACATGGAGCTGATGCACACAGACAGTAACTTTGAGCCTGAGGAAGGCTTCTTCCAGCTGTTCTGGGACCCCAGAAGCACCCGTTTGACCAGGATACAGCTGAGGGAGGATTTGGTACGAGACCGGGACCTGGAGGCTATTGGCAAGCAGGTGATATGCAGCCACTCATAGTAACTATTCCTGTAACTATACATCTTCTTCCAGATAGCTTTGCAGGCAGGAATCTGTGTGCATGTATATGACTCTGGCATGATAAATGAGGTAGGTGTTTTGTTCAGGACCCAAGGATCTGCAGAGCCATGTGTGCCAGCAGTGCATTAGTTACATGGAAACATTTAGTGACCTCATGCTATCTTCAACAAACCTGCAAAAATGTTGAGCTAAAAGGCATGGTTGCATATCTCTGTCATTGATTCATACTTTTACTTTGTCTTCTCAATAACATTTCAGGATTAAAAACTTTTGGTAAATTAACCAGTTAATAATCCTCAAAACTTTTGCCAGGATCAACTAGCAAATCTGACTGTAGTGAAACTGTACTGATAAAGAGCTCTCGTCTGTTCTAGGACCTGATAGAGCTTCATCTTACCTACTGCAACAACTTATCTGCTCGCAGCCTGAAAACCCTAAGCTGCTTCAGGCAGACCCTGGTCTCCCTCAGTCTTTTTGGATGTAACCACATCTTCTACCGGAAGGGAGGCGCACCTCTGGCAGACGAGGATGAGGAGGAGGATGAGGAGGAGAGCCCGGCCTCCAGGCAGGCATTAGAGAAAGACTTTAGCTTCCAGGGGTTTAACCGCCTTCGCCTGCTGAACCTGGGCGGGCTGCCGGAGGAGGTGGATGTGGAGGCTCTGCTCCGGCCCTTACCAGCCCTCACTGCTCTGGACCTGTCAGGTGTGCAGCTGGCACGGACAGCCTTTCTGACCCAGTGGAAAGACAGACTGGCTTCCCTGGTTCTGTACAACATGGACCTGTCAGAGGAGCTAGTCACCACTGTGGTCAAACTGGTCCACCTCAGGTGAGGCTGGGCGATGATCATGAGTTCGAATAAGAACGTTTGGAAGGAAGGAGTAGGAGAATAGGCTATTGCCATTTAAATCATAAGCATACTCTTAAAGGTAGGCATGGAGATGTTATTAAAAAAAATTATATACATAATTAGTACAGGGGAATGGCTGAACTTATGAAGAAAAGTGTGTGGCTGCAATGCTTCTGCTATGTATTGTGTTTGATTAAAAATACATTCAGAATGCTCACTCAGGCATCTGATACAGGCTGGGCTGATGCAGGTCTGATACAGGTCTGATATAGGCTAGGCTGATGCAGGTCTGATACAGGTCTGATGCAGGTCTGATGCAGGGCTGATACAGGGCTGATACAGGGCTGATACAGGCTGGGCTGATGCAGGTCTGATATAGGCTGGGCTGATGCAGGTCTGATGCTGGTCTGATACAGGCTGGGCTGATGCAGGTCTGATACAGGCTGGGCTGATGCAGGTCTGATGCAGGGCTGATGCAGGTCTGATGCAGGTCTGATGCAGGGCTGATGCAGGGCTGATGCAGGGCTGATACACTTAGTGTAAAAAACAAAACAAAAAAAACATTTGTGTCACTATGAGAAATAACACTTTACTTGCAACAGGGATTTTGTGTATGTTGCATTCTGAATTTAACACCAGTTTTCCATCATAGGCACCTGGACATCTCTCGAGAGAGTCGGAGAACTTCTAAATTCAAGATGACTCGTAAGGTCCTGACAGCCATTGTTCAAGGCCTGGTGAATTTGGTGTCCCTGGACATATCGGGACACATCATGCAGGACAACTGCACCGTTCCTCACTTCGAGGAGGCTGTGGGACGGCCCAGGTGGATTAACTTTGACATCAAAATAACCTGATGGACCATTTTCTATGTCTTGCATCTCAAGGATGATGAACATGATCATATGTGTTTCTTCCTCTTGTAGCATTGAGCCCTGTAAGAGCAGCATCTCTCCTCTCCAGGAGCTGAAAAGGCCTCTTCAGTTTCTGGGGCTTTATGACACCACGCTATGTAACGTAACTCACATCCCTGCATACAAGGTTTGCACGTGAATGCAAACATTCTAAACTAAACAAAAGCTAAACTAATATTACCGTATTTCTCGGACTATAGGGCGAAAACATTTTAATGTAGTGCCTTGTACCACATTAAATCGGATTAATCGGATTATAAGGCGCAGTGTCGTTTTTTGAGAAAAATAAAGGCTTTTAAGTGCTTTTAAGTATTTTTCTCAAAAAACGACACTGCACTTTATAATCCGAAGAGCTTTATATATGGATTAATTATTTTGTTTACTGACCTCTAAGCGATTTTTGTGTGGTACAAGGCACTACATTAAAATGTTTTAGTACGACTTTGGTAAACTACAAAGCCGCACCGCTTGCAGCATTACGGCTACCGTAACCAGGGGCCCGTTCTTCGTACGTCGCTTAATACATCCGAGATCAAATGACACATCCAAGATGATTTCATCCTGCTAACTATGATCCGGCTAACTGGGTTCTTCGAAGAAACCAGGGGCCCGTTCTTCGTACGTCGCTTAATACATCCGAGATCAAATGACACATCCAAGATGATTTCATCGTGCGAATCATGATCCGGCTAACTGGGTTCTTCGAACAAACCTGTTGTGTACGATTAGTATCACTGGATAGGATCACGTGTTGGCTTAAAAGGGGATATGTATCGATAGTAGAAACATTGATCAGCAACGCTGCTATTGGCTGTTCAGCATGGCCAAAGAACGTGCCCACTTTTTCTCCCAATCAGAACAAGAGCTTTTAATGGTAGGTTATTCCGAATTTGAGTCGTTATTTAAAACGACAGGGAACACCTCAAAGTCGGCAAATGCCATGAGAGTGGGCTGGCAAAAAGTAGCAGACAAATTAAAGTAAAAGTGAAATACAAGAATATTCTACAAAATGGTAGCCTTTAATTCATACTGTCTTTATTTTTAAAAAGCCACTTATTTTTCCTCCCTTTTAAAAACCACTGTTAAAGGATGTGTTTGTCTATAACAGCCACAAAGAAAAATGCTGAAAAAAACGGTATCTCTCAACAATTACACTTTATCCCGCAATACCCGATTAATTTGAAAAGCTCTGCGAATTATTCTCCCACCTTCCGCAAGAGGTTGCTCGCGTAAGGCTGCGACATACTTCCCTATCTCCTCCGCTTATAAAGCCTCAATCTAATCTTGTTTACATGAAGTAAACCTGGGGGGTATTGCACGAAAGTAGAATAAAGAAAGCCAGAATAACTGAGCAAGCGCGGCTTGACCTAGTCTGGCCGTCGTATCCTGGCTTAATTGGTTGCACGTTTGCCAAGCCAGGATGAAAAGGCGCGGCTATGTCAAACCAGATGTAGGTAGTCAGGATTAATGCGTGTTCACGGCATTCTTAAATAGACCTCGCGATCGCTCACAGAATCACCGATCAGAACATGGAAAAGAGTCGCGCAACATATTTCACGGCCGCAGAACAACAGCTCCTGATGGAGTTTTATGAGGAGGAGAAGGATATTAATTAAAAAGGACAATACTCAAGCCATAATAAAAGAAAGAGAATAAACCTGGCAGACAATAGCGGACCGGATTAATGCGTTAGTATTCAAAAAGTGTACAATCCTCTGGAGCTGTCATAATTGGGCTACAATTAAGCATGTCCATAAGTTTAACTTTTTCTGCGAATGTTACGTAGGTGTACAGCCACAGTAAATATTACAGTAAACCGCAACTTTATTGATGCACAGGTAGAGAAGACGCGGAGAGACTGTTTATCCAATCAGAATGCAGAACACAATGCACGTGCAAATCCGTGAAGTGAACCGTGATATCGCGAGGATTCACTGTACTGAACCATGATATCGCGAGGGTTCACAGTATTGAACCGTGATATAGCGATGGTTTACTGTAATGCAATAAAACATATTTATGAAACCTCGACGGCAGTTTGACAAGCAGTCTTCATCAGCATATCAATATAACACTTGGCCAGAGTAATAATAATACCACTTAAATCAATATTAAAAGACTGTTGTAGATTTAATTGAAATGAGAAATGACAATATACTAAATATGTGTAAATGTTAAATGCATTATAATTAAAATGATGCAACATATTTAAAAAGATCATGGACATGCTGTAAAACACGTGAATTCCTCACAGGATTGACTGTGGAAATGCAGGTGAATCACTAGGATTAATCTTAGCCTGGCTGTTAGCCTGGGGCCCGTTCTTCGTACGTCGCTAACTCAGTTAGCCGGATTTGATTGTTGGCGATTTGGCATGATCTTGGATCATTTGATTCTTCGAAGCTCATCCTAGACTTGTCGTCATAGCAACAGGTCCGTAAGCTCAAACCTGCTCGGGAGCAGGGGCCCGTTCTTCGTACGTCGCTTACTACATCCGAGATCAAATGACACATCCAAGATGATTTCATCGTGCGAATCATGATCCGGCTAACTGGGTTCTTCGAACGAACCTGTTGTGTACGATTAGCATCACTGGATAGGATCACGTGTTGGCTTAAAAGGGGATATGTATCGATAGTAGAAACATTGATCAGCAACGCTGCTATTGGCTGTTCAGCATGGCCAAAGAACGTGCCCACTTTTTCTCCCAATCAGAACAAGAGCTTTTAATGGAAGATTATGCCGAATTTGAGTCGTTATTTAAAACGACAGGGAACACCTCAAAGTTTGCAAATGCCATGAGAGTGGGCTGGCAAAAAGTAGCAGACAAATTAAAGTAAAAGTGAAATACAAGAATATTCTACAAAATGGTAGCCTTTAATTCATACTGTCTTTATTTTTTAAAAGCCACTTATTTTTCCTCCCTTTTAAAAACCACTGTTAAAGGATGTGTTTGTCTATTTATAACAGCCACAAAGAAAAATGCTGAAAAAAACGGTATCTCTCAACAATTACACTTTATCCCGCAATACCCGATTAATTTGAAAAGCTCTGCAAATTATTCTTCCACCTTCCGCAAGAGGTTGCTCGCGTAAGGCTGCGACAGACTTCCCTATCTCCTCCGCTTATAACGCCTCAATCTAATCTTGTTTACATGAAGTAAACCTGCTCCCGAGCAGGTTTGAGCTTACGGACCTGTTGCTATGACGACAAGTCTAGGATGAGCTTCGAAGAATCAAATGATCCAAGATCATGCCAAATCGCCAACAATCAAATCCGGCTAACTGAGTTAGCGACGTACGAAGAACGGGCCCCAGGTTTACTTCATGTAAACAAGATTAGATTGAGGCGTTATAAGCGGAGGAGATAGGGAAGTCTGTCGCAGCCTTACGCGAGCAACCTCTTGCGGAAGGTGGAAGAATAATTTGCAGAGCTTTTCAAATTAATCGGGTATTGCGGGATAAAGTGTAATTGTTGAGAGATACCGTTTTTTTCAGCATTTTTCTTTGTGGCTGTTATAAATAGACAAACACATCCTTTAACAGTGGTTTTTAAAAGGGAGGAAAAATAAGTGGCTTTTTAAAAATAAAGACAGTATGAATTAAAGGCTACCATTTTGTAGAATATTCTTGTATTTCACTGTTACTTTAATTTGTCTGCTACTTTTTGCCAGCCCACTCTCATGGCATTTGCAGACTTTGAGGTGTTCCTTGTCGTTTTAAATAACGACTCAAATTCGGCATAATCTTCCATTAAAAGCTCTTGTTCTGATTGGGAGAAAAAGTGGCCACGTTCTTTGGCCATGCTGAACAGCCAATAGCAGCGTTGCTGATCAATGTTTCTACTATCGATACATATCCCCTTTTAAGCCAACACGTGATCCTATCCAGTGATACTAATCGTACACAACAGGTTCGTTCGAAGAACCCAGTTAGCCGGATCATGATTCGCACGATGAAATCATCTTGGATGTGTCATTTGATCTCGGATGTAGTAAGCGACGTACGAAGAACGGGCCCCTGGTCCGGAGCAGGCTAGCTGCGGAGAATAAATCACCATGGTAACTTGGCCAGGCTAAATTTTATCGGCTTTCGTGCAACCGACTTGAGGCTAAATTCAGCCAGGATAACCAACATAGCCCGGCTTAATCCCTTATCCTAGTTTTGTGCAATACCCCCCTGCTCCCGAGCAGGTTTGAGTTTACGGACCTGTTGCTATGACGACAAGTCTAGGATGAGCTTCGAAGAACCAAACGATCCAAGATCATGCCAAATCGTCAACAATCAAATCCAGCTAACTGAGTTAGCGACGTACGAAGAACGGGCCCCTGTTGTGTGTGATTAGTATCGCTGGATTTAGTTATCTGAGATAATTGCGCGATCATGTGTTGGCTTAAAAGGGGATATGTATCGATAGTAGAAACATTGATCAGCAACGCTGCTATTGGCTGTTCAGCATGGCCAAAGAACGTGCCCACTTTTTCTCCCAATAAGAACAAGATCTTTTAATGGAAGGTTATGCCGAATTTGAGTCTTTATTTAAAACGACAGGGAACACCTCAAAGTCTGCAAATGCCAGGAGAGTGGGCTGGCAAAAAGTAGCAGAGAAATTAAAGTAAAAGTGAAATACAAGAATATTCTACAAAATGGTAGCCTTTAATTCATACTGTCTTTATTTTAAAAAGCCACTTATTTTTCCTCCCTTTTAAAAACCACTGTTAAATGATGTGTTGTCTATTTATGCTGAAAAAAACGGTATCTCTCAACAGTTACACTTTATCCCCGATTAATTTGAAAGGCTCTGCGAATTATTCTCCCACCTTCCGCAAGAGGTTGCTCGCGTATTTACTTCATGTAAACAAGATTAGATTGAGGCTTTATAAGCGGAGGAGATAGGGAAGTCTGTCGCAGCCATACGCGAGCAACCTCTTGCGGAAGGTGGGAGAATAATTTGCAGAGCCTTTCAAATTAATCGGGTATTGCGGGATAAAGTGTAATTGTTAAGAGATACCGTTTTTTCAGCCTTTTTCTTTGTGGCTGTTATAAATAGACAAACACATAATTTAACAAGGAGTGTAATTTAACAAGGAGTGTTTTTAAAAAGGAGGAAAAATACGTGGCTTTTTAAAATAAAGACAGTATGATTTAAAGGCTACCATTTTGTAGAATATTCTTGTATTTCACTTTCATTTGTCTGCTACTTTTTGCCAGCCCACTCTCCTGGCATTTGCAGACTTTGAGGTGTTCCCTGTCGTTTTAAATAACGACTCAAGTTCGGCATAACCTTCCATTAAAAGATCTTGTTCTTATTGGGAGAAAAAGTGGGCACGTTCTTTGGCCATGCTGAACAGCCAATAGCAGCGTTGCTGATCAATGTTTCTACTATCGATACATATCCCCTTTTAAGCCAACACATGATCGCCCAATTATCTCAAATAACTAAATCCAGCGATACTAATCATACACAACAGGTTTGTTCGAAGAACCCAGTTAGCCGGATCATGGTTAGCAGGATGAAATCATCTTGGATGTGTCATTTGATCTCGGATGTATTAAGCGACGTACGAAGAACGGGCCCCTGCTCCCGAGCAGGTTTGAGTTTACGGACCTGTTGCTATGACGACAAGTCTAGGATGAGCTTCGAAGAACCAAACGATCCAAGATCATGCCAAATCGTCAACAATCAAATCCAGCTAACTGAGTTAGCGACGTACGAAGAACGGGCCCCAGGGGGGTATTGCACGAAAGTAGAATAAAGAAAGCCAGAATAACTGAGCAAGCGCGGCTTGACCTAGTCTGGCCGTCGTATCCTGGCTTAATTGGTTGCACGTTTGCCAAGCCAGGATGAAAAGGCGCGGCTATGTCAAGCCAGATGTAGGTAGTCAGGATTAATGCGTGTTCACGGCATTCTTAAATAGACCTCGCGATCGCTCACAGAATCACCGATCAGAACATGGAAAAGAGTTACGCAACATATTTCACGGCCGCAGAACAACAGCTCCTGATGGAGTTTTATGAGGAGGAGAAGGATATTAATTAAAAAGGACAATACTCAAGCCATAATAAAAGAAAGAGAATAAACCTGGCAGACAATAGCGGACCGGATTAATGCGTTAGTATTCAAAAAGTGTACAATCCTCTGGAGCTGTCATAATTGGGCTACAATTAAGCATGTCCATAAGTTTAACTTTTTCTGCGAATGTTACGTAGGTGTACAGCCACAGTAAATATTACAGTAAACCGCAACTTTATTGATGCACAGGTAGAGAAGACGCGGAGAGACTGTTTATCCAATCAGAATGCAGAACACAATGCACGTGGCAAATCCGTGAAGTGAACCGTGATATCGCGAGGATTCACTGTACTGAACCATGATATCGCGAGGGTTCACAGTACTGAACCGTGATATAGCGATGGTTTACTGTAATGCAATAAAACATATTTATGAAACCTCGACGGCAGTTTGACAAGCAGTCTTCATCAGCATATCAATATAACACTTGGGCAGAGTAATAATAATACCACTTAAATCAATATTAAAATACTGTTGTAGATTTCATTGAAATGAGAAATGACAATATACTAAATATGTGTAAATGTTAAATGCATTATAATTAAAATGATGCAACATATTTAAAAAGATCATGGACATGCTGTAAAACACGTGAATTCCTCACAGGATTGACTGTGGAAATGCAGGTGAATCACTAGGATTAATCTTAGCCTGGCTGTTAGCCTGGTCCGGAGCAGGCTAGCTGCGGAGAATAAATCACCATGGTAACTTGGCCAGGCTAAATTTTATCGGCTTTCGTGCAACCGACTTGAGGCTAAATTCAGCCAGGATAACCAACATAGCCCGGCTTAATCCCTTATCCTAGTTTTGTGCAATACCCCCCAGGAGTGTCGCGGAGTAATACATACTGTGTTTCACCATAATATTATTCGACTGATTTATCTGACAGTTTTTTTTCCGCTTAATGCGCCTTATAGTCCGGTGCGCTTTTATATATAAAAAAGATCGAAAATAGACCATTCATTGACAGTGTGCCTTATAATCCAGTGCGCCCTATAGTGCAAAAAATACAATACACTCTAGGACATTCTAGCCAAGTCATTTTAATGTATAATTTCATGATACGGTATACTTGCTGTTTTCAGTAGTCCGGTTCGATTGGTGGCGGTCCTGAGTTCCTCCGACCTCCAGTTCAGGAGATACATCCGTTTTAACCCGGAAACGACTGTATCTCCTGACCGGAAGCTCGCAGAGACACAGGCATAGTGTTGGTGTAAGTGTTGGTGTAACTGTTCTGAGCTTGTGTTGGTGTAAGTGTGCTGAGCTTGTGTGCTTCACTGCTGATTACAGGTGACAGGTTCTAAGAATGAGGAGCAGGTGTTGAATGCCATCGAAGCCTATACTGAGTTTCGCCCTGAGCTGGCCCACAGAGCCATCAACCAGCTGTTTGACATTGCAAGGATTCAACACTGCAGCCAGCTGCTCAGAGCTCTACAGGTGGTCTGCTCACACTAACCCTAACCCAGAATAATACAGAATCACTCCACATAGTCTCAAAGGAGCACATTCACTCCCCATGCACTCTGCCTTTATTGTAGCATGTTTGAACTCAGTCAAGTAAAATTTGGCTTTGAAAAGGTTTCGTTAAAAGGGTTTCAGTTACGGTTACTAAGTATATGACATTACATCAACTGTTGCTACCAAATTGTGTTCTGTTGTAGTCTTACATTGTAACCCATAAATATGTAAAACATCTGAGTGTTTGACTAATTGTAGAACCATTAGAACCAATAGACATTATAACTCGTATTCAATGTTAAACGTTTCAGACTATCACGGATTAGGCTAGTGCCGTGTCTAACCCAGGTGTCTAACTCAGGTGTCTAACCCAGGTGTCCAACAGGTGTCTAACTCAGGTGTCTAACCCAGGTGTCTAACCCAGGTGTCTACTCGGGTGTCTAACTCGGGTGTCTAACCCAGGTGTTTAACCCAGGTGTCTAACTCGGGTGTCTAACCCAGGTGTCTAACCCAGGTGTCTAACAGGTGTCATTTCCTCAGCTTGTCATTGCAGCTCTGAAGTGCCACAAGTATGACAAGAGTATTCAGGTGACGGGCAGCGCAGCACTATTCTATCTGACTAACACTGAGTACCGCAGTGACCAGAGTGTGAGGCTGCGGCGACAGGTCATCCATGTGGTGCTCAATGGCATGGAGCAGTACCAGGAGGTCACGGTGAGGGAACCAAGGGTGGGGAACCCAGGGTGGGGAAACCCAGTGTGGGGAACCATCAGATTTTTCTAATCTTTGAGCTTCTATACTTAAACTGTCGATTATCCAAATAAGCAGTTCCTGTCCTGCCTTTCTGCAGGTTCAGAGGAACTGCTGTCTCACGCTGTGCAACTTTAGCATCCCAGAAGAGTTGGAGTTCCAATATGGCAGAGTTAACCTGCTCCTATTGAAGATCCTGGAGCCAGCAAGGCAAGACGAGTCCATCCAGCGTATTGCCGTGCACCTTTGCAATGCTCTGGTCTGCCAGGTTGACAACCAGCACAAGGAGGCTGTCGGCAAGATGGGCTTTGTCAAGGTACAACATTGTTATTTTGGAGTATTAAGGGTTAGATTCTAACCCTAGAGTCAGGCTTGGGCGGTGTTTTTATTCCACATTTTCATTTGTTTTTTCATAGACGATGCTAAATCTGATCCAGAAAAAATTACAAGACAGAATGGTGAGTCTTGTTTATTTTGGGAAACACATTTACCTCACTATTTTGTAAATCACTTTGTAAACCCATTTCCTCACTGTACTGGATCTATAGACTGAAAGTCAAACAGCATCCGGTCTGTGTGTCTAAGACCAGTGATCTGTGATTATAGTAGTATTTATATACAGCTATCCACTATGGTTAGTTGGTGAAAAGTATAGACAATATTTTTTGCCAACAATTAATAACAAAATATAAAAACACAGTCGTTTTTTTAGATCGAAAATCATACATCATGAGAACCAATAAGTGCCAAGGGAAGAACTATAAATGCATAACAATACGATTGCGAACATAAAGCAAGAGATACAACAAACAACACTGGCAAGTCACCGTATGGGGACTAACCGATAGTTCTAAAGCACATTAGATTATGTGAAGTGCCATACTATTCCTAAGTGCCATTAAATTCTCTAAATAGGTGAGTTTTAAGCCTTCTTTTGAAGGTGAGAAGGCAGTCTGTGCTTCTGATGGAGGTGGGGAGTTGATTCCACCATTGGGGAGCCAGGCAGTGGAAGAGTTTGCGTTGCGCTCGGGCGCTCTTGAGGGGAGGGGTACCACCAGACGGTTGTCAGCAGATGACCGTAGGTGATGGGTGGGGGTATAGGGCTGGAGGATAGAGTTGATATAGGTCGGGGCAGTCCCGTTTACAGCCCGGAAGGTCAGCACCAGGGTCTTGAATCTGATGTGGGCCATGACAGGAAGCCAGTGGAGGGCGATGAGGAGTGGGGTGACATGACAGCGTCTGGGTAGGTTGAAAACCAGACGAGCGGCTGCATTCTGTATCCTCTGAAGGGGACGGATTGCATTTGCAGGAAGGCCGGCTAGTAGCGAGTTGCAGTAATCCAGCTTTGTGAGGACAAGGGCTTGGACTAGCAGTTGGGTGGAATGTTGAGAGAGGTATTTTCGGATTTTTCTGATGTTGACCGAGAGACTGCGGCAATATGAGCTGTGAGGGAGAGTTCGTCGTCCAAGGTGACCCCCAGGTTCCTGGCAGAGGATGAAGGGGTCACTGTTGCAGATCCCATAGTGATGGAGAGATCGTGGGTGATTGAGGGTTTGGCAGGGATGATGAGGAGTTCTGTTTTGGTGAGGTTCAGCTGGAGGTGATGTCTGGTCATCCAGGCTGAGATATCAAAGAGGCAGGCCTCCATTCTGGTCGATATCCCTTGATCAGTTGGGGGAAAGGATAGATATAGCTGCGTGTCGTCAGCGTAGCAGTGATAGGAGAAGCCATGGAAGGCAATGATTGGCCCGAGTGAGGTGGTGTATAGGGAGAATAGGAGCGGACCAAGGACGGAACCCTGCGGGACCCCAGTGGAGAGCAGGCGGGTACCAGATATTTTCCCTCCCCAGGAGACTTGATAGGATCTTCCTGTCAGGTAGGATGAGATCCATTTAAGCGCAGTGCCAGTGATGCCCATCTCTTCGAGTGTGGCATGCAGGATCTGGTGGTTGACTGTGTCGAATGCTGCGGAGAGGTCTAGCAGAATGACAACAGAAGACCTTGAGGCTGCTCTGGCACACTGGAGGGCCGTGGTAACCGACAGGAGGGCAGTCTCAGTGGAGTGGCCGGTCTTGAAGCCCGACTGGGTAGGGTCCAGAAGGTTGTTCTGGGAAAGAAAGCTGGACAGTTGGTTAGCTACAGCACGCTCAATTGTTTTAGAGAAGAAGGGTAGCAGTGAGACTGGTCTGTAGTTCTGGAGGACGGCTGGGTAAGAGAGGGTTTTTGAGTAGGGGTTTGACTATAGCCTGTTTGTATGCTGAGGGAAAAGTGCCAGAGGTGAGTGAGGAGTTGAGGACATGGAGAAGGAACGGAGTAATAGAAGGATAAATACTTTGGAAAAGAGGGGAGGGGATTGGGTCAAGGGGGCAAGAGGTGGGGCGGTGGGAGAGAACGAGGTCAGACATGCCTGTTTCAGATGAGGGGGAAAAGGAGGAGAGGCAAGTAGAGGGTTCAGACAAGGTGTGGGAGCGGTTAGGGAGGGTTCAGGGAATTGGCTGCTGATGTCTGCAATTTTATCCCCAAAGAAGTGAGAGAAGCCGTCTGCTGTCAAGGTAGTAGGAGGAGGAGGGTTGAGGAGTGAGGAAAAGGTAGAGAACAGTTTGTGGGGGTTAGGAGCGTTGTTCACTCCGTTGTTTCAAGAAGTAGTCAGTTTTTGCCTCCGTTATGTGAGTGGAAAAGGTCTTGAGAAGGGAGTGGTACTTCGAGGTCGAGGTCTTGATTATCCTTGGACCACAACCTCTCTGCAGCCCGGAGGGAGGAGCGCTCTTTCCGAATGAGTATCAATGTTCAATTAGTTGTAATGTTATGTAATAGTAGAAAAGGTTTCTTCTTAATGTTATGTAATGTTGTTGCCAGTGTGACCAAGTAATGGAGTTTTCCTGGAGTGCTCTGTGGAACATCACTGATGAGACGCCTGACAACTGCCAGATGTTCCTCAGCTGTCGAGGCATGACTCTATTCCTGGACTGCCTCAAGGTTGGTGACACACTCACTTCCATTCCTTTTTTAGCATATCATCATTTCAAGTTGGCAGGTACTTTAGTCATACTCATAGAGTTGTTGCTTATTGCGACATAATAAAACAGACAATAATAAATTATGTTGTAGCTGTATTAGGATTAGTGTTTGGGCTGTATTAGGGTTAGGGCTGTGTTAGGGTTACATTTATTCATTTAGCAGATGCTTTTATCCAAAGCGACTTACAAGAGAGAGCTTTACAAAAGAGCATTGGGCACTAAGCATAGCAATGTGAGAGACCCCAAACATAGCGGGTTTATAGATAATGAAAAATACATCGTGGGAAACCAGTAAGTGCCAAGGGAAGAGCTAAGAGCTTTTAGCCGAACAGATTACAAATTTAAGGCAGTCACCTCCGACGGGCAATTATCTACTTGTAGGAAGCGAACGACAAAGCAACAACAACAGCTGATTTTTCTAGGGTTAGTTAAACTCAGGTGTCTAACCCAGGTGTCTAACCCAGGTGTCTAACCCAGGTGTCTAACCCAGGTGTCTAACCCAGGTGTCTAACCCAGGTGTCTAACCCAGGTGTCTAACCCGTAGGTGGCGTTCCGGGGTGTAAGACCGGAAGAGAGAGTTGATATAATGCGGTGCAGTCCTGTTAGGGTTAGGGCTAGGGCTGCGTTAGGGTTAGGGCTAGGGCTGTGTTAGGGTTAGGGCTGTGTTGGGCTTTATTACCGTTTTACATGCTGGCTGTCACACCTCTTCTTGTTCATCCTGACTCTTAGGAGTTCCCAGACAAGCAGGAACTTCACCGAAACATGCTGGGGCTACTGGGGAATGTAGCGGAGGTCCGGGTTCTGAGATCACAACTCCTCACGCCAGAGTTCATCTCAGTTTTCAGGTGATAGCTGAGATTCATCTTGTGCTTGATTTATCTGCTTCATTAAGCAGAACATCGGCTTATAATATGTTTTATGACAAAGGCCAAAGCATTTTTCTTCCCCCGTGCAGATTTGAAGAGTCTGTCTGATATCAGTATTGTATATGCTGTATCTACATTAGCAGGGATTATGGAGCAGTGGCATACTTCATGTAACTCTTACTGTACTACTTCAGTAATGTCTGCAAAGTTAGAAGTTGTGCAGTCATTTCCATGTATATAGGATTTAGTTTTTTGTGTGTGCTTTGTGTGCTGTCAGTAATCTGTTGGACAGTAAGGCGGACGGTATCGAGGTGTCCTACAATGCTTGTGGCGTGCTCTCCCACATCATGTTCGATGGCCCTGAGGCCTGGCCCATGGTGGAGCCACAAAGGGACTCTGTCATGAACAAGATGTGGGACGCCATTCAGAGCTGGGACATCAGTTCCCGACGGAACATCAACTACAGGTCAGTCCAGACACGCTGAACCAGACACGCTGAACCAGACACGCTGAACCAGACACGCTGAACCAGACACCCTGAACCAGACACCCTGAACCAGACACCCTGAACCAGACACGCTGAACCAGACACCCTGAACCAGACACGCTGAACCAGACACGCTGAACCAGACACGCTTAACCAGACACGCTGAACCAGACACGCTGAACCAGACACGCTTAACCAGACACGCTGAACCAGACACGCTGAACCAGACACGCTGAACCAGACACGCTGAACCAGACACCCTGAACCAGACACCCTGAACCAGACACCCTGAACCAGACACCCTGAACCAGACACCCTGAACCAGACACGCTGAACCAGACACCCTGAACCAGACACCCTGAACCAGACACCCTGAACCAGACACCCTGAATCAGACACCCTGAACCAGACACCCTGAACCAGACACGCTGAACCAGACATCCTGGTTCAGACACCCTGGTTCAGACACCCTGAACCAGACACCCTGAACCAGACACCCTGAACCAGACACGCTGAACCAGACACGTTGACCCAGACACACTGAACTAGACCATGGTCCTTGAAATATTAATAAGGTCCAGACAAGGGCCTTAAAATGACCTGGATAAGGATTGGATAGTATTTTTAAAAAGGTTTTGCTTTTAGGTCGTTTGAGCCAATTCTCCGCCTACTGCCTCAGAGCATCTCTCCTGTCAGCCAGCATTGGGCCACCTGGGCTCTGTACAACCTGGTGTCTGTCTACCGTGAGTACTGGAGCACATGCTCATCTTACATGCTACACAGTAGGAGGAATATTTATACATAATCCTTGTAAAACACATTTTTAAACCATTGGTGTCAAACTCATGCCATTGAGGGCCAAGAGGGTGCAGGTTTTCACGTCAGCCACGTCACGCACGTGCTTGGCTGACGTGAAAACCTGCACCCTCTTGGCCCTCGATGGCATGAATTTGACACCAATACTTTAAATGGCTCACAATAGTCCTGTCCTCCCTGTGCTCTTAGCAAGTAAGTACTGCCCCCTACTGATCAAGGAGGGTGGCATTATTCTGCTGGAAGAGCTGCTGGGATTGGAGACCTCACAAGAAGAAACCAAGGACATGGCCAGGTATCACTGTCTGCTGTCTCACCTTCATTTACATGGCCAGGTATCACTGTCTGCTGTCTCGCCTTCATTTACATGACCAGGTATCACTGCCTGCTGTCTCACCTTCATTTACATGGCCAGGTATCACTGCCTGCTGTCTCATCTTCATTTACATGGCCAGGTATCACTGTCTGCTGTCTCACCTTCATTTACATGGCCAGGTATCACTGCCTGCTGTCTCACCTTCATTTACATTTGCTCACCTACACATGCTCACCTTCTTGTAGATTACTTTTGCATCTTTACAATTATTTTTTTTGTCCCCATTGTCAGTTTAACAATTATTATTAACTTCACACTTAAATGTAATATTAATTCCCACCTGTCACTGGCTGGATAGGAAGTGGAAATACAGTTGAATGACCCATGACGGTGGTGAAGCATCTTATTTTGTTTCCACAGGAAGGTGATGGAGCAATGTGAGAACTTTAAAGAAGACCCCATGGAGACCAACCATGGACAGGAGGTCAACAATGGACAAAGAGGTTGACAACACAACGATTGCACTGCCCCAATGAAGGGGGGACTGTAGGAGCTTTTGTCACTCTCCAGCAGCTCAGTATGCATCAGGTGGCTGTAGAGCAGCTGAGCTTTACTCTGGAATGCAACACTACAGGAAGTTCAGATGGGATGAAGGGTTGGTGTGTGAGTGTTGCGTCATGGATTTGTTTATGTTTATTTGATTGTTTTTGTGTTTGTTAAGAGCTGTAACAATAGAGGTGTGTGTGATAAGGAGTAAGACACCATGAAGATGCTTTGCTACGATGAAAAGGAAAAAGAAACATAAAGCTTTTCCCCCTCTTTCATTCAGCTTGTGTTAGGGCCTGTTAGGGTTAGGGTTAGGGCTAACTCTGTCTTCATAAGTTAAAGTTTGGGTCAGCGCTAACCCTGTCTTCATAAGTTAAAGTTAGGGTTAGGTCTAACTCTGTCTTCATAAGTTAAAGTTAGGGTTAGGTCTAACTCTGTCTTCATAAATTAATGTTAAGGTTAGGTCTAACTCTGTCTTCATAAGTTCATAGCTCAGTTTCAGCCTCCCCTTAGCCTCCCCTTAGCCTCCCCTCAGCCCCCCCGGTCAGGGCAGTCTGCTTCACTACAACCATACAACAGTGATCTGGGCACAGTGGTAGTTGTGACAGGGATAATAACAACATTAAGGCCACTAAGAACCCTGAGAACCCTAAGAACCCTAATAATCCTAACCCTCAGAACAGTCAAGAAGGAGTGTCAACATGGTGACAGCTCTGCAGTCTCCCCAAGGGCAAGGACCCCATGATGACATCTGCAGTCTCCCCAGATGGGGAGGCACCCCATGGTGACACAGTCTCCCCAGATGGGGAGGGACCCCATGGTGACAGGTCTGCAGTCTCCCCAAGGGCAAGGACCCCATGATGACATCTGCAGTCTCCCCAGATGGGGAGGGACCCCATGATGACATCTGCAGTCTCCCCAGATGGGGAGGGAACCCATGGTGACATCTGCAGTCTCCCCAGATGGGGAGGGACCCCATGATGACATCTGCAGTCTCCCCAGATGGGGAGGGACCCCATGGTGACATCTGCAGTCTCCCCAGATGGGGAGGACCCCATGGTGACATCTGCAGTCTCCCCAGATGGGGAGGGACCCCATGGTGACACAGTCTCCCCAGATGGGGAGGACCCCATGGTGACATCTGCAGTCTCCCCAGATGGGGAGGGACCCCATGGTGACATCTGCAGTCTCCCCAGATGGGGAGGGACCCCATGATGACATCTGCAGTCTCCCCAGATGGGGAGGGACCCCATGATGACATCTGCAGTCTCCCCAGATAGGGAGGGACCCCATGGTGACATCTGCAGTCTCCCCAGATGGGGAGGGACCCTATGATGACATCTGCAGTCTCCCGAGATGGGGAGGGACCCCATGATGACATCTGCAGTCTCCCCAGATAGGGAGGGACCCCATGATGACATCTGCAGTCTCCCCAGATGGGGAGGGACCCCATGGTGACATCTGCAGTCTCCCCAGATGGGGAGGGACCCCATGGTGACACAGTCTCCCCAGATGGGGAGGGACCCCATGGTGACACAGTCTCCCCAGATGGGGAGGGACCACATGGTGACAGGTCTGCAGTCTCCCCAGATGGGGAGGGACCCCATGGTGACATCTGCAGTCTCCCCAGATGGGGAGGGACCCCATGATGACATCTGCAGTCTCCCCAGATGGGGAGGGACCCCATGGTGACATCTGCAGTCTCCCCAGATGGGGAGGGACTCCATGGTGACACTGTCCCCCCAGATGGGAAGGGACCCCATGGTGACATCTGTAGTCTCCCCAGATGGGGAGAACCCAGTGGGCAGGGACCACCCTGGTCTCTGCTCAGTTTCTGATCTGTTCTGTATATATAGGTTTATGATGCATGATTAATTATAAACACCCCTATCACTTCTCTGTAAACTTATTTTTGGCTTCATTCAATATCTACCTATACATTTGATGTTTATGATACATACATGAAGATGGGAAAATGTGGAAATGTGGTGTGATTGTGTTCATGCATTCATGTAATTGTTTGGATCAATGGAGGGTGTCAAGGTTAGGCCTGTTGGGTTACTCCTAGACTGCATCATGAGGACATGCATCTTGAGGACATGCATCATGAGGACAGAATCGCTCAGCGTTTGCTTCATTATGGGATTAGGTGGAACTGGAGGTTGTGACAGTAACAGTGAACACGATGTCTAGACTAGTGTTTTATTGCAAATACAAAGTGCAGGTAATAAGGGAAAGAGGACTGATTCATCTATTAGGGTTATCTATTGACCCGATCCCTACATCTCTGCTGTAGCCTTCCTCTGATAGACACTCCTGTCATCTGGCTCCTTATTGGGGACTGCTAAATCCAGGCAGGATCTGCTGGTCCTCACTCTTCCTGGAACCCATGAGACCCTGCTCTCTCTTCCTCAATGACATGCAGGATGAATTCTTTCACCACTATAAAACTGCATTAATAATGACCTCTCTGTGTGCATCAAACCAACATAGATTAAATTGATTGGGATATATATTGAAAAGTGAACTAACTAAATGGATAATTAGGAATATATGCTTGATGTTGCGTTTAACTGGTCCAAGATTATGAGTTTTCAAAACTGGTGGAATGCCAACATCTGAATCATGGAGATTATTACTATATGATGCAACTCAATGTTCAAACTGTTACAAGAAATGTTTTAAATTACAATTTCCCCAAAACAATTATTACATTTGAAGTTTATTTTAACCCTCAACTACAGGAACATGAATGGGTTTACAGCCTTATTATGTCTTCACATATCCTGGATCAACAGAGCAACTTAATTAATTCACTGTTTCACTGTTCAATTCGCTCAGTCATCTATGGGGTCATCTATGTGCTGGGGTCATCTATGTGCTGGGGTCATCTATGTGCTGAGGTCAGCTATGTGCTGAGGTCATCTATGTGCTGGGGTCATCTATGTGCTGAGGTCATCTATGTGCTGGGGTCATCTATGTGCTGAGGTCATCTATGTGCTGGGGTCATCTACAGTATGTGCTGGGGTCATCTATGTGCCGAGGTCATCTATGTTTATTTTGTTCTGTCAAATTATAGTGGTTACGGTATTTTATTTTTCCAACGGTTGATCCAATCGTCGAAAGCCGTTAAGGGTTTTGCAGATGTCATTGGGTGGTACATCAACATGACATGTCTGGCTGGGCTCTGACTCATCTCTGATGCTCCATGATCTTTGTCATAAAGAGCAATGAAAGGTGTTGGATGTCACAAACTGCTTTGGAAGAAAGTTTGCTTGTTGGTTCATGCAAAACATTAGCAGTACAATCATGTGCCCTGATGTTGCTACTCCTTTTTGTTTTTATAAACAGACATTGTAAATTGCCCATGACAAAACCTTTTGAAGAGAAATGAGAGATGAAATGTAACCTTAACCCTAACCCTTTTGAAAGAGATTAAGGAGAATGTTTAACATCACAGGGGGTGATTTTAGGAGCATTAGTTTTAGACACCGTTCATTATTCTTCTCTATTTAAAATATTGGATAATTTACCAATAAAGTTGGAGTGGTTTTATGAATGTGATTTAGGATTTTATTAGCGACTAAATTCAAGTCCTTGTCATCATCCCTACCTGAATCTGTGCTTGTTGTTACACCCAGTCTTGAGTAGGTGGACCCAGATGCGGAGGCAGGGAGTGGGGTATAAGGTGCTTTATTTTGGGAAGCAAGGGAAAAGCAGGCGATGAAGGGTCCGGGAGGGCGAGGGCGGAATCCTCTGGGGTACAACAGTGGGAGCCGGCTGGGGGGTGCAGGAGAACAGGGGCCCGTTCTTCGTACGTCACTAACTAAGTTAGCGGATTTGATTGTTGACGATTTGGCATGATCTTGGATCGTTTGGTTCTTCGAAGCTCATCCTAGACTTGTTGTCATAGCAACAGGTCCGTAAGATCAAAACTGCTCGAGAGCAGGCTTACTTCATGTAAACAAGATTAGATTGAGGTTTTATAAACGGAGGAGATAGGGAAGTCTGTCGCAGCAATACGCCAGCAACCTCTTGCGGAAGGTGGAGCTTTTCAAATTAATCGGGTATTGCGGGATAAAGTGTAATTACAATTGTTGAGAGATACCGTTTTTTTCAGCATTTTTCTTTGTAGCTGTTATAAATAGACAAACACATCATTTAACAGTGGTTTTTAAAAGAGAGGAAAAATAAGTGGCTTTTTAAAATAAAGACAGTATGAATTAAAGGCTACAATTTTGTAGAATATTCTTGTATTTCACTTTAATTTGTCTGCTACTTTTTGCCAGCCCACTCTCCTGGCATTTGCTGAGGTGAGGTGTTCCCTGTCGTTTTAAATAACGACTCAAGTTCGGCATAACCTTCCATTCTCTTTCTCCCGATCTTGTTCTGATTGGGAGAAAAAGTGGGCACGTTCTTTTGCCATGCTGAACAGCCAATAGCAGCGTTGCTGATCAATGTTTCTACTATCGATACATATCCCCTTTTAAGCCAACACATGATCGCGCAATTATCTCAAATAACTAAATCCAGTGATACTAATCATACACAACAGGTTCGTTCGAAGAACCCAGTTAGCCGGATCATGATTAGCAGGATGAAATCATCTTGGATGTGTCATTTGATCTCGGATGTATTAAGCGACGTACGAAGAACGGGCCCCTGGAGCCCTGGGGTGAGCAGCGGGCTTTCCACCAGTGACAGGGTATAAAGGCTCATCATGTAACAGTAGGTACAGGCTCAGGCAAGGTTTATGATTAAACCATCTGTGCTGCCCAGAGAGGTTTATCCAACCAGAGAAGTTGCCCCTGTCATAGCCTGACCAGAGAGGTTTACCCACCCAGACAAGCTGCCCCTGTCATAGCCTAGTATTGGGTTTAACCCTAACCCTAGCGAGTATCTTTTAGGAAGTATGAATGTTCCTCTTTGTCTTTATACCGTCACTCAGTTGATTTACCTGACTGGATCAGAATATGTTTCTTTGGAAGACCCTTCTCAGGAGGAAGAAGGGGGGTCCGCTCAGGATGCAGGACTTGTGAGCTCTACTGCAAGGTTGGGATTGACTTCCATCTTCAGATTCACACCAATGGTAGAGTCAACGGCAGTCATGAACCCAGTCAGTTAAGTACGTTTCATTCATTCATTACATGCATCCAACAGGTTATTGAACCAAGCCACTCCTCCCCTCCTCTCCTCCACTCCTCCCCTCCTCTCCTCCACTCCTCCCCTCCTCTCCTCCACTCCTCCGCTCCTCCCCTCCCCTTTACTCCTCTCCTCCTTCACTCTCTACTTTCAGTGCTTTCAGACTTCAAAAAGGAGACCCTCTTGAAGGAGGACAGCTGGAGGATCAGGGGGACTAAGGTCCATCAAACTATCATTTCACTCCTCCCAGAGGATCGAGAGGCCTCACCAGTCAGGTGCCCAGTGCTGGAGAGGACCCCCAGGACCCCCAGGTGTACCGATGGCAGACAGCTGCGTCTGTTGAAGGGGAGTTCAGAGTAGATTAGATTAACCCAAACCCAGCACCCTCACAACTATGTATCATTTTGGATTTTGAGTTTGAGTTGATGAAGTTGTTCACATGAATAATGTGTCATTTAATCCTCTTGTAGTTTTACAAGGTGCTTTGATGAATTGTTGTGCGTAAAATTGTATCAATTGTAAGGCCAATAATATTCATTGTTTCATGCCCACAGCCCATGCTAATAATAATAAAACAGGTTTCTTCCCTTTATGGATTTCACATAGTGTTTTCCATTATTCAGTTTGAACATTTTGTTTATATTACTTTACACTAATTGAAATTTGAAACAGTCATTTATGAATGAGCTGTTGCTACATTGTATAAATAAGCAATGTGTAAATTGAGTAAAATGGCAAAATTGGCTAAATGGCTAAATTGTATCTGTGATGTCGATGTTGTACCTGCACCACTAGTCGGCGCTGTGCCAATTACTTAACGTTTATAGCTCACCCATTCATTTGAGGTTTCAGTAAACGCTTACCATGTAAGCCATCAAGACGCGTCCGTGTATCCTTCACAGTAACCAGGTACTCTAAAGTGGGAACCACGAATACATAACAGATTGGCGACGAGGATGATCTTTAGTTTACCTGCATTGTTTCGGCCGCAGTATTGACTGTGAGTGGAAGGTGAAAAGTGAAGTTTCGCCGTGAGGGGAGAGTTGCCAAGAGTACCTGGCTGCAGTCCTCTACAGTGGGGCAGCTCCACGGAGCGGCAGCTCTACACCAAGGCAGGAAGTGACGCATTTTTTATTTATTTTGTCTGGGGCGGGGGGGGGGGGGGGGGGGGGTGAGGACATTTAAACCTGGATTTCACGACACAGACCACATCTGTTCCACAGAAAGTAAATGCATGATTTCTTGTCAATATAAGTGCCGTAAAATAATAACGTTAATAATTACCGAATGTTACAAGTCTACTTGGGTAGTTGTTATGAAGCTAAATTCAATAACGTAAAAGTTTACTTTCATCAACAAATTGTCAGGGATTATTAAACGTTCGCATTTGTATGTAACGTTACAAAACATTTTTGTAAACTCTCCTTGCATTAGCTGTTATCATGGTTTATTAAATGTATAGGGCATAACCTTAAGTAACTTTTCGCATTTGTTTGTGTGTAACGTTATAATACATTTTTGTAAACTCTCCTTGCATTAGCTGGGTATCGTCACAAAATTTGATTAGATTCAACTTAATGTCATTAAACAGCTACAAGTACAGGGTAACGAAATACAGTTAGCATCCAACCAGAAGGGCAAAGCAGTTATTACAACAGAATATAATTGTACACTCTGTTACTCTGTGTAATTTATGTTTAATACTGTAGCATCTTGTACTATACAGTTTACATTTGTCTTAAATCACTTTAATCTGTATCTACCCTGTATATTGTGATTATACTGTTCATACTGTGTATATTCTGATTATACTTATATTTATTATATTCTGTTTTAATAACCGTTTTGCATTTCTGGTTGGATGCTAACTGTATTTCTTTGCCCTGTACTTGTACCTGTGTAATTACATTAAAGTTGAATCTAATCTCAGAATATACACAGTATGAACAATATAATCAGAATATACAGGGTACAAAATGTGAAAGAGTGCATGGCTAATTTTTACTTTGTTAATTTTCTACCTCTGTTGTACACTACAGTATGTAAACTAAACAAATACGAATAGCTTCTGCACCATCATTACTTTTATTTTTTGATACTGAGGGTGGAATTTCACATTGAGAAGGGCCCTCTGACCTCCATAGGTAAATGTTGATTCCTGTCTGTCTCCTAAACCTATAGATACACATTTGCGTAACACCAGTTAATCAATGGACGTCTAGTCCCAGTTTGAATGTTAAAAGGTGTGCAGATCACTTTCCAAAGAGTGGTTTGATCATTATGTTCAGGGGTCTCCAATCCTGGTCCTCGAGGGCCGCTGTCCTGACAGTTTTAGATGTTTCCTTGCTCCAGCACACTTGATTCTAATGAAGTGTTGTTATCAAGCTCTGTGGAGGTGTGCTGGAGCAGGGAAACATCTAAAACCGTCAGGACAGCCAGCGGCCCTCGAGGACCAGGATTGGCGACCCCTGACTATGTTAAATGTGCCCCCACCTAATGTCTAGATGGTGATATTAGAGGAGGGCACTGATGGGATCTTTTCTTTTTGGAGCTTGTGTTTTGTATATTACAACTGATCATTTTCCTTGTCTATATATATTGTCAGGAAGAAGAGAAGCAGGCTGCCAATGTGGACATTGCCAATGTGGACCTGCCAATGTGGACACACCAGTGGAAGGGGTAATCTTTTTCACAGTATCTATTGGTCAGATACCGTTGGTGCAGCAGCTATGGTATCCTCTTTTTTTCTTTTCCATAGGACTCAATTGAAGTTCACATTCTTCACAATTAAAGACATGCAGCAGAGTGGACCTGCAACCTACCATCCTTTGTGGACCTGAGGTGATTGTGGCCGCCTCCTCCCACCCAGGACACCCTCTGCTTCAGCTGCTCCCGTCTGGCAGGAGGCTGCGGTCCATCAGGACTAAAACCTCTCGCCATAAGAACAGCTTCTACCCTTCGGCCATTGCACTCTTCAATAGGGCCAAGGACTCGGACTGACTTTGCCACAAACTCCAACACCCCCATCCAGCATCCCAATGCACAAGCCACTTTGCACACAACACCTCAAAACCCCTTTTGACACCTTACTAACTAACTTACTGCTGTGTTTGCACCACTGTTTTGTAACGCTGTGTATACCCCCCCCCCCCCCCGACATTTTTACACCATATTTTATTGTACAATATTCTGTTCTTGTTAAATATGTTCTCATGTTGCACTTCCCTGCTAATGTAAAATCTGTGTTTGTATAACTTACATAGCCATTGAAACTAATTCTGATTATGAGTGGGTTGATTCTAAGAACTGTTCTCTGTCAAAGTGGACCTGCCTGGCATCCTGGGCATGGTGGAAGAGAACCAGGCTAAGGTAGTATGGGAGGGTGTGGAATGACCTAGAAAAGGAAACGATCCTGGAGCCCTTCAAGTTCACATATCACAACACAGAAGATGTTGCAATACTGTGCAGAAATAATGGACCAAAGAAAATATTTGGCCCATTCTGAATGTCAAACAGATGAATGAGTTTATTGTATGCGAGAATAAAGTCAAATCATATTGTGACTTGGTGTGTTTTACATGTTATCATTGATCATTTAATAATTTGCTTGGTTTATACTGTACATATCAGCACAAAAACATAATTGGCATAGATATAGAGCCAAACATGAAAAACAGCAGTGCAATAAGGTTCAATGACAATTTATTATTATTATTATTATTATGAAAAGGCAGTGTATAGTACACAATAAAATGTATAGGCCTATGACATCTTACGAAATGTAAGCTTATGAATAACAGTAATAACTTGCACTGAGCTATGTTATTCCTAACCTCCATTATTTTCAGTTATCGGCATTTTGACCTTCTTTTTTCAAGATCCTCAGCTTTGTAGTACGCTACAAATACACTATTGATTGTTCATCCAGGTCCCTCAGTGGGTGAACCAGTGTTGCAAATTCACCCGTTTCCAGCCCCGACCGGTTTAGTGATCGTACAGAACCTCTGCAAATGTCTTCTCTGTCGCCTGCGCTTCCACATCATTTGCAATATAAGCATTTGCTCTTCAGGGCAAAGCAAGGATTCGGCTATAACCCTTGAAACCACACAGCCACACCCCCATGGTGGCATGGCGGTGAATTGCAGAGTAACGCGGACCGTCCGCAAATCTTCGAATGCTCAAAAACCGCACCACGCCCCACGCGTAAGGTTTGACGCGGGAGCATAAACTAGGCTTTAGCTCACTCCTTGCCTGACGGCAGTGCGCTGCCTCGCGGTGGTGCCTGCAACGCTCCTGCCTCACGGTGGTGGACTGCAGCCAGGTACTCTTGGAGAATTCGGGTGCCATTTTTTTAGGATTCGCTTTTAGCCACATTTGGGCTAATGATGACGTCAGAGACGTTTGATACATTGTGTTTGCTACCTGCGCTCTAGAATCACTTGACAGTTGGTTATGTGGAAGAAATTATATTTCCTGTGTACTTATTATTACTTATTGTACTGTGATATGTTAATCATTACTGAACACACCTTCTCTGAAGACTGTTGTAACGCCATTACCGCCTGACAGTCACTATCTATGTTTACATTCTTGTGCCCTATAAAAGAATGCTCTCTTGCCTTCGTCTGGGAGAGAGACATGATTGAGACCTAAGCCTTGTACTGTCTTCATTTTGTTGCCAGAGGTCTGGTCATCAATCAAATTGTAGATATCTTAAACTGGAGTTACAGATATCTACAATTCAGTTGCAGATATCCGTAATTCCAGTTGTGGATATCCGCAATTGAATTGTAGATATCTGAAATGACGTAGCAGATATCCGTAATTCCAGTTGTGGATATCCGCAATTGAATTGTAGATATCTGAAATCACGTGCCCCATAGACATGAATGGCAAAAGTGACGTAGTTTCTCCTAGGAGAAATGACATTGCAGATATCCGTAATTCCAGTTGTGGATAGGAGGATTGTAGTTGCAGATATCTGAAATGACGTTGCAGATATCCGTAATTCCAGTTGTGGATAGGAGGATTGTAGTTGCAGATATCTGAAATGAACTAGTTCTTTTTGACTAGGCGAAATTGAATTACAGATATCTGCGTCACATATCCAGTCTATTGAATTTATGTTAAAACGGCTTGCCATAAATTCATTCAGGAATGGGAATGTGAATCGGTGATGACGCATTATTATGAGTTACTGTTATAAACCAATGTTTGTAGTATGTGCATGTGAGTTCTGGTTAGTTCTGATTTTTGATGACCAATATTTTCCAATGTGGTGTCACTTGTAATAGCAGTAATTGACACTGGAGAAATAACATTAATGGAGGTTTTATGACCAGTACTGCTGATGTGTATATTCTTCATTCCTAAATAACTATTCTGTGTTTTTCAGATGCCAAAGAAGAACTCACGCCAGGGGTGTCAGCACAAGGTTGCTGATGCTGATGGCTTCTCAGATTTTTCTCCCATCTCCCTCTTCATCCCCAACCCCAAGCTTGAAGGTGTGCTGCCATCTCAGTCATCAAGAAAAAACACTTGATTAAAAACTCGCAACTTGAAATTGATCATCATACAAACGTTAAACCACAATCTATTAACAAAAAGCATTTATCAAAGTCTGTTGAACATGTGGAAAGTGGTGAGCTGTGCTACACTGTGCCTTCAAGCTGTCGTAACAGATATACACAAGGATCTTTCCATCAAGGACATGTGATGTTTAAAGATAATGCTGGTGCACAATGTGTGACAAACAGTTTGACAGCAATATTGATGAACGAACTGAAAGATGTATGTACATGGGAAAGTAGTGACCTTGTTCTACGAAATGAGCTTTACACATCCGTGCGGAATTGCAATCATGTAAACCAAATTCATCTTTTGGTAAGTGATTTGCCAGGATCACGTGCTGCATCATGTTGATTTTTCAGGTGAAGTTGGACAAGCATTTTGTGGCATTGTAGGACAACATGACTACCCTCCAGAGTTGGCAAATACATACGTCAGTGAGCTTATATGAAGCACTGCAGAGAGCACTACTAGGACATGGCAGCTGTTTTTTGTCATTGAATGATTGTACTTGTGCCATTATTGAACATACTACTGGTTATGCAGTGTTTGATTCCCACTCATGTAGTAAAGATGGTCTCGTTCATCCAAACGGGAGAAGTGTAGTGTGTCTCTTCCAGTCATTTGCAACAGAGTGACAATGAAATCTGAAGACAGCAACAACGTGCAGCAAACTACTACACGGGCCTAGAAGACTGAAACTGACAACGGACTGCGTGTGCAAGTTATTTTGGAGGCACAGGTCTGTAATGACAGAGACAGTATTTGGAAGAGTATTTAGCCGAGCAGTTTTTAAAAAAAATATTTACCGTTAATCAACTTTTCATCTTACTTTCAATTTGTTCTAGATTTGTACCCAACATATGAACTTGTGATTGAATCGGACTATTAGTTTTTGATTGGCACTTGTAAAAAGCATATTCTATTTCTATTCTAGTTCTATTTATTTGCCTATACAATCGTAATAGATTAGATGAACCTTTATTTGTCCTCCAGCGGGTGGAAATTGCAGTTCACAACAGCAGCAGGGTAAAGTACAGCACACAGAGTTGCCTATTATACATAATCTATATACATAATGACAATAACATAACAATAGCAATAACAATAGCAATAGGCGGACACGATAGGGTCAGATATAAAAAATAAGAAAATAAGTAATTTAAGTAGTCTGGTTAAGTAGTCCAGTATAACAAATAAGTAAGCTGAGTAGACATATAGACAGTTATTGCACTTGAGGAGAATTACCGGTACAGTATTGCAAAAGAAAGAACAAAGTTAAGTCGACATGTAGACAGTTATTGCACTTGAGGAGTTACAGAATTGCAGTATTTTGCAAAGAGTATGATAAAAAATAAGTTAGGTAGACATATAGACAGTTGGTCCAGCATGGTTGTCAGCTTTGCTAGGACTCGCCTGTCACCCACCTCCTGCACTGAGTCCAGAGGGCAGCCCAGGACTGAGCTGGACTTCTTGATGACCTTGTCCAGCTTCTTCCTTTCCCTCTCAGTGATGCCACACCGTAGTGAGACCACACCGTACATGATGGCTGAGGCCACCACTGAGTCGTAGAAAGACTTTAAGGGTGCCCCCTGCACTCCGAAAGACCTCAGCCTCCAGCATCTAAAACCCTATCGATATGTTTTGTGAGAATTGTTCTGAAGCTATTGCCTGCCAAATTTGAGGAACATTTGACAAGAATTGTTGAAGAAGTGAACCCATTTACATCAATTTTAGGAGAAGTAGAGAAAAGAACGTTTTATTTCACCGTTCACTGGAAATATTTGCGTGATCTTTGTTGCCACCTATGGCTGCAAATGTGTAATTTATGGTTCAATGTTGCGCAATGTGAATGGTTTGGCTGATAAATGAACCACATTCTTCCACATTTTCAATTTCAAAATCTATACGAAACACCAATATGGAGATGTTAGAATAGTAAGAGTTTATTAAAAGCCGTTGATTCAAAAGTAATTTCCAAAAGATGCAGATGCCTTCAAAAACTTTTTTTATGATGTCTTACTTATTACTTCAGCTCTCAGTAGGTTTTTCAATTAATCTTTTTTTTGTATGAAACTTCCTAATATAAGGTTTCTTTTCAAGTTTACTATTCCAACATGTTCACATTAGGTGGGAGAATGGTTATGGCACTGAAAATGTATATTACTGGAGAATTAAAGCCAGTTTAGTTTTTTTTGCCTTAAAGTGATTTTCGTTATTCAGTAGCTATTTCAATGGATCCTTTTTGTTTTGTATGAAACATATAAGGTTTCTCATCAAGTCTTATTATTCTAACATGGTCAGATTTAGGTCCATCCATAGGAAAATAGTTAAGGCACTGATTTTGTGTATTACTTGTAAGCTCGGTTTTTTATTGCCTTAAAGTGATTTTCAGCTCTCATTAGCTTTTTTAAATTAATCTTTTTGTTTTGCAAGAATTTCCTAATATAAGATTTCTTATCAAGTCTTACTAATCTACATGTTCATTTTAGGTGGGTGTACATTGAAGAATGGTTAAAGCAATGAAAATGTGTATTACTGGAGAATGATAGCCAGTTTCGATTTTTTAGTGCCTTAAAAGTGATTTTCAGCCTTCCGTAGCTTTTTCAATGCATCTTTTTTGTTTTGTATGAAACTTATATAAGGTTTCTTATCAAGTCTTATTATTCTAACATGGTCACATTAGGTGAATATACGTAGGGAATAGTTAAGGTACTGATTCTGTGTATTACTTGTCAGTTATAGCAAGCTCAGTTTTTTTACTGCTTAATGTGACTTTCAGCTCTCACTAGCTATTTCAATGAATCTTAATTGTTTTGTGTGAAACTTCTTAATATCAGGTCTTACCATTCTAACATGTTCAGATTAGGTTATTATCCATAGGAAAATACAGTAGTTAAGGCACTTGTTACTATAGCAAGCTAGCAGGTATCAGTTCAGTGGGGTCACCTAACCCTAACTTTGTAGATCTTGGACTTGAGAATTGTTTGTGACAGCAAGCATTAAAAACTTCAGACAACTTTGACACCACAACTCAAACGTGTGTCCTCGCCGGCAAGCATGGAAACTTCTTTTGATTCAACGACCATTAACGATTCATTGTACGACCTAACACCAAAGAATCTTTGTCATTCTTACGTTGGGTGTCTAAGATCCATGATAAAAGCCTCAGGGTGGTTGGAAGAGGTGAAGGAATAACCAAGTGACACATTTCATTGAATTGATTTCATTGAAATTAAGAAAAATATGTAATCGTGCAGTGCACAGTGAAATCTTAAAAAGTCACTGGGTAGCAAAGTTAGTTTGATAATGTGTGGGAGAAAACATTAAAGTGGAACAATTTTGTCATAATTGCTAGGTTTTCAGTGCAAAAGTACTGGTTAGCAGAGTTTAGCCTGATTTAGCCAGTCTCTGTTAGAAAACCATGCCCTGATTTAGATTTACATAAAAATAAACAGAAGGGATTCGAACAGTTTGTGATTGTAACGTGTCGAAATTGTGCATGGTCGAGGTTTATTGCTATTTAGAGCTTGTTGAAATGTATCCAAGGCTGGTGGTTTTACCTAATCAAACAGGGAAGGGTCAGGCCTGTCCGACACTCGGATGTATGTGTAAACCAAATTCTCTGTTTAGCAATCTTCAGCGCAAATGTACAGCTGTGATACCGTGTTTTTTTTTTTGTAGGACTTGGTCAAGGTCTGGATCGTCATTGAACCTGCACCATTTTCTCTCAGCTGCCTGGAAGGTGGAATGCTCTTTCCGAACAACATCTGTAACCACGGGCAGGCGGGAGAGGATCGTGCAGGTGTCCAAAGTTGTGGTCGCAAGATCTCTGGTGCAGGTCACGGTAGCAATCCCAGAACCCGGTGGTGGACACCATGATCACATTTTAATTATTGACTTTAACATTCACGTAGATGACCCAAAAGATCCTTTAAGTAAGGCCTTCAATGCCCTCAGAGATTCTACGAGCTTCACACAGGTAGTTTCCAAACCTACCCATCTTCATTCACATACTTAGTGTCCTCACACGGGGTATTGAGATTACTAATCTCACTGTTCATCCTCACAATCCTACATATTCAGATCATTATCTTGTTATTTTTAGGATGGACCTTTGGTAGAACCTAGGAGGTGCTATGAACATTTCTAGTAGCCATCACATAACTCTAATTACAACTCTGGAAATGGCGAGTATTCTGTTCTAGGTTTAACCCCTCGAGAGGTAACAATTAGTAGCATCATTTGAATGATTATTTCACTCCATAATTGTAATAACTATTATGAACAGGATTTATTTACAGCTATCCACAAGAATTGGTGTTACTTGTTGCCAATTGGTGTTACTTGTCATACATCCTATCCTCCATGGGGATAACATGTTCCTGATCCTTGCTTTTAGGTCAGGAAGTTTGCATACCAGTTGGCAGGACAATAACTGCAACCCCATTCATGGGTGGAGGATTTCTTCATCTTTCTGAATTACTTTGTAAAGCATACAAAAGTTAATCCTGAGAAGGAGGTGTTACTGTTGTTGGACAACCACAGTTCTCATCTTTCAGTGAAGGCAGTCAATTACTGCAAAGAAAATTGGCTAGTTCTCCTTTATTTGCTAGTTCTCCTTTATTTGGCACCCCACTGCTCTCATAAGCCTCTCGAAAGCGCCTATGCTCCTTTCAAGAAGTTGATCAACACAGCTAGTGATTAGCTAGTCATTTCCTGAATGAAAATGAATCCTGCAAAACCAATAACAATCTATGACATCCCAGGTCTGGTCAGGATTGCATTTCCCCAATGCTGCTACGCCAAGCAAAGTCCCAGCTGGTTTTAGATGTACAGGCATCTTGCCTTTCAATACAGACATTTTCCAGGAGATGGACTATCACAGGTCACAGTTCGCCCTGAACCATCTGCCTCTCCAGCCTCCATCTCTGCTGAACCGGCCCAAGCCTCCTTTTCAGCTGACTAGGCAGGTCAAGCCTTTTCTCAGACTCAGCTATACCTTTCAACTCAAACTACTCAAAAAGATTTCAATCTGCTCTCCGTCCATTTCCCAAAGCAGGACCAATGGTGATTGCAAAAAAAAGAAAAAAGACAATCGGAAATCCTGACAGAAACACCACCTGTGAAACAGGCACTTGAAGAGGACCTTTAAAAAAAGAATAACCCTGCCATCTGAAAGTGGCCAAAAAAAGAAAGCAAAGCAAACAATTTATGAAGAAAGTGTTTTGTCCGTCTCTTCATAAACGGACACAATAAGTACTTAACAACCTGCAGATTGGGAGCGAAATGACCAGATCTCTGGCACAAAATGAAGACATAGATAGTGACAGTCAAGCAGTAATGACGTTAGTGCTTCAGAGAAAGGGTGTTCAGTAGTGATTAATATAAGTATGTGTATTTATACACATAAGTATAAGTATGACAATACATGATGTTATTGTTGCATGCTCTACTCAGCACAGCATACCTGATTATAGGATTGTGATTGTGATTAGATAGAACCCAATTTCTTTGAACGTATCAGGTCAATTAAGTGAATAGCTCATGTTTAGCTCACTTTATAGGACTCCCAAAAATGGTCAATTTTCCTTGTTTAAGGTTGCATGGCATTATACACTTTGGAGATTTTGCGATCACTGTACCTGTCCTAGCGTCACAAGCTTTTCCTAGTCAGACCCCACAGAGAACTATCTAATAGCCATTCACATCATGAGCAAACATCATGACAGTTTATCAATGACACAAGAAACATGAGCATATCTCTTTCCCGGACAAAACCAAAAGTCCTGTTCACGTGAGCTCAACACAACCGTGTAGATCCAAACACCATTCATACAATTCAGATTATTTCAGACAGCATAACGGTAATGATGTCACCTTTATCTGTTATTGTTGACTGGTCTGTGATTCAGGACAGATAAGTTCAGACTGCATACAACATTGTAGTTCAGTTGGAAAATAGGAAGATGTAACAGAGTCTCCACACGACCATTCCCTTGTCAGTGAGACACACTGACGAAACCAGGGTTATGGATTTTCAAACCAGTGCTGAAAAGGCCAGGCAGGCCTTGGAGTAACTGGTTTACAAGTCTGAACAGAGGATTTATCCCCAAAACAGACATTTAATGGATTACAAACATCTCACAAAGACAATACTGCTTATTGGACAATAAAAGGATTGGAACTGTGTGAATTTCTCTTTAAATGCTGTGTTGATGTAATGTGTTTTAATGTAACTCCCTGCCCCTTTGTTACAAATAACTCATTATTGGTATTCAGATGTTCGGGCAAAACTAACATTTACATTTCTAAATGTTACATAAGTCAAGAGCTTCCACTGACATTTGAAACATACACACTCAAGACCCTTTCACACCTACATGCCAATCCCAGCATGGGACCATCTTCAGATAAGGAATGACCATCTTCAGATAAGGGGAGACCAAACCCCCTTACTTTACCTAGTATAAAAGCACCAAACCTAGAATTTTTCCCCCTCTTTCGTCCGGATTATTCTGAGGATAGCAACCTTGGAGTGATCTGTTATAATGAGCAAACAACCATTCAACTGAACCAAGGACCATAACGGAAGTTAAGGAACACTTCCTTTTATTTATTGGACACCACAAGGAAGATCAACTCTACCTTTCTTCAACGGACAAAGTAACTGTGACTGGCTAATTTCTTACGCGTAGACATTGGCATAGTGTGGTGAAATGACTTGATTTAAGTTAGTCTTCCTGTCGTTAGCATTGCTTTCCTGTCTGTTTTTCATTTAGTTTAAATAAACCCTTTTTGTATACAATTCTCGGTCATCGGATCTGCACTAATTCTAAGGAACTACATGACTTCAGGTTATGAGACTGATCATTAAGAGGCTATTATTTGTTCATTAATCCATAAGGTTTTCCTCAATTCCTTGCCAAAAATAGAGGTGGTGCCCTGTTATTAGATATTCAAAAGCTATGAGATACATCCATTCCATTCGTAGCACAATTTATGGACTAGATTCATAGACCACACTACAAAGCAAACTGACATCTTTATTACATTGGCAAAGTAGTCACTTGGTACTTGACATTATATATCAGACATGTCAATCATACCCAAGGCAATGCAGTAATCATCAGTCTTGCTTGCTTTTGTCTTTGGCTTGATTTGGGCTACCACCCACTGGCAGTCTTCAGAGAGCCTACTGCACTGCACGCTCCACAACACGCCGTCGACAATTTCCAAGCACAAAACCACAATCAGCACAGCAACGGTTAAATTACCCAATCCAGTGATTCCCTGTTAACTGCTAATTCAAAAGAATCCCCCCACATAGGTCAGTCAATCAGCAAAATTCCAAGCTTCAGGTTCTTCCAAAGCTAAAATTATATTTTAATGTGAGCAGCCATGTTTCGAATATAGTATATAGCTAAGCAGCAATTATTATCAAGTGCAACAGTTATGACCTAACAGCACATGTAACTCCCTGACGACAGATAATCCAATACCATACGGTTCTATAGCCATCAACAAGGACCATCAAGGTGTGGCCTGCAGGAGCTGACTCTGCACTCCAGGACAGATTCCAACACACGGACTGGAGTTTGTTTGCTTCTCAGGCTCAACACAGAAACGGATCACCACGTAACCTAATCAAAAGCCATGGATGAACAAGGAGGTTCGGCTCCTGCTGAAGGCTCGCAAGGCCGCTTTCAGGCCGCTTTCAGACCTACAGTGCATTCAGGGCTGACCTGAAGAGGGGCATCAAAAAGACCAAGCACCGCTACAAGCTGAAGATCGTGGAGCACTTTGACATCCACAGACGTCTCCTTTCTGAACGAGCTGAACAACTTGTACGCTCACTTTGACAGGAACAACAGAGAGACTGCCACCCCAATCACTCCATCTACAGACCACCAACCCCTAACACTCAACCCAACATACGTCCTCACCGCACTGAACCGAATCAACACGCGCAAGGCTGCTGGCCCAGAAGGCATCCCTGGCCGCGTGCTCAGAGCATGCACTGAGCAGTTTGCAGGAGTTTTTACGGACATTTTTAACCTGTCCTTTGCTCAAGCAGCTGTGCCGGCATGCTTCAAATCCACCTCCATTGGATGGCCGTTGAGCGTGTCTCCAGCTACAAGTTCCTGGGGATCCACATCTCGGATGACCTGTCCTGGATTACAAACACCTCCGGCGTACCAGATTAGATTAGATTAGATTAGATTCAACTTTATTGTCATTACACAGGTACAAGTCCAGGGCAACGAAATACAGTTAGCATCCAATCAGAAGTGCAAAACAGTTATTAACAACAGAAAATAATAATATGGGTATACTCAGAATATACATATTATGAACAGTATAGACAGAATATACAGGGTATGTACAGATTCAATCAGGGTATGTACAGATTCAAATTAGACAAGCAGAAATTACCGGGTAGCATGTATATACAGGTAGTGCAAGTGCAGATTATCCATATACCATATACCATAATTGCTGTTACAACTTTCATGTAATTGATACAATCGTTAGCTTGTGTATGTGCTTTTGGAGTTTTTTGCAGAATGAGAATGATCTGGAGATAAACCAGGTTGGTTTATTATCTGCAGGATGGGGGTTGTGTCCTGACACCCAGGGCCAACTCAAACAAGCCATAAATCCGGCTTTCACGAGAACATTCCTAAATGACATTTGTTTTACATGAAGTGTGGCAGTTTTTCCACACCTTATCAGATGCTAAAATATGTAAATGAACTGTGAGCTTTTCTTATAAAAAGAGGAGCCTCTGAGAAGGACTTGGGGAGGCCAAGGAGGGCTTTCCCTGGTCTTTGTCTCTGTGTAAAATTATAACCATTGTAGCATTGTTTGTACTATTATTATTGTTTTATTGTTCTTTATGTACTTTGTCTTTCTCCTTCGTGATCTACATTTAGATCTGAACCTAACACTTTCACATACACATAGTCTCCCAGTTGATAGGAATGACATTCCAGCTTTTTATTTCTGTTCCATTCCGCCTCTCCACTGCCCCAGCAGTGGGGCAATTAACAACAAATGATCAATTATCCTCCATTCTTTCTTGCTCCATCTGAGGAGTTAATGAAAACTCTTTCTCGCCATATGGCACCTAAATCGTGACAGGTCTAGCTAACGCAATACCTGTGACTGAACCTAGAAAAGACTTCGCTTGTTTGGATGTTCTAGGCTTTGGTAACAATCAGATGGCCTCCTACATCCCATTGGGAGTCACTACATACACACACTCTGTACTTTTTATTGGAAGGCCCAGATACTCATCCATCCTGGATGTCCTCTGTAAGGCTTGACTAAACAACGTAGGTGATTTGGTGTACCCCTGTGGTACACACGCATACTGGATCTGGCTAAAGGTGAACGCAAATAGATATTGGCTCTCCTCTGCAATGGGAACAGAGAAGAAAGCAAAACAACAGTCATTCACAGTGCAAGAAAGTAACAGGGTTACTTGCCGTCGTAACAAGCTTAGGCACAACAGACATGTATCACGCAGGCATTACCTGCTCAGAACCCGTGTCATTGCGTGTCAATGATGACCACTGGATTTCTAGGCCAGTGTATCTTCTCCCAGGAATAGATAAAAACAGTCAGTAGTGCATTTCACTAGTCACAATTCGGTTTGTACAACGACTTTTCCAAACAGGTTTACTTGACACCCCATACTTGAAAGAAATATGTTTATTGTTATGTTTGTTATATTATTATTCAAATATCCATTGACCCACTAATAAGAGCTAACTGACAGTTGTGTCCACAGACACCCCATTAAATACTAATACAATTTCATTGATATACTGTTAAACAACCTAACCTCTTAGCTTGACTTGAAAGAAAGGATGCACTCAGTCTCCCCTGTTCATGATTTGTTATTGTTCTGATTGTGGCTGTTTACTGTCTGAGTGGCCTTGAGCAGGCCACAGCAAAGCTTCTTGTTCTGAGGAAAAAACTGGAAAGGGTGCACATTATTTCCTTTCTGAACGACATTCATTTAGCAATGTCATCCTTTTCTTAACTTTTATTCCTGCATCAAAGTACAATTACATTAGACAGGGCCCCATAATCATATGAACGTTGTTCTTAACTTCTACTTGGAATTCAGGGAGCAATCCACATGGAACACATGAAGTGGCGGAGCACATACGCGAAGTGGCAACGACCATGGCAACGCGTATACACTAATAAACACAACTCCGTTACCCCATGGGTAACAAAAAGACCACAGTTCATACTTAATGGAGATGAGTTCATCAATAAACTGCCAGTCTGTCTTTCCCTTAGTATTTGATTGTCCCTCGCTGATCGTTTAATGCCACAAGTATCACTTGTTTGTTACCTCACTTGTTTAAAACCCACTTTTTTTCAGATCTAACAACACATTATCATTTACACACGACTAATTGGTTCCCCCCTGGTCTGTATTAAGTAAAAACCTTGGCCTTCAGTCACATTTCAAAAATTCATCATTAATCTACTTTTCATCTTACATTCAACATTTTGTCAGATTTGCATACAACCCATTCAGGGACGTTGCTAGGATTGAAAGAACTTTGTCGTTGCAATAACAAACGCTACTAAAGAACTGAAAAGCACTTTAATGCAATAAAAACTAAACATGGTATAACTGACTAGTGCACTAGTGCATAAACACTTTTCCCATGTATACAACGCCAATATGAAAATATAGATTGGTAGAAAATGATCTGAACATATAGATTGGTAGAAACTGCTCATTCAGAAGTTACATACAAAAAGTTTGTCCTTGCTTTGAAAAAGTTACAAAGGTGCTGAAAAGCACTTTAAGGCAATACAAAACTGAAAGTACTTTTATGGACTTGTAATGAACAATTGAATTGCCAAAACAACTTTCAATGTATAAACCACCAATGAGAAGATGTTCACGTTAGAATAGTAAAAGTGTATTACTTTTACACTGAGAGGTTACATACAAAACTTTGTAGTTGCATTGAAAACGTTACAAAGGCGCTGAAAAACACTTTAAGGCAATAAAAAAATGAACACTAAGCAGTGACTTGTCAGTCATTATTTCAGTGCATAAACTCTTTTCCCATGTATACAACTCCAAAATGAACATATTGAAATGGTAGAACATGTTTACAAAATGGCCATTCAGAAGTTAAATACAATTCTTTGCCGTTGGTTTGAAAACGTTACAAAGGCTTATGGACTTGTAACCAATGAGAACATATTAGAATAGTAAAAGTTAATTACAAACTGTTCACTGAGAGATTATATAGAAAACTCTGTCGTTGCAATGAATACATTACAAAGTCGCTGAAAAGCACTTCAAGGCAATAAAAACTGAAGAATAGTAAATGTTGATTACAAACTAATCACTGAGAAGTTACATACAAAACTTTGCAGTTGCATTGAAAACGCTACTAAGGAGCTCAAAGGCACTTTAAGGCAATAAACAACTCCAATATGAACGTATTAGAATAGTAGAAAATTATTAGACACTGGTCATTCAAACGTTACATACAATTTTTTGTTGTTGCATTGAAAACGTTACAAAGCGCTGAAAAGTACTTTAAGGCAATAAAAAACTAAACCTGCTATTACTGACTAGTAAGTCATGATTTCAGTGCATAAACTCTTTTCCCATGTATACAACTGCAAAATGAACATATTGAAATGGTAGAACATGTTTAGAAAATGGCCATTCAGAAGTTAAATACAATTCTTTGCCGTTAATTTGAAAACGTTACAAAGGCGCTGAAAAGCACTTTAAGGCAATAAAAAACTGAACATACTTTTACGGACTTGTATTGGACAATTCCAGTGCCAAAACAACTTTCCAATGCATAAACAATCTATGAGACCACGTTAGATTAGTAAAACTGATTGAAAACTGATCGCTGAGAGGTTATATACAAAACTTTGCAGTTGCATTGAAAATGCTACTAAGAAGCTGAAAAGCACTTTAAGGCAATAAAAAACTAAACCTGCTATTACTGACTAGTAAGTCATGATTTCAGTGCATAAACTCTTTTCCCATGTATACAACTCCAAAATGAACATATTGAAAAGGTAGAACATGTTTACAAAATGGTCATTCAGAAGTTAAATACAATTCTTTGCCGTTGCTTTGAAAACGTTACAAAGGCTTATGGACTTGTAACCAATGAGAACATATTAGAATAGTAAAAGTTAATTACAAACTGTTCACTGAGAGATTATATACAAAACTCTGTCGTTGCAATGAATACATTACAAAGTCGCTGAAAAGCACTTCAATGCAATAAAAACTGAAGAATAGTAAATGTTGATTACAAACTAATCACTGAGAAGTTACATACAAAACTTTGCAGTTGCATTGAAAATGCTACTAAGAAGCTGAAAAGCACTTTAAGGCAATAAAAAACTAAACCTGCTATTACTGACTAGTAAGTCATGATTTCAGTGCATAAACTCTTTTCCCATGTATACAACTGCAAAATGAACATATTGGAATGGTAGAACATGTTTAGAAATTGGCCATTCAGAAGTTAAATACAATTCTTTGCCGTTAATTTGAAAACGTTACAAAGGCGCTGAAAAGCACTTTAAGGCAATAAAAAACTGAACATACTTTTACGGACTTGTATTGAACAATTCCAGTGCCAAAACAACTTTCCAATGCATAAACAATCTATGAGACCACGTTAGATTAGTAAAACTGATTGAAAACTGATCGCTGAGAGGTTACATACAAAACTTTGCAGTTGCATTGAAAATGCTACTAAGAAGCTGAAAAGCACTTTAAGGCAATAAAAAACTAAACCTGCTATTACTGACTAGTAAGTCATGATTTCAGTGCATAAACTCTTTTCCCATGTATACAACTCCAAAATGAACATATTGAAAAGGTAGAACATGTTTACAAAATGGTTATTCAGAAGTTAAATACAATTCTTTGCCGTTGCTTTGAAAACGTTACAAAGGCTTATGGACTTGTAACCAATGAGAACATTTTAGAATAGTAAAAGTTAATTACAAACTGTTCACTGAGAGATTATATACAAAACTCTGTCGTTGCAATGAATACATTACAAAGTCGCTGAAAAGCACTTCAATGCAATAAAAACTGAAGAATAGTAAATGTTGATTACAAACTAATCACTGAGAAGTTACATACAAAACTTTGCAGTTGCATTGAAAATGCTACTAAGAAGCTGAAAAGCACTTTAAGGCAATAAAAAACTAAACCTGCTATTACTGACTAGTGAGTCATGATTTCAGTGCATAAACTCTTTTCCCATGTATACAACTGCAAAATGAACATATTGAAATGGTAGAACATGTTTAGAAAATGGCCATTCAGAAGTTAAATACAATTCTTTGCCGTTAATTTGAAAACGTTACAAAGGCGCTGAAAAGCACTTTAAGTCAATAAAAAACTGAACATACTTTTACGGACTTGTATTGGACAATTCCAGTGCCAAAACAACTTTCCAATGCATAAACAATCTATGAGACCACGTTAGATTAGTAAAACTGATTGAAAACTGATCGCTGAGAGGTTATATACAAAACTTTGCAGTTGCATTGAAAATGCTACTAAGAAGCTGAAAAGCACTTTAAGGCAATAAAAAACTAAACCTGCTATTACTGACTAGTAAGTCATGATTTCAGTGCATAAACTCTTTTCCCATGTATACAACTCCAAAATGAACATATTGAAAAGGTAGAACATGTTTACAAAATGGTCATTCAGAAGTTAAATACAATTCTTTGCCGTTGCTTTGAAAACGTTACAAAGGCTTATGGACTTGTAACCAATGAGAACATATTAGAATAGTAAAAGTTAATTACAAACTGTTCACTGAGAGATTATATACAAAACTCTGTCGTTGCAATGAATACATTACAAAGTCGCTGAAAAGCACTTCAATGCAATAAAAACTGAAGAATAGTAAATGTTGATTACAAACTAATCACTGAGAAGTTACATACAAAACTTTGCAGTTGCATTGAAAATGCTACTAAGAAGCTGAAAAGCACTTTAAGGCAATAAAAAACTAAACCTGCTATTACTGACTAGTAAGTCATGATTTCAGTGCATAAACTCTTTTCCCATGTATACAACTGCAAAATGAACATATTGGAATGGTAGAACATGTTTAGAAATTGGCCATTCAGAAGTTAAATACAATTCTTTGCCGTTAATTTGAAAACGTTACAAAGGCGCTGAAAATCACTTTAAGGCAATAAAAAACTGAACATACTTTTACGGACTTGTATTGAACAATTCCAGTGCCAAAACAACTTTCCAATGCATAAACAATCTATGAGACCACGTTAGATTAGTAAAACTGATTGAAAACTGATCGCTGAGAGGTTACATACAAAACTTTGCAGTTGCATTGAAAATGCTACTAAGAAGCTGAAAAGCACTTTAAGGCAATAAAAAACTAAACCTGCTATTACTGACTAGTAAGTCATGATTTCAGTGCATAAACTCTTTTCCCATGTATACAACTCCAAAATGAACATATTGAAAAGGTAGAACATGTTTACAAAATGGTCATTCAGAAGTTAAATACAATTCTTTGCCGTTAATTTGAAAACGTTACAAAGGCGCTGAAAAGCACTTTAAGGCAATAAAAAACTGAACATACTTTTACGGACTTGTATTGGACAATTCCAGTGCCAAAACAACTTTCCAATGCATAAACAATCTATGAGACCACGTTAGATTAGTAAAACTGATTGAAAACTGATCGCTGAGAGGTTACATACAAAACTTTGCAGTTGCATTGAAAATGCTACTAAGAAGCTGAAAAGCACTTTAAGGCAATAAAAAACTAAACCTGCTATTACTGACTAGTAAGTCATGATTTCAGTGCATAAACTCTTTTCCCATGTATACAACTCCAAAATGAACATATTGAAAAGGTAGAACATGTTTACAAAATGGTCATTCAGAAGTTAAATACAATTCTTTGCCGTTGCTTTGAAAACGTTACAAAGGCTTATGGACTTGTAACCAATGAGAACATTTTAGAATAGTAAAAGTTAATTACAAACTGTTCACTGAGAGATTATATACAAAACTCTGTCGTTGCAATGAATACATTACAAAGTAGCTGAAAAGCACTTCAATGCAATAAAAACTGAAGAATAGTAAATGTTGATTACAAACTAATCACTGAGAAGTTACATACAAAACTTTGCAGTTGCATTGAAAATGCTACTAAGAAGCTGAAAAGCACTTTAAGGCAATAAAAAACTAAACCTGCTATTACTGACTAGTAAGTCATGATTTCAGTGCATAAACTCTTTTCCCATGTATACAACTCCAAAATGAACATATTGAAAAGGTAGAACATGTTTACAAAATGGTCATTCAGAAGTTAAATACAATTCTTTGCCGTTGCTTTGAAAACGTTACAAAGGCTTATGGACTTGTAACCAATGAGAACATATTAGAATAGTAAAAGTTAATTACAAACTGTTCACTGAGAGATTATATACAAAACTCTGTCGTTGCAATGAATACATTACAAAGTCGCTGAAAAGCACTTCAATGCAATAAAAACTGAAGAATAGTAAATGTTGATTACAAACTAATCACTGAGAAGTTACATACAAAACTTTGCAGTTGCATTGAAAATGCTACTAAGAAGCTGAAAAGCACTTTAAGGCAATAAAAAACTAAACCTGCTATTACTGACTAGTAAGTCATGATTTCAGTGCATAAACTCTTTTCCCATGTATACAACTGCAAAATGAACATATTGGAATGGTAGAACATGTTTAGAAATTGGCCATTCAGAAGTTAAATACAATTCTTTGCCGTTAATTTGAAAACGTTACAAAGGCGCTGAAAAGCACTTTAAGGCAATAAAAAACTGAACATACTTTTACGGACTTGTATTGGACAATTCCAGTGCCAAAACAACTTTCCAATGCATAAACAATCTATGAGACCACGTTAGATTAGTAAAACTGATTGAAAACTGATCGCTGAGAGGTTACATACAAAACTTTGTAGTTGCATTGAAAACGTTACAAAGGCGCTGAAAAACACTTTAAGGCAATAAAAAAATGAACACTAAGCAGTGACTTGTCAGTCATTATTTCAGTGCATAAACTCTTTTCCCATGTATACAACTCCAAAATGAACATATTGAAATGGTAGAACATGTTTACAAAATGGCCATTCAGAAGTTAAATACAATTCTTTGCCGTTGGTTTGAAAACGTTACAAAGGCTTATGGACTTGTAACCAATGAGAACATATTAGAATAGTAAAAGTTAATTACAAACTGTTCACTGAGAGATTATATAGAAAACTCTGTCGTTGCAATGAATACATTACAAAGTCGCTGAAAAGCACTTCAAGGCAATAAAAACTGAAGAATAGTAAATGTTGATTACAAACTAATCACTGAGAAGTTACATACAAAACTTTGCAGTTGCATTGAAAACGCTACTAAGGAGCTCAAAGGCACTTTAAGGCAATAAACAACTCCAATATGAACGTATTAGAATAGTAGAAAATTATTAGACACTGGTCATTCAAACGTTACATACAATTTTTTGTTGTTGCATTGAAAACGTTACAAAGCGCTGAAAAGTACTTTAAGGCAATAAAAAACTAAACCTGCTATTACTGACTAGTAAGTCATGATTTCAGTGCATAAACTCTTTTCCCATGTATACAACTGCAAAATGAACATATTGAAATGGTAGAACATGTTTAGAAAATGGCCATTCAGAAGTTAAATACAATTCTTTGCCGTTAATTTGAAAACGTTACAAAGGCGCTGAAAAGCACTTTAAGGCAATAAAAAACTGAACATACTTTTACGGACTTGTATTGAACAATTCCAGTGCCAAAACAACTTTCCAATGCATAAACAATCTATGAGACCACGTTAGATTAGTAAAACTGATTGAAAACTGATCGCTGAGAGGTTACATACAAAACTTTGCAGTTGCATTGAAAATGCTACTAAGAAGCTGAAAAGCACTTTAAGGCAATAAAAAACTAAACCTGCTATTACTGACTAGTAAGTCATGATTTCAGTGCATAAACTCTTTTCCCATGTATACAACTGCAAAATGAACATATCGAAATGGTAGAACATGTTTAGAAAATGGCCATTCAGAAGTTAAATACAATTCTTTGCCGTTAATTTGAAAACGTTACAAAGGCGCTGAAAAGCACTTTAAGGCAATAAAAAACTGAACATACTTTTACGGACTTGTATTGGACAATTCCAGTGCCAAAACAACTTTCCAATGCATAAACAAGCTATGAGACCACGTTAGATTAGTAAAACTGATTGAAAACTGATCGCTGAGAGGTTACATACAAAACTTTGCAGTTGCATTGAAAATGCTACTAAGAAGCTGAAAAGCACTTTAAGGCAATAAAAAACTAAACCTGCTATTACTGACTAGTAAGTCATGATTTCAGTGCATAAACTCTTTTCCCATGTATACAACTCCAAAATGAACATATTGAAAAGGTAGAACATGTTTACAAAATGGTCATTCAGAAGTTAAATACAATTCTTTGCCGTTGCTTTGAAAACGTTACAAAGGCTTATGGACTTGTAACCAATGAGAACATTTTAGAATAGTAAAAGTTAATTACAAACTGTTCACTGAGAGATTATATACAAAACTCTGTCGTTGCAATGAATACATTACAAAGTCGCTGAAAAGCACTTCAATGCAATAAAAACTGAAGAATAGTAAATGTTGATTACAAACTAATCACTGAGAAGTTACATACAAAACTTTGCAGTTGCATTGAAAATGCTACTAAGAAGCTGAAAAGCACTTTAAGGCAATAAAAAACTAAACCTGCTATTACTGACTAGTAAGTCATGATTTCAGTGCATAAACTCTTTTCCCATGTATACAACTGCAAAATGAACATATTGAAATGGTAGAACATGTTTAGAAAATGGCCATTCAGAAGTTAAATACAATTCTTTGCCGTTAATTTGAAAACGTTACAAAGGCGCTGAAAAGCACTTTAAGGCAATAAAAAACTGAACATACTTTTACGGACTTGTATTGGACAATTCCAGTGCCAAAACAACTTTCCAATGCATAAACAATCTATGAGACCACGTTAGATTAGTAAAACTGATTGAAAACTGATCGCTGAGAGGTTACATACAAAACTTTGCAGTTGCATTGAAAATGCTACTAAGAAGCTGAAAAGCACTTTAAGGCAATAAAAAACTAAACCTGCTATTACTGACTAGTAAGTCATGATTTCAGTGCATAAACTCTTTTCCCATGTATACAACTCCAAAATGAACATATTGAAAAGGTAGAACATGTTTACAAAATGGTCATTCAGAAGTTAAATACAATTCTTTGCCGTTGCTTTGAAAACGTTACAAAGGCTTATGGACTTGTAACCAATGAGAACATATTAGAATAGTAAAAGTTAATTACAAACTGTTCACTGAGAGATTATATACAAAACTCTGTCGTTGCAATGAATACATTACAAAGTCGCTGAAAAGCACTTCAATGCAATAAAAACTGAAGAATAGTAAATGTTGATTACAAACTAATCACTGAGAAGTTACATACAAAACTTTGCAGTTGCATTGAAAATGCTACTAAGAAGCTGAAAAGCACTTTAAGGCAATAAAAAACTAAACCTGCTATTACTGACTAGTAAGTCATGATTTCAGTGCATAAACTCTTTTCCCATGTATACAACTGCAAAATGAACATATTGGAATGGTAGAACATGTTTAGAAATTGGCCATTCAGAAGTTAAATACAATTCTTTGCCGTTAATTTGAAAACGTTACAAAGGCGCTGAAAAGCACTTTAAGGCAATAAAAAACTGAACATACTTTTACGGACTTGTATTGAACAATTCCAGTGCCAAAACAACTTTCCAATGCATAAACAATCTATGAGACCACGTTAGATTAGTAAAACTGATTGAAAACTGATCGCTGAGAGGTTACATACAAAACTTTGCAGTTGCATTGAAAATGCTACTAAGAAGCTGAAAAGCACTTTAAGGCAATAAAAAACTAAACCTGCTATTACTGACTAGTAAGTCATGATTTCAGTGCATAAACTCTTTTCCCATGTATACAACTCCAAAATGAACATATTGAAAAGGTAGAACATGTTTACAAAATGGTCATTCAGAAGTTAAATACAATTCTTTGCCGTTGCTTTGAAAACGTTACAAAGGCTTATGGACTTGTAACCAATGAGAACATATTAGAATAGTAAAAGTTAATTACAAACTGTTCACTGAGAGATTATATACAAAACTCTGTCGTTGCAATGAATACATTACAAAGTCGCTGAAAAGCACTTCAATGCAATAAAAACTGAAGAATAGTAAATGTTGATTACAAACTAATCACTGAGAAGTTACATACAAAACTTTGCAGTTGCATTGAAAATGCTATTAAGAAGCTGAAAAGCACTTTAAGGCAATAAAAAACTAAACCTGCTATTACTGACTAGTAAGTCATGATTTCAGTGCATAAACTCTTTTCCCATGTATACAACTCCAAAATGAACATATTGAAAAGGTAGAACATGTTTACAAAATGGTCATTCAGAAGTTAAATACAATTCTTTGCCGTTGCTTTGAAAACGTTACAAAGGCTTATGGACTTGTAACCAATGAGAACATATTAGAATAGTAAAAGTTAATTACAAACTGTTCACTGAGAGATTATATACAAAACTCTGTCGTTGCAATGAATACATTACAAAGTCGCTGAAAAGCACTTCAATGCAATAAAAACTGAAGAATAGTAAATGTTGATTACAAACTAATCACTGAGAAGTTACATACAAAACTTTGCAGTTGCATTGAAAATGCTACTAAGAAGCTGAAAAGCACTTTAAGGCAATAAAAAACTAAACCTGCTATTACTGACTAGTAAGTCATGATTTCAGTGCATAAACTCTTTTCCCATGTATACAACTGCAAAATGAACATATTGGAATGGTAGAACATGTTTAGAAATTGGCCATTCAGAAGTTAAATACAATTCTTTGCCGTTAATTTGAAAACGTTACAAAGGCGCTGAAAAGCACTTTAAGGCAATAAAAAACTGAACATACTTTTACGGACTTGTATTGAACAATTCCAGTGCCAAAACAACTTTCCAATGCATAAACAATCTATGAGACCACGTTAGATTAGTAAAACTGATTGAAAACTGATCGCTGAGAGGTTACATACAAAACTTTGCAGTTGCATTGAAAATGCTACTAAGAAGCTGAAAAGCACTTTAAGGCAATAAAAAACTAAACCTGCTATTACTGACTAGTAAGTCATGATTTCAGTGCATAAACTCTTTTCCCATGTATACAACTCCAAAATGAACATATTGAAAAGGTAGAACATGTTTACAAAATGGTTATTCAGAAGTTAAATACAATTCTTTGCCGTTGCTTTGAAAACGTTACAAAGGCTTATGGACTTGTAACCAATGAGAACATTTTAGAATAGTAAAAGTTAATTACAAACTGTTCACTGAGAGATTATATACAAAACTCTGTCGTTGCAATGAATACATTACAAAGTCGCTGAAAAGCACTTCAATGCAATAAAAACTGAAGAATAGTAAATGTTGATTACAAACTAATCACTGAGAAGTTACATACAAAACTTTGCAGTTGCATTGAAAATGCTACTAAGAAGCTGAAAAGCACTTTAAGGCAATAAAAAACTAAACCTGCTATTACTGACTAGTGAGTCATGATTTCAGTGCATAAACTCTTTTCCCATGTATACAACTGCAAAATGAACATATTGAAATGGTAGAACATGTTTAGAAAATGGCCATTCAGAAGTTAAATACAATTCTTTGCCGTTAATTTGAAAACGTTACAAAGGCGCTGAAAAGCACTTTAAGTCAATAAAAAACTGAACATACTTTTACGGACTTGTATTGGACAATTCCAGTGCCAAAACAACTTTCCAATGCATAAACAATCTATGAGACCACGTTAGATTAGTAAAACTGATTGAAAACTGATCGCTGAGAGGTTATATACAAAACTTTGCAGTTGCATTGAAAATGCTACTAAGAAGCTGAAAAGCACTTTAAGGCAATAAAAAACTAAACCTGCTATTACTGACTAGTAAGTCATGATTTCAGTGCATAAACTCTTTTCCCATGTATACAACTCCAAAATGAACATATTGAAAAGGTAGAACATGTTTACAAAATGGTCATTCAGAAGTTAAATACAATTCTTTGCCGTTGCTTTGAAAACGTTACAAAGGCTTATGGACTTGTAACCAATGAGAACATATTAGAATAGTAAAAGTTAATTACAAACTGTTCACTGAGAGATTATATACAAAACTCTGTCGTTGCAATGAATACATTACAAAGTCGCTGAAAAGCACTTCAATGCAATAAAAACTGAAGAATAGTAAATGTTGATTACAAACTAATCACTGAGAAGTTACATACAAAACTTTGCAGTTGCATTGAAAATGCTATTAAGAAGCTGAAAAGCACTTTAAGGCAATAAAAAACTAAACCTGCTATTACTGACTAGTAAGTCATGATTTCAGTGCATAAACTCTTTTCCCATGTATACAACTCCAAAATGAACATATTGAAAAGGTAGAACATGTTTACAAAATGGTCATTCAGAAGTTAAATACAATTCTTTGCCGTTGCTTTGAAAACGTTACAAAGGCTTATGGACTTGTAACCAATGAGAACATATTAGAATAGTAAAAGTTAATTACAAACTGTTCACTGAGAGATTATATACAAAACTCTGTCGTTGCAATGAATACATTACAAAGTCGCTGAAAAGCACTTCAATGCAATAAAAACTGAAGAATAGTAAATGTTGATTACAAACTAATCACTGAGAAGTTACATACAAAACTTTGCAGTTGCATTAAAAATGCTATTAAGAAGCTGAAAAGCACTTTAAGGCAATAAAAAACTAAACCTGCTATTACTGACTAGTAAGTCATGATTTCAGTGCATAAACTCTTTTCCCATGTATACAACTCCAAAATGAACATATTGAAAAGGTAGAACATGTTTACAAAATGGTCATTCAGAAGTTAAATACAATTCTTTGCCGTTGCTTTGAAAACGTTACAAAGGCTTATGGACTTGTAACCAATGAGAACATATTAGAATAGTAAAAGTTAATTACAAACTGTTCACTGAGAGATTATATACAAAACTCTGTCGTTGCAATGAATACATTACAAAGTCGCTGAAAAGCACTTCAATGCAATAAAAACTGAAGAATAGTAAATGTTGATTACAAACTAATCATTGAGAAGTTACATACAAAACTTTGCAGTTGCATTGAAAATGCTACTAAGAAGCTGAAAAGCACTTTAAGGCAATAAAAAACTAAACCTGCTATTACTGACTAGTAAGTCATGATTTCAGTGCATAAACTCTTTTCCCATGTATACAACTCCAAAATGAACATATTGAAAAGGTAGAACATGTTTACAAAATGGTCATTCAGAAGTTAAATACAATTCTTTGCCGTTGCTTTGAAAACGTTACAAAGGCTTATGGACTTGTAACCAATGAGAACATATTAGAATAGTAAAAGTTAATTACAAACTGTTCACTGAGAGATTATATACAAAACTCTGTCGTTGCAATGAATACATTACAAAGTCGCTGAAAAGCACTTCAATGCAATAAAAACTGAAGAATAGTAAATGTTGATTACAAACTAATCACTGAGAAGTTACATACAAAACTTTGCAGTTGCATTGAAAATGCTATTAAGAAGCTGAAAAGCACTTTAAGGCAATAAAAAACTAAACCTGCTATTACTGACTAGTAAGTCATGATTTCAGTGCATAAACTCTTTTCCCATGTATACAACTCCAAAATGAACATATTGAAAAGGTAGAACATGTTTACAAAATGGTCATTCAGAAGTTAAATACAATTCTTTGCCGTTGCTTTGAAAACGTTACAAAGGCTTATGGACTTGTAACCAATGAGAACATATTAGAATAGTAAAAGTTAATTACAAACTGTTCACTGAGAGATTATATACAAAACTCTGTCGTTGCAATGAATACATTACAAAGTCGCTGAAAAGCACTTCAATGCAATAAAAACTGAAGAATAGTAAATGTTGATTACAAACTAATCATTGAGAAGTTACATACAAAACTTTGCAGTTGCATTGAAAATGCTACTAAGAAGCTGAAAAGCACTTTAAGGCAATAAAAAACTAAACCTGCTATTACTGACTAGTAAGTCATGATTTCAGTGCATAAACTCTTTTCCCATGTATACAACTGCAAAATGAACATATTGGAATGGTAGAACATGTTTAGAAATTGGCCATTCAGAAGTTAAATACAATTCTTTGCCGTTAATTTGAAAACGTTACAAAGGCGCTGAAAAGCACTTTAAGGCAATAAAAAACTGAACATACTTTTACGGACTTGTATTGAACAATTCCAGTGCCAAAACAACTTTCCAATGCATAAACAATCTATGAGACCACGTTAGATTAGTAAAACTGATGGAAAACTGATCGCTGAGAGGTTACATACAAAACTTTGCAGTTGCATTGAAAATGCTACTAAGAAGCTGAAAAGCACTTTAAGGCAATAAAAAACTAAACCTGCTATTACTGACTAGTAAGTCATGATTTCAGTGCATAAACTCTTTTCCCATGTATACAACTCCAAAATGAACATATTGAAAAGGTAGAACATGTTTACAAAATGGTCATTCAGAAGTTAAATACAATTCTTTGCCGTTGCTTTGAAAACGTTACAAAGGCTTATGGACTTGTAACCAATGAGAACATATTAGAATAGTAAAAGTTAATTACAAACTGTTCACTGAGAGATTATATACAAAACTCTGTCGTTGCAATGAATACATTACAAAGTCGCTGAAAAGCACTTCAATGCAATAAAAACTGAAGAATAGTAAATGTTGATTACAAACTAATCACTGAGAAGTTACATACAAAACTTTGCAGTTGCATTGAAAATGCTATTAAGAAGCTGAAAAGCACTTTAAGGCAATAAAAAACTAAACCTGCTATTACTGACTAGTAAGTCATGATTTCAGTGCATAAACTCTTTTCCCATGTATACAACTCCAAAATGAACATATTGAAAAGGTAGAACATGTTTACAAAATGGTCATTCAGAAGTTAAATACAATTCTTTGCCGTTGCTTTGAAAACGTTACAAAGGCTTATGGACTTGTAACCAATGAGAACATATTAGAATAGTAAAAGTTAATTACAAACTGTTCACTGAGAGATTATATACAAAACTCTGTCGTTGCAATGAATACATTACAAAGTCGCTGAAAAGCACTTCAATGCAATAAAAACTGAAGAATAGTAAATGTTGATTACAAACTAATCACTGAGAAGTTACATACAAAACTTTGCAGTTGCATTGAAAATGCTATTAAGAAGCTGAAAAGCACTTTAAGGCAATAAAAAACTAAACCTGCTATTACTGACTAGTAAGTCATGATTTCAGTGCATAAACTCTTTTCCCATGTATACAACTCCAAAATGAACATATTGAAAAGGTAGAACATGTTTACAAAATGGTCATTCAGAAGTTAAATACAATTCTTTGCCGTTGCTTTGAAAACGTTACAAAGGCTTATGGACTTGTAACCAATGAGAACATATTAGAATAGTAAAAGTTAATTACAAACTGTTCACTGAGAGATTATATACAAAACTCTGTCGTTGCAATGAATACATTACAAAGTCGCTGAAAAGCACTTCAATGCAATAAAAACTGAAGAATAGTAAATGTTGATTACAAACTAATCACTGAGAAGTTACATACAAAACTTTGCAGTTGCATTGAAAATGCTATTAAGAAGCTGAAAAGCACTTTAAGGCAATAAAAAACTAAACCTGCTATTACTGACTAGTAAGTCATGATTTCAGTGCATAAACTCTTTTCCCATGTATACAACTCCAAAATGAACATATTGAAAAGGTAGAACATGTTTACAAAATGGTCATTCAGAAGTTAAATACAATTCTTTGCCGTTGCTTTGAAAACGTTACAAAGGCTTATGGACTTGTAACCAATGAGAACATATTAGAATAGTAAAAGTTAATTACAAACTGTTCACTGAGAGATTATATACAAAACTCTGTCGTTGCAATGAATACATTACAAAGTCGCTGAAAAGCACTTCAATGCAATAAAAACTGAAGAATAGTAAATGTTGATTACAAACTAATCACTGAGAAGTTACATACAAAACTTTGCAGTTGCATTGAAAATGCTATTAAGAAGCTGAAAAGCACTTTAAGGCAATAAAAAACTAAACCTGCTATTACTGACTAGTAAGTCATGATTTCAGTGCATAAACTCTTTTCCCATGTATACAACTCCAAAATGAACATATTGAAAAGGTAGAACATGTTTACAAAATGGTCATTCAGAAGTTAAATACAATTCTTTGCCGTTGCTTTGAAAACGTTACAAAGGCTTATGGACTTGTAACCAATGAGAACATATTAGAATAGTAAAAGTTAATTACAAACTGTTCACTGAGAGATTATATACAAAACTCTGTCGTTGCAATGAATACATTACAAAGTCGCTGAAAAGCACTTCAATGCAATAAAAACTGAAGAATAGTAAATGTTGATTACAAACTAATCACTGAGAAGTTACATACAAAACTTTGCAGTTGCATTGAAAATGCTATTAAGAAGCTGAAAAGCACTTTAAGGCAATAAAAAACTAAACCTGCTATTACTGACTAGTAAGTCATGATTTCAGTGCATAAACTCTTTTCCCATGTATACAACTCCAAAATGAACATATTGAAAAGGTAGAACATGTTTACAAAATGGTCATTCAGAAGTTAAATACAATTCTTTGCCGTTGCTTTGAAAACGTTACAAAGGCTTATGGACTTGTAACCAATGAGAACATATTAGAATAGTAAAAGTTAATTACAAACTGTTCACTGAGAGATTATATACAAAACTCTGTCGTTGCAATGAATACATTACAAAGTCGCTGAAAAGCACTTCAATGCAATAAAAACTGAAGAATAGTAAATGTTGATTACAAACTAATCACTGAGAAGTTACATACAAAACTTTGCAGTTGCATTGAAAATGCTATTAAGAAGCTGAAAAGCACTTTAAGGCAATAAAAAACTAAACCTGCTATTACTGACTAGTAAGTCATGATTTCAGTGCATAAACTCTTTTCCCATGTATACAACTCCAAAATGAACATATTGAAAAGGTAGAACATGTTTACAAAATGGTCATTCAGAAGTTAAATACAATTCTTTGCCGTTGCTTTGAAAACGTTACAAAGGCTTATGGACTTGTAACCAATGAGAACATATTAGAATAGTAAAAGTTAATTACAAACTGTTCACTGAGAGATTATATACAAAACTCTGTCGTTGCAATGAATACATTACAAAGTCGCTGAAAAGCACTTCAATGCAATAAAAACTGAAGAATAGTAAATGTTGATTACAAACTAATCATTGAGAAGTTACATACAAAACTTTGCAGTTGCATTGAAAATGCTACTAAGAAGCTGAAAAGCACTTTAAGGCAATAAAAAACTAAACCTGCTATTACTGACTAGTAAGTCATGATTTCAGTGCATAAACTCTTTTCCCATGTATACAACTGCAAAATGAACATATTGGAATGGTAGAACATGTTTAGAAATTGGCCATTCAGAAGTTAAATACAATTCTTTGCCGTTAATTTGAAAACGTTACAAAGGCGCTGAAAAGCACTTTAAGGCAATAAAAAACTGAACATACTTTTACGGACTTGTATTGAACAATTCCAGTGCCAAAACAACTTTCCAATGCATAAACAATCTATGAGACCACGTTAGATTAGTAAAACTGATGGAAAACTGATCGCTGAGAGGTTACATACAAAACTTTGCAGTTGCATTGAAAATGCTACTAAGAAGCTGAAAAGCACTTTAAGGCAATAAAAAACTAAACCTGCTATTACTGACTAGTAAGTCATGATTTCAGTGCATAAACTCTTTTCCCATGTATACAACTCCAAAATGAACATATTGAAAAGGTAGAACATGTTTACAAAATGGTCATTCAGAAGTTAAATACAATTCTTTGCCGTTGCTTTGAAAACGTTACAAAGGCTTATGGACTTGTAACCAATGAGAACATATTAGAATAGTAAAAGTTAATTACAAACTGTTCACTGAGAGATTATATACAAAACTCTGTCGTTGCAATGAATACATTACAAAGTCGCTGAAAAGCACTTCAATGCAATAAAAACTGAAGAATAGTAAATGTTGATTACAAACTAATCACTGAGAAGTTACATACAAAACTTTGCAGTTGCATTGAAAATGCTATTAAGAAGCTGAAAAGCACTTTAAGGCAATAAAAAACTAAACCTGCTATTACTGACTAGTAAGTCATGATTTCAGTGCATAAACTCTTTTCCCATGTATACAACTCCAAAATGAACATATTGAAAAGGTAGAACATGTTTACAAAATGGTCATTCAGAAGTTAAATACAATTCTTTGCCGTTGCTTTGAAAACGTTACAAAGGCTTATGGACTTGTAACCAATGAGAACATATTAGAATAGTAAAAGTTAATTACAAACTGTTCACTGAGAGATTATATACAAAACTCTGTCGTTGCAATGAATACATTACAAAGTCGCTGAAAAGCACTTCAATGCAATAAAAACTGAAGAATAGTAAATGTTGATTGAAAACTGATCGCTGAGAAGTTACATACAAAACTTTGCAGTTGCATTGAAAATGCTACTAAGAAGCTGAAAAGCACTTTAAGGCAATAAAAAACTAAACCTGCTATTACTGACTAGTAAGTCATGATTTCAGTGCATAAACTCTTTTCCCATGTATACAACTGCAAAATGAACATATTGAAATGGTAGAACATGTTTAGAAAATGGCCATTCAGAAGTTAAATACAATTCTTTGCCGTTAATTTGAAAACGTTACAAAGGCGCTGAAAAGCACTTTAAGGCAATAAAAAACTGAACATACTTTTACGGACTTGTATTGGACAATTCCAGTGCCAAAACAACTTTCCAATGCATAAACAATCTATGAGACCACGTTAGATTAGTAAAACTGATGGAAAACTGATCGCTGAGAGGTTACATACAAAACTTTGCAGTTGCATTGAAAATGCTACTAAGAAGCTGAAAAGCACTTTAAGGCAATAAAAAACTAAACCTGCTATTACTGACTACTAAGTCATGATTTCAGTGCATAAACTCTTTTCCCATGTATACAACTCCAAAATGAACATATTGAAAAGGTAGAACATGTTTACAAAATGGTCATTCAGAAGTTAAATACAATTCTTTGCCGTTGCTTTGAAAACGTTACAAAGGCTTATGGACTTGTAACCAATGAGAACATATTAGAATAGTAAAAGTTAATTACAAACTGTTCACTGAGAGATTATATACAAAACTCTGTCGTTGCAATGAATACATTACAAAGTCGCTGAAAAGCACTTCAATGCAATAAAAACGGAAGAATAGTAAATGTTGATTACAAACTAATCATTGAGAAGTTACATACAAAACTTTGCAGTTGCATTGAAAATGCTACTAAGAAGCTGAAAAGCACTTTAAGGCAATAAAAAACTAAACCTGCTATTACTGACTAGTAAGTCATGATTTCAGTGCATAAACTCTTTTCCCATGTATACAACTGCAAAATGAACATATTGGAATGGTAGAACATGTTTAGAAATTGGCCATTCAGAAGTTAAATACAATTCTTTGCCGTTAATTTGAAAACGTTACAAAGGCGCTGAAAAGCACTTTAAGGCAATAAAAAACTGAACATACTTTTACGGACTTGTATTGAACAATTCCAGTGCCAAAACAACTTTCCAATGCATAAACAATCTATGAGACCTCGTTAGATTAGTAAAACTGATTGAAAACTGATCGCTGAGAGGTTACATACAAAACTTTGCAGTTGCATTGAAAATGCTACTAAGAAGCTGAAAAGCACTTTAAGGCAATAAAAAACTAAACCTGCTATTACTGACTAGTAAGTCATGATTTCAGTGCATAAACTCTTTTCCCATGTATACAACTCCAAAATGAACATATTGAAAAGGTAGAACATGTTTACAAAATGGTCATTCAGAAGTTAAATACAATTCTTTGCCGTTGCTTTGAAAACGTTACAAAGGCTTATGGACTTGTAACCAATGAGAACATATTAGAATAGTAAAAGTTAATTACAAACTGTTCACTGAGAGATTATATACAAAACTCTGTCGTTGCAATGAATACATTACAAAGTCGCTGAAAAGCACTTCAATGCAATAAAAACTGAAGAATAGTAAATGTTGATTACAAACTAATCACTGAGAAGTTACATACAAAACTTTGCAGTTGCATTGAAAATGCTACTAAGAAGCTGAAAAGCACTTTAAGGCAATAAAAAACTAAACCTGCTATTACTGACTAGTAATTCATGATTTCAGTGCATAAACTCTTTTCCCATGTATACAACTGCAAAATGAACATATTGAAATGGTAGAACATGTTTAGAAAATGGCCATTCAGAAGTTAAATACAATTCTTTGCCGTTAATTTGAAAACGTTACAAAGGCGCTGAAAAGCACTTTAAGGCAATAAAAAACTGAACATACTTTTACGGACTTGTATTGGACAATTCCAGTGCCAAAACAACTTTCCAATGCATAAACAATCTATGAGACCACGTTAGATTAGTAAAACTGATTGAAAACGGATCGCTGAGAGGTTACATACAAAACTTTGCAGTTGCATTGAAAATGCTACTAAGAAGCTGAAAAGCACTTTAAGGCAATAAAAAACTAAACCTGCTATTACTGACTAGTAAGTCATGATTTCAGTGCATAAACTCTTTTCCCATGTATACAACTGCAAAATGAACATATTGAAATGGTAGAACATGTTTAGAAAATGGCCATTCAGAAGTTAAATAAAATTCTTTGCCGTTAATTTGAAAACGTTACAAAGGCGCTGAAAAGCACTTTAAGGCAATAAAAAACTGAACATACTTTTACGGACTTGTATTGGACAATTCCAGTGCCAAAACAACTTTCCAATGCATAAACAATCTATGAGACCACGTTAGATTAGTAAAACTGATTGAAAACTGATCGCTGAGAGGTTACATACAAAACTTTGCAGTTGCATTGAAAATGCTACTAAGAAGCTGAAAAGCACTTTAAGGCAATAAAAAACTAAACCTGCTATTACTGACTAGTAAGTCATGATTTCAGTGCATAAACTCTTTTCCCATGTATACAACTCCAAAATGAACATATTGAAAAGGTAGAACATGTTTACAAAATGGTCATTCAGAAGTTAAATACAATTCTTTGCCGTTGCTTTGAAAACGTTACAAAGGCTTATGGACTTGTAACCAATGAGAACATTTTAGAATAGTAAAAGTTAATTACAAACTGTTCACTGAGAGATTATATACAAAACTCTGTCGTTGCAATGAATACATTACAAAGTAGCTGAAAAGCACTTCAATGCAATAAAAACTGAAGAATAGTAAATGTTGATTACAAACTAATCACTGAGAAGTTACATACAAAACTTTGCAGTTGCATTGAAAATGCTACTAAGAAGCTGAAAAGCACTTTAAGGCAATAAAAAACTAAACCTGCTATTACTGACTAGTAAGTCATGATTTCAGTGCATAAACTCTTTTCCCATGTATACAACTCCAAAATGAACATATTGAAAAGGTAGAACATGTTTACAAAATGGTCATTCAGAAGTTAAATACAATTCTTTGCCGTTGCTTTGAAAACGTTACAAAGGCTTATGGACTTGTAACCAATGAGAACATATTAGAATAGTAAAAGTTAATTACAAACTGTTCACTGAGAGATTATATACAAAACTCTGTCGTTGCAATGAATACATTACAAAGTCGCTGAAAAGCACTTCAATGCAATAAAAACTGAAGAATAGTAAATGTTGATTACAAACTAATCACTGAGAAGTTACATACAAAACTTTGCAGTTGCATTGAAAATGCTACTAAGAAGCTGAAAAGCACTTTAAGGCAATAAAAAACTAAACCTGCTATTACTGACTAGTAATTCATGATTTCAGTGCATAAACTCTTTTCCCATGTATACAACTGCAAAATGAACATATTGAAATGGTAGAACATGTTTAGAAAATGGCCATTCAGAAGTTAAATACAATTCTTTGCCGTTAATTTGAAAACGTTACAAAGGCGCTGAAAAGCACTTTAAGGCAATAAAAAACTGAACATACTTTTACGGACTTGTATTGGACAATTCCAGTGCCAAAACAACTTTCCAATGCATAAACAATCTATGAGACCACGTTAGATTAGTAAAACTGATTGAAAACGGATCGCTGAGAGGTTACATACAAAACTTTGCAGTTGCATTGAAAATGCTACTAAGAAGCTGAAAAGCACTTTAAGGCAATAAAAAACTAAACCTGCTATTACTGACTAGTAAGTCATGATTTCAGTGCATAAACTCTTTTCCCATGTATACAACTGCAAAATGAACATATTGAAATGGTAGAACATGTTTAGAAAATGGCCATTCAGAAGTTAAATAAAATTCTTTGCCGTTAATTTGAAAACGTTACAAAGGCGCTGAAAAGCACTTTAAGGCAATAAAAAACTGAACATACTTTTACGGACTTGTATTGGACAATTCCAGTGCCAAAACAACTTTCCAATGCATAAACAATCTATGAGACCACGTTAGATTAGTAAAACTGATTGAAAACTGATCGCTGAGAGGTTACATACAAAACTTTGCAGTTGCATTGAAAATGCTACTAAGAAGCTGAAAAGCACTTTAAGGCAATAAAAAACTAAACCTGCTATTACTGACTAGTAAGTCATGATTTCAGTGCATAAACTCTTTTCCCATGTATACAACTCCAAAATGAACATATTGAAAAGGTAGAACATGTTTACAAAATGGTCATTCAGAAGTTAAATACAATTCTTTGCCGTTGCTTTGAAAACGTTACAAAGGCTTATGGACTTGTAACCAATGAGAACATTTTAGAATAGTAAAAGTTAATTACAAACTGTTCACTGAGAGATTATATACAAAACTCTGTCGTTGCAATGAATACATTACAAAGTAGCTGAAAAGCACTTCAATGCAATAAAAACTGAAGAATAGTAAATGTTGATTACAAACTAATCACTGAGAAGTTACATACAAAACTTTGCAGTTGCATTGAAAATGCTACTAAGAAGCTGAAAAGCACTTTAAGGCAATAAAAAACTAAACCTGCTATTACTGACTAGTAAGTCATGATTTCAGTGCATAAACTCTTTTCCCATGTATACAACTCCAAAATGAACATATTGAAAAGGTAGAACATGTTTACAAAATGGTCATTCAGAAGTTAAATACAATTCTTTGCCGTTGCTTTGAAAACGTTACAAAGGCTTATGGACTTGTAACCAATGAGAACATATTAGAATAGTAAAAGTTAATTACAAACTGTTCACTGAGAGATTATATACAAAACTCTGTCGTTGCAATGAATACATTACAAAGTCGCTGAAAAGCACTTCAATGCAATAAAAACTGAAGAATAGTAAATGTTGATTACAAACTAATCATTGAGAAGTTACATACAAAACTTTGCAGTTGCATTGAAAATGCTACTAAGAAGCTGAAAAGCACTTTAAGGCAATAAAAAACTAAACCTGCTATTACTGACTAGTAAGTCATGATTTCAGTGCATAAACTCTTTTCCCATGTATACAACTGCAAAATGAACATATTGGAATGGTAGAACATGTTTAGAAATTGGCCATTCAGAAGTTAAATACAATTCTTTGCCGTTAATTTGAAAACGTTACAAAGGCGCTGAAAAGCACTTTAAGGCAATAAAAAACTGAACATACTTTTACGGACTTGTATTGAACAATTCCAGTGCCAAAACAACTTTCCAATGCATAAACAATCTATGAGACCACGTTAGATTAGTAAAACTGATGGAAAACTGATCGCTGAGAGGTTACATACAAAACTTTGCAGTTGCATTGAAAATGCTACTAAGAAGCTGAAAAGCACTTTAAGGCAATAAAAAACTAAACCTGCTATTACTGACTAGTAAGTCATGATTTCAGTGCATAAACTCTTTTCCCATGTATACAACTCCAAAATGAACATATTGAAAAGGTAGAACATGTTTACAAAATGGTCATTCAGAAGTTAAATACAATTCTTTGCCGTTGCTTTGAAAACGTTACAAAGGCTTATGGACTTGTAACCAATGAGAACATATTAGAATAGTAAAAGTTAATTACAAACTGTTCACTGAGAGATTATATACAAAACTCTGTCGTTGCAATGAATACATTACAAAGTCGCTGAAAAGCACTTCAATGCAATAAAAACTGAAGAATAGTAAATGTTGATTACAAACTAATCACTGAGAAGTTACATACAAAACTTTGCAGTTGCATTGAAAATGCTACTAAGAAGCTGAAAAGCACTTTAAGGCAATAAAAAACTAAACCTGCTATTACTGACTAGTAAGTCATGATTTCAGTGCATAAACTCTTTTCCCATGTATACAACTGCAAAATGAACATATTGGAATGGTAGAACATGTTTAGAAATTGGCCATTCAGAAGTTAAATACAATTCTTTGCCGTTAATTTGAAAACGTTACAAAGGCGCTGAAAAGCACTTTAAGGCAATAAAAAACTGAACATACTTTTACGGACTTGTATTGAACAATTCCAGTGCCAAAACAACTTTCCAATGCATAAACAATCTATGAGACCACGTTAGATTAGTAAAACTGATTGAAAACTGATCGCTGAGAGGTTACATACAAAACTTTGCAGTTGCATTGAAAATGCTACTAAGAAGCTGAAAAGCACTTTAAGGCAATAAAAAACTAAACCTGCTATTACTGACTAGTAAGTCATGATTTCAGTGCATAAACTCTTTTCCCATGTATACAACTCCAAAATGAACATATTGAAAAGGTAGAACATGTTTACAAAATGGTCATTCAGAAGTTAAATACAATTCTTTGCCGTTGCTTTGAAAACGTTACAAAGGCTTATGGACTTGTAACCAATGAGAACATATTAGAATAGTAAAAGTTAATTACAAACTGTTCACTGAGAGATTATATACAAAACTCTGTCGTTGCAATGAATACATTACAAAGTCGCTGAAAAGCACTTCAATGCAATAAAAACTGAAGAATAGTAAATGTTGATTACAAACTAATCACTGAGAAGTTACATACAAAACTTTGCAGTTGCATTGAAAATGCTACTAAGAAGCTGAAAAGCACTTTAAGGCAATAAAAAACTAAACCTGCTATTACTGACTAGTAAGTCATGATTTCAGTGCATAAACTCTTTTCCCATGTATACAACTGCAAAATGAACATATTGGAATGGTAGAACATGTTTAGAAATTGGCCATTCAGAAGTTAAATACAATTCTTTGCCGTTAATTTGAAAACGTTACAAAGGCGCTGAAAATCACTTTAAGGCAATAAAAAACTGAACATACTTTTACGGACTTGTATTGAACAATTCCAGTGCCAAAACAACTTTCCAATGCATAAACAATCTATGAGACCACGTTAGATTAGTAAAACTGATTGAAAACTGATCGCTGAGAGGTTACATACAAAACTTTGCAGTTGCATTGAAAATGCTACTAAGAAGCTGAAAAGCACTTTAAGGCAATAAAAAACTAAACCTGCTATTACTGACTAGTAAGTCATGATTTCAGTGCATAAACTCTTTTCCCATGTATACAACTCCAAAATGAACATATTGAAAAGGTAGAACATGTTTACAAAATGGTCATTCAGAAGTTAAATACAATTCTTTGCCGTTAATTTGAAAACGTTACAAAGGCGCTGAAAAGCACTTTAAGGCAATAAAAAACTGAACATACTTTTACGGACTTGTATTGGACAATTCCAGTGCCAAAACAACTTTCCAATGCATAAACAATCTATGAGACCACGTTAGATTAGTAAAACTGATTGAAAACTGATCGCTGAGAGGTTACATACAAAACTTTGCAGTTGCATTGAAAATGCTACTAAGAAGCTGAAAAGCACTTTAAGGCAATAAAAAACTAAACCTGCTATTACTGACTAGTAAGTCATGATTTCAGTGCATAAACTCTTTTCCCATGTATACAACTCCAAAATGAACATATTGAAAAGGTAGAACATGTTTACAAAATGGTCATTCAGAAGTTAAATACAATTCTTTGCCGTTGCTTTGAAAACGTTACAAAGGCTTATGGACTTGTAACCAATGAGAACATATTAGAATAGTAAAAGTTAATTACAAACTGTTCACTGAGAGATTATATACAAAACTCTGTCGTTGCAATGAATACATTACAAAGTCGCTGAAAAGCACTTCAATGCAATAAAAACTGAAGAATAGTAAATGTTGATTACAAACTAATCACTGAGAAGTTACATACAAAACTTTGCAGTTGCATTGAAAATGCTACTAAGAAGCTGAAAAGCACTTTAAGGCAATAAAAAACTAAACCTGCTATTACTGACTAGTAAGTCATGATTTCAGTGCATAAACTCTTTTCCCATGTATACAACTGCAAAATGAACATATTGGAATGGTAGAACATGTTTAGAAATTGGCCATTCAGAAGTTAAATACAATTCTTTGCCGTTAATTTGAAAACGTTACAAAGGCGCTGAAAAGCACTTTAAGGCAATAAAAAACTGAACATACTTTTACGGACTTGTATTGGACAATTCCAGTGCCAAAACAACTTTCCAATGCATAAACAATCTATGAGACCACGTTAGATTAGTAAAACTGATTGAAAACTGATCGCTGAGAGGTTACATACAAAACTTTGCAGTTGCATTGAAAATGCTACTAAGAAGCTGAAAAGCACTTTAAGGCAATAAAAAACTAAACCTGCTATTACTGACTAGTAAGTCATGATTTCAGTGCATAAACTCTTTTCCCATGTATACAACTCCAAAATGAACATATTGAAAAGGTAGAACATGTTTACAAAATGGTCATTCAGAAGTTAAATACAATTCTTTGCCGTTGCTTTGAAAACGTTACAAAGGCTTATGGACTTGTAACCAATGAGAACATATTAGAATAGTAAAAGTTAATTACAAACTGTTCACTGAGAGATTATATACAAAACTCTGTCGTTGCAATGAATACATTACAAAGTCGCTGAAAAGCACTTCAATGCAATAAAAACTGAAGAATAGTAAATGTTGATTACAAACTAATCACTGAGAAGTTACATACAAAACTTTGCAGTTGCATTGAAAATGCTACTAAGAAGCTGAAAAGCACTTTAAGGCAATAAAAAACTAAACCTGCTATTACTGACTAGTAATTCATGATTTCAGTGCATAAACTCTTTTCCCATGTATACAACTGCAAAATGAACATATTGAAATGGTAGAACATGTTTAGAAAATGGCCATTCAGAAGTTAAATACAATTCTTTGCCGTTAATTTGAAAACGTTACAAAGGCGCTGAAAAGCACTTTAAGGCAATAAAAAACTGAACATACTTTTACGGACTTGTATTGGACAATTCCAGTGCCAAAACAACTTTCCAATGCATAAACAATCTATGAGACCACGTTAGATTAGTAAAACTGATTGAAAACTGATCGCTGAGAGGTTACATACAAAACTTTGCAGTTGCATTGAAAATGCTACTAAGAAGCTGAAAAGCACTTTAAGGCAATAAAAAACTAAACCTGCTATTACTGACTAGTAAGTCATGATTTCAGTGCATAAACTCTTTTCCCATGTATACAACTCCAAAATGAACATATTGAAAAGGTAGAACTTGTTTACAAAATGGTCATTCAGAAGTTAAATACAATTCTTTGCCGTTGCTTTGAAAACGTTACAAAGGCTTATGGACTTGTAACCAATGAGAACATATTAGAATAGTAAAAGTTAATTACAAACTGTTCACTGAGAGATTATATACAAAACTCTGTCGTTGCAATGAATACATTACAAAGTCGCTGAAAAGCACTTCAATGCAATAAAAACTGAAGAATAGTAAATGTTGATTGAAAACTGATCGCTGAGAAGTTACATACAAAACTTTGCAGTTGCATTGAAAATGCTACTAAGAAGCTGAAAAGCACTTTAAGGCAATAAAAAACTAAACCTGCTATTACTGACTAGTAAGTCATGATTTCAGTGCATAAACTCTTTTCCCATGTATACAACTGCAAAATGAACATATTGAAATGGTAGAACATGTTTAGAAAATGGCCATTCAGAAGTTAAATACAATTCTTTGCCGTTAATTTGAAAACGTTACAAAGGCGCTGAAAAGCACTTTAAGGCAATAAAAAACTGAACATACTTTTACGGACTTGTATTGGACAATTCCAGTGCCAAAACAACTTTCCAATGCATAAACAATCTATGAGACCACGTTAGATTAGTAAAACTGATGGAAAACTGATCGCTGAGAGGTTACATACAAAACTTTGCAGTTGCATTGAAAATGCTACTAAGAAGCTGAAAAGCACTTTAAGGCAATAAAAAACTAAACCTGCTATTACTGACTAGTAAGTCATGATTTCAGTGCATAAACTCTTTTCCCATGTATACAACTCCAAAATGAACATATTGAAAAGGTAGAACTTGTTTACAAAATGGTCATTCAGAAGTTAAATACAATTCTTTGCCGTTGCTTTGAAAACGTTACAAAGGCTTATGGACTTGTAACCAATGAGAACATATTAGAATAGTAAAAGTTAATTACAAACTGTTCACTGAGAGATTATATACAAAACTCTGTCGTTGCAATGAATACATTACAAAGTCGCTGAAAAGCACTTCAATGCAATAAAAACTGAAGAATAGTAAATATTGATTGAAAACTGATCGCTGAGAAGTTACATACAAAACTTTGCAGTTGCATTGAAAATGCTACTAAGAAGCTGAAAAGCACTCTAAGGCAATAAAAAACTAAACCTGCTATTACTGACTAGTAAGTCATGATTTCAGTGCATAAACTCTTTTCCCATGTATACAACTGCAAAATGAACATATTGAAATGGTAGAACATGTTTAGAAAATGGCCATTCAGAAGTTAAATACAATTCTTTGCCGTTAATTTGAAAACGTTACAAAGGCGCTGAAAAGCACTTTAAGGCAATAAAAAACTGAACATACTTTTACGGACTTGTATTGGACAATTCCAGTGCCAAAACAACTTTCCAATGCAAAAACAATCTATGAGACCACGTTAGATTAGTAAAACTGATTGAAAACTGATCGCTGAGAGGTTACATACAAAACTTTGCAGTTGCATTGAAAATGCTACTAAGAAGCTGAAAAGCACTTTAAGGCAATAAAAAACTAAACCTGCTATTACTGACTAGTAAGTCATGATTTCAGTGCATAAACTCTTTTCCCATGTATACAACTCCAAAATGAACATATTGAAAAGGTAGAACATGTTTACAAAATGGTCATTCAGAAGTTAAATACAATTCTTTGCCGTTGCTTTGAAAACGTTACAAAGGCTTATGGACTTGTAACCAATGAGAACATATTAGAATAGTAAAAGTTAATTACAAACTGTTCACTGAGAGATTATATACAAAACTCTGTCGTTGCAATGAATACATTACAAAGTCGCTGAAAAGCACTTCAATGCAATAAAAACTGAAGAATAGTAAATGTTGATTACAAACTAATCACTGAGAAGTTACATACAAAACTTTGCAGTTGCATTGAAAATGCTACTAAGAAGCTGAAAAGCACTTTAAGGCAATAAAAAACTAAACCTGCTATTACTGACTAGTAAGTCATGATTTCAGTGCATAAACTCTTTTCCCATGTATACAACTCCAAAATGAACATATTGAAAAGGTAGAACATGTTTACAAAATGGTCATTCAGAAGTTAAATACAATTCTTTGCCGTTAATTTGAAAACGTTACAAAGGCGCTGAAAAGCACTTTAAGGCAATAAAAAACTGAACATACTTTTACGGACTTGTATTGGACAATTCCAGTGCCAAAACAACTTTCCAATGCATAAACAATCTATGAGACCACGTTAGATTAGTAAAACTGATTGAAAACTGATCGCTGAGAGGTTACATACAAAACTTTGCAGTTGCATTGAAAATGCTACTAAGAAGCTGAAAAGCACTTTAAGGCAATAAAAAACTAAACCTGCTATTACTGACTAGTAAGTCATGATTTCAGTGCATAAACTCTTTTCCCATGTATACAACTCCAAAATGAACATATTGAAAAGGTAGAACATGTTTACAAAATGGTCATTCAGAAGTTAAATACAATTCTTTGCCGTTGCTTTGAAAACGTTACAAAGGCTTATGGACTTGTAACCAATGAGAACATATTAGAATAGTAAAAGTTAATTACAAACTGTTCACTGAGAGATTATATACAAAACTCTGTCGTTGCAATGAATACATTACAAAGTCGCTGAAAAGCACTTCAATGCAATAAAAACTGAAGAATAGTAAATGTTGATTACAAACTAATCACTGAGAAGTTACATACAAAACTTTGCAGTTGCATTGAAAATGCTACTAAGAAGCTGAAAAGCACTTTAAGGCAATAAAAAACTAAACCTGCTATTACTGACTAGTAAGTCATGATTTCAGTGCATAAACTCTTTTCCCATGTATACAACTGCAAAATGAACATATTGGAATGGTAGAACATGTTTAGAAATTGGCCATTCAGAAGTTAAATACAATTCTTTGCCGTTAATTTGAAAACGTTACAAAGGCGCTGAAAATCACTTTAAGGCAATAAAAAACTGAACATACTTTTACGGACTTGTATTGAACAATTCCAGTGCCAAAACAACTTTCCAATGCATAAACAATCTATGAGACCACGTTAGATTAGTAAAACTGATTGAAAACTGATCGCTGAGAGGTTACATACAAAACTTTGCAGTTGCATTGAAAATGCTACTAAGAAGCTGAAAAGCACTTTAAGGCAATAAAAAACTAAACCTGCTATTACTGACTAGTAAGTCATGATTTCAGTGCATAAACTCTTTTCCCATGTATACAACTCCAAAATGAACATATTGAAAAGGTAGAACATGTTTACAAAATGGTCATTCAGAAGTTAAATACAATTCTTTGCCGTTAATTTGAAAACGTTACAAAGGCGCTGAAAAGCACTTTAAGGCAATAAAAAACTGAACATACTTTTACGGACTTGTATTGGACAATTCCAGTGCCAAAACAACTTTCCAATGCATAAACAATCTATGAGACCACGTTAGATTAGTAAAACTGATTGAAAACTGATCGCTGAGAGGTTACATACAAAACTTTGCAGTTGCATTGAAAATGCTACTAAGAAGCTGAAAAGCACTTTAAGGCAATAAAAAACTAAACCTGCTATTACTGACTAGTAAGTCATGATTTCAGTGCATAAACTCTTTTCCCATGTATACAACTCCAAAATGAACATATTGAAAAGGTAGAACATGTTTACAAAATGGTCATTCAGAAGTTAAATACAATTCTTTGCCGTTGCTTTGAAAACGTTACAAAGGCTTATGGACTTGTAACCAATGAGAACATATTAGAATAGTAAAAGTTAATTACAAACTGTTCACTGAGAGATTATATACAAAACTCTGTCGTTGCAATGAATACATTACAAAGTCGCTGAAAAGCACTTCAATGCAATAAAAACTGAAGAATAGTAAATGTTGATTACAAACTAATCACTGAGAAGTTACATACAAAACTTTGCAGTTGCATTGAAAATGCTACTAAGAAGCTGAAAAGCACTTTAAGGCAATAAAAAACTAAACCTGCTATTACTGACTAGTAAGTCATGATTTCAGTGCATAAACTCTTTTCCCATGTATACAACTGCAAAATGAACATATTGGAATGGTAGAACATGTTTAGAAATTGGCCATTCAGAAGTTAAATACAATTCTTTGCCGTTAATTTGAAAACGTTACAAAGGCGCTGAAAAGCACTTTAAGGCAATAAAAAACTGAACATACTTTTACGGACTTGTATTGGACAATTCCAGTGCCAAAACAACTTTCCAATGCATAAACAATCTATGAGACCACGTTAGATTAGTAAAACTGATTGAAAACTGATCGCTGAGAGGTTACATACAAAACTTTGCAGTTGCATTGAAAATGCTACTAAGAAGCTGAAAAGCACTTTAAGGCAATAAAAAACTAAACCTGCTATTACTGACTAGTAAGTCATGATTTCAGTGCATAAACTCTTTTCCCATGTATACAACTCCAAAATGAACATATTGAAAAGGTAGAACATGTTTACAAAATGGTCATTCAGAAGTTAAATACAATTCTTTGCCGTTGCTTTGAAAACGTTACAAAGGCTTATGGACTTGTAACCAATGAGAACATATTAGAATAGTAAAAGTTAATTACAAACTGTTCACTGAGAGATTATATACAAAACTCTGTCGTTGCAATGAATACATTACAAAGTCGCTGAAAAGCACTTCAATGCAATAAAAACTGAAGAATAGTAAATGTTGATTACAAACTAATCACTGAGAAGTTACATACAAAACTTTGCAGTTGCATTGAAAATGCTACTAAGAAGCTGAAAAGCACTTTAAGGCAATAAAAAACTAAACCTGCTATTACTGACTAGTAATTCATGATTTCAGTGCATAAACTCTTTTCCCATGTATACAACTGCAAAATGAACATATTGAAATGGTAGAACATGTTTAGAAAATGGCCATTCAGAAGTTAAATACAATTCTTTGCCGTTAATTTGAAAACGTTACAAAGGCGCTGAAAAGCACTTTAAGGCAATAAAAAACTGAACATACTTTTACGGACTTGTATTGGACAATTCCAGTGCCAAAACAACTTTCCAATGCATAAACAATCTATGAGACCACGTTAGATTAGTAAAACTGATTGAAAACGGATCGCTGAGAGGTTACATACAAAACTTTGCAGTTGCATTGAAAATGCTACTAAGAAGCTGAAAAGCACTTTAAGGCAATAAAAAACTAAACCTGCTATTACTGACTAGTAAGTCATGATTTCAGTGCATAAACTCTTTTCCCATGTATACAACTCCAAAATGAACATATTGAAAAGGTAGAACTTGTTTACAAAATGGTCATTCAGAAGTTAAATACAATTCTTTGCCGTTGCTTTGAAAACGTTACAAAGGCTTATGGACTTGTAACCAATGAGAACATATTAGAATAGTAAAAGTTAATTACAAACTGTTCACTGAGAGATTATATACAAAACTCTGTCGTTGCAATGAATACATTACAAAGTCGCTGAAAAGCACTTCAATGCAATAAAAACTGAAGAATAGTAAATATTGATTGAAAACTGATCGCTGAGAAGTTACATACAAAACTTTGCAGTTGCATTGAAAATGCTACTAAGAAGCTGAAAAGCACTCTAAGGCAATAAAAAACTAAACCTGCTATTACTGACTAGTAAGTCATGATTTCAGTGCATAAACTCTTTTCCCATGTATACAACTGCAAAATGAACATATTGAAATGGTAGAACATGTTTAGAAAATGGCCATTCAGAAGTTAAATACAATTCTTTGCCGTTAATTTGAAAACGTTACAAAGGCGCTGAAAAGCACTTTAAGGCAATAAAAAACTGAACATACTTTTACGGACTTGTATTGGACAATTCCAGTGCCAAAACAACTTTCCAATGCAAAAACAATCTATGAGACCACGTTAGATTAGTAAAACTGATTGAAAACTGATCGCTGAGAGGTTACATACAAAACTTTGCAGTTGCATTGAAAATGCTACTAAGAAGCTGAAAAGCACTTTAAGGCAATAAAAAACTAAACCTGCTATTACTGACTAGTAAGTCATGATTTCAGTGCATAAACTCTTTTCCCATGTATACAACTGCAAAATGAACATATTGAAATGGTAGAACATGTTTAGAAAATGGCCATTCAGAAGTTAAATACAATTCTTTGCCGTTAATTTGAAAACGTTACAAAGGCGCTGAAAAGCACTTTAAGGCAATAAAAAACTGAACATACTTTTACGGACTTGTATTGGACAATTCCAGTGCCAAAACAACTTTCCAATGCATAAACAATCTATGAGACCACGTTAGATTAGTAAAACTGATTGAAAACTGATCGCTGAGAGGTTACATACAAAACTTTGCAGTTGCATTGAAAATGCTACTAAGAAGCTGAAAAGCACTTTAAGGCAATAAAAAACTAAACCTGCTATTACTGACTAGTAAGTCATGATTTCAGTGCATAAACTCTTTTCCCATGTATACAACTGCAAAATGAACATATTGGAATGGTAGAACATGTTTAGAAATTGGCCATTCAGAAGTTAAATACAATTCTTTGCCGTTAATTTGAAAACGTTACAAAGGCGCTGAAAAGCACTTTAAGGCAATAAAAAACTGAACATACTTTTACGGACTTGTATTGAACAATTCCAGTGCCAAAACAACTTTCCAATGCATAAACAATCTATGAGACCACGTTAGATTAGTAAAACTGATGGAAAACTGATCGCTGAGAGGTTACATACAAAACTTTGCAGTTGCATTGAAAATGCTACTAAGAAGCTGAAAAGCACTTTAAGGCAATAAAAAACTAAACCTGCTATTACTGACTAGTAAGTCATGATTTCAGTGCATAAACTCTTTTCCCATGTATACAACTGCAAAATGAACATATTGGAATGGTAGAACATGTTTAGAAATTGGCCATTCAGAAGTTAAATACAATTCTTTGCCGTTAATTTGAAAACGTTACAAAGGCGCTGAAAAGCACTTTAAGGCAATAAAAAACTGAACATACTTTTACGGACTTGTATTGAACAATTCCAGTGCCAAAACAACTTTCCAATGCATAAACAATCTATGAGACCACGTTAGATTAGTAAAACTGATGGAAAACTGATCGCTGAGAGGTTACATACAAAACTTTGCAGTTGCATTGAAAATGCTACTAAGAAGCTGAAAAGCACTTTAAGGCAATAAAAAACTAAACCTGCTATTACTGACTAGTAAGTCATGATTTCAGTGCATAAACTCTTTTCCCATGTATACAACTCCAAAATGAACATATTGAAAAGGTAGAACATGTTTACAAAATGGTCATTCAGAAGTTAAATACAATTCTTTGCCGTTGCTTTGAAAACGTTACAAAGGCTTATGGACTTGTAACCAATGAGAACATATTAGAATAGTAAAAGTTAATTACAAACTGTTCACTGAGAGATTATATACAAAACTCTGTCGTTGCAATGAATACATTACAAAGTCGCTGAAAAGCACTTCAATGCAATAAAAACTGAAGAATAGTAAATGTTGATTACAAACTAATCACTGAGAAGTTACATACAAAACTTTGCAGTTGCATTGAAAATGCTACTAAGAAGCTGAAAAGCACTTTAAGGCAATAAAAAACTAAACCTGCTATTACTGACTAGTAAGTCATGATTTCAGTGCATAAACTCTTTTCCCATGTATACAACTGCAAAATGAACATATTGAAATGGTAGAACATGTTTAGAAAATGGCCATTCAGAAGTTAAATACAATTCTTTGCCGTTAATTTGAAAACGTTACAAAGGCGCTGAAAAGCACTTTAAGGCAATAAAAAACTGAACATACTTTTACGGACTTGTATTGGACAATTCCAGTGCCAAAACAACTTTCCAATGCATAAACAATCTATGAGACCACGTTAGATTAGTAAAACTGATTGAAAACTGATCGCTGAGAGGTTACATACAAAACTTTGCAGTTGCATTGAAAACGCTACTAAGAAGCTGAAAAGCACTTTAAGGCAATAAAAAACTAAACCTGCTATTACTGACTAGTAAGTCATGATTTCAGTGCATAAACTCTTTTCCCATGTATACAACTCCAAAATGAACATATTGAAAAGGTAGAACATGTTTACAAAATGGTCATTCAGAAGTTAAATACAATTCTTTGCCGTTGCTTTGAAAACGTTACAAAGGCTTATGGACTTGTAACCAATGAGAACATATTAGAATAGTAAAAGTTAATTACAAACTGTTCACTAAGAGATTATATACAAAACTCTGTCGTTGCAATGAATACATTACAAAGTCGCTGAAAAGCACTTCAATGCAATAAAAACTGAAGAATAGTAAATGTTGATTACAAACTAATCACTGAGAAGTTACATACAAAACTTTGCAGTTGCATTGAAAATGCTACTAAGAAGCTGCAAAGCACTTTAAGGCAATAAAAAACTAAACCTGCTATTACTGACTAGTAAGTCATGATTTCAGTGCATAAACTCTTTTCCCATGTATACAACTGCAAAATGAACATATTGGAATGGTAGAACATGTTTAGAAATTGGCCATTCAGAAGTTAAATACAATTCTTTGCCGTTAATTTGAAAACGTTACAAAGGCGCTGAAAAGCACTTTAAGGCAATAAAAAACTGAACATACTTTTACGGACTTGTATTGAACAATTCCAGTGCCAAAACAACTTTCCAATGCATAAACAATCTATGAGACCACGTTAGATTAGTAAAACTGATTGAAAACTGATCGCTGAGAGGTTACATACAAAACTTTGCAGTTGCATTGAAAACGCTACTAAGAAGCTGAAAAGCACTTTAAGGCAATAAAAAACTAAACCTGCTATTACTGACTAGTAAGTCATGATTTCAGTGCATAAACTCTTTTCCCATGTATACAACTCCAAAATGAACATATTGAAAAGGTAGAACATGTTTACAAAATGGTCATTCAGAAGTTAAATACAATTCTTTGCCGTTGCTTTGAAAACGTTACAAAGGCTTATGGACTTGTAACCAATGAGAACATATTAGAATAGTAAAAGTTAATTACAAACTGTTCACTGAGAGATTATATACAAAACTCTGTCGTTGCAATGAATACATTACAAAGTCGCTGAAAAGCACTTCAATGCAATAAAAACTGAAGAATAGTAAATGTTGATTACAAACTAATCACTGAGAAGTTACATACAAAACTTTGCAGTTGCATTGAAAATGCTACTAAGAAGCTGAAAAGCACTTTAAGGCAATAAAAAACTAAACCTGCTATTACTGACTAGTAAGTCATGATTTCAGTGCATAAACTCTTTTCCCATGTATACAACTGCAAAATGAACATATTGGAATGGTAGAACATGTTTAGAAATTGGCCATTCAGAAGTTAAATACAATTCTTTGCCGTTAATTTGAAAACGTTACAAAGGCGCTGAAAAGCACTTTAAGGCAATAAAAAACTGAACATACTTTTACGGACTTGTATTGGACAATTCCAGTGCCAAAACAACTTTCCAATGCATAAACAATCTATGAGACCACGTTAGATTAGTAAAACTGATTGAAAACTGATCGCTGAGAGGTTACATACAAAACTTTGCAGTTGCATTGAAAATGCTACTAAGAAGCTGAAAAGCACTTTAAGGCAATAAAAAACTAAACCTGCTATTACTGACTAGTAAGTCATGATTTCAGTGCATAAACTCTTTTCCCATGTATACAACTCCAAAATGAACATATTGAAAAGGTAGAACATGTTTACAAAATGGTCATTCAGAAGTTAAATACAATTCTTTGCCGTTGCTTTGAAAACGTTACAAAGGCTTATGGACTTGTAACCAATGAGAACATATTAGAATAGTAAAAGTTAATTACAAACTGTTCACTGAGAGATTATATACAAAACTCTGTCGTTGCAATGAATACATTACAAAGTCGCTGAAAAGCACTTCAATGCAATAAAAACTGAAGAATAGTAAATGTTGATTACAAACTAATCACTGAGAAGTTACATACAAAACTTTGCAGTTGCATTGAAAATGCTACTAAGAAGCTGAAAAGCACTTTAAGGCAATAAAAAACTAAACCTGCTATTACTGACTAGTAATTCATGATTTCAGTGCATAAACTCTTTTCCCATGTATACAACTGCAAAATGAACATATTGAAATGGTAGAACATGTTTAGAAAATGGCCATTCAGAAGTTAAATACAATTCTTTGCCGTTAATTTGAAAACGTTACAAAGGCGCTGAAAAGCACTTTAAGGCAATAAAAAACTGAACATACTTTTACGGACTTGTATTGGACAATTCCAGTGCCAAAACAACTTTCCAATGCATAAACAATCTATGAGACCACGTTAGATTAGTAAAACTGATTGAAAACTGATCGCTGAGAGGTTACATACAAAACTTTGCAGTTGCATTGAAAATGCTACTAAGAAGCTGAAAAGCACTTTAAGGCAATAAAAAACTAAACCTGCTATTACTGACTAGTAAGTCATGATTTCAGTGCATAAACTCTTTTCCCATGTATACAACTCCAAAATGAACATATTGAAAAGGTAGAACTTGTTTACAAAATGGTCATTCAGAAGTTAAATACAATTCTTTGCCGTTGCTTTGAAAACGTTACAAAGGCTTATGGACTTGTAACCAATGAGAACATATTAGAATAGTAAAAGTTAATTACAAACTGTTCACTGAGAGATTATATACAAAACTCTGTCGTTGCAATGAATACATTACAAAGTCGCTGAAAAGCACTTCAATGCAATAAAAACTGAAGAATAGTAAATATTGATTGAAAACTGATCGCTGAGAAGTTACATACAAAACTTTGCAGTTGCATTGAAAATGCTACTAAGAAGCTGAAAAGCACTCTAAGGCAATAAAAAACTAAACCTGCTATTACTGACTAGTAAGTCATGATTTCAGTGCATAAACTCTTTTCCCATGTATACAACTGCAAAATGAACATATTGAAATGGTAGAACATGTTTAGAAAATGGCCATTCAGAAGTTAAATACAATTCTTTGCCGTTAATTTGAAAACGTTACAAAGGCGCTGAAAAGCACTTTAAGGCAATAAAAAACTGAACATACTTTTACGGACTTGTATTGGACAATTCCAGTGCCAAAACAACTTTCCAATGCAAAAACAATCTATGAGACCACGTTAGATTAGTAAAACTGATTGAAAACTGATCGCTGAGAGGTTACATACAAAACTTTGCAGTTGCATTGAAAATGCTACTAAGAAGCTGAAAAGCACTTTAAGGCAATAAAAAACTAAACCTGCTATTACTGACTAGTAAGTCATGATTTCAGTGCATAAACTCTTTTCCCATGTATACAACTGCAAAATGAACATATTGAAATGGTAGAACATGTTTAGAAAATGGCCATTCAGAAGTTAAATACAATTCTTTGCCGTTAATTTGAAAACGTTACAAAGGCGCTGAAAAGCACTTTAAGGCAATAAAAAACTGAACATACTTTTACGGACTTGTATTGAACAATTCCAGTGCCAAAACAACTTTCCAATGCATAAACAATCTATGAGACCACGTTAGATTAGTAAAACTGATTGAAAACTGATCGCTGAGAGGTTACATACAAAACTTTGCAGTTGCATTGAAAACGCTACTAAGAAGCTGAAAAGCACTTTAAGGCAATAAAAAACTAAACCTGCTATTACTGACTAGTAAGTCATGATTTCAGTGCATAAACTCTTTTCCCATGTATACAACTCCAAAATGAACATATTGAAAAGGTAGAACATGTTTACAAAATGGTCATTCAGAAGTTAAATACAATTCTTTGCCGTTGCTTTGAAAACGTTACAAAGGCTTATGGACTTGTAACCAATGAGAACATATTAGAATAGTAAAAGTTAATTACAAACTGTTCACTGAGAGATTATATACAAAACTCTGTCGTTGCAATGAATACATTACAAAGTCGCTGAAAAGCACTTCAATGCAATAAAAACTGAAGAATAGTAAATGTTGATTACAAACTAATCACTGAGAAGTTACATACAAAACTTTGCAGTTGCATTGAAAATGCTACTAAGAAGCTGAAAAGCACTTTAAGGCAATAAAAAACTAAACCTGCTATTACTGACTAGTAAGTCATGATTTCAGTGCATAAACTCTTTTCCCATGTATACAACTGCAAAATGAACATATTGGAATGGTAGAACATGTTTAGAAATTGGCCATTCAGAAGTTAAATACAATTCTTTGCCGTTAATTTGAAAACGTTACAAAGGCGCTGAAAAGCACTTTAAGGCAATAAAAAACTGAACATACTTTTACGGACTTGTATTGGACAATTCCAGTGCCAAAACAACTTTCCAATGCATAAACAATCTATGAGACCACGTTAGATTAGTAAAACTGATTGAAAACTGATCGCTGAGAGGTTACATACAAAACTTTGCAGTTGCATTGAAAATGCTACTAAGAAGCTGAAAAGCACTTTAAGGCAATAAAAAACTAAACCTGCTATTACTGACTAGTAAGTCATGATTTCAGTGCATAAACTCTTTTCCCATGTATACAACTCCAAAATGAACATATTGAAAAGGTAGAACATGTTTACAAAATGGTCATTCAGAAGTTAAATACAATTCTTTGCCGTTGCTTTGAAAACGTTACAAAGGCTTATGGACTTGTAACCAATGAGAACATATTAGAATAGTAAAAGTTAATTACAAACTGTTCACTGAGAGATTATATACAAAACTCTGTCGTTGCAATGAATACATTACAAAGTCGCTGAAAAGCACTTCAATGCAATAAAAACTGAAGAATAGTAAATGTTGATTACAAACTAATCACTGAGAAGTTACATACAAAACTTTGCAGTTGCATTGAAAATGCTACTAAGAAGCTGAAAAGCACTTTAAGGCAATAAAAAACTAAACCTGCTATTACTGACTAGTAATTCATGATTTCAGTGCATAAACTCTTTTCCCATGTATACAACTGCAAAATGAACATATTGAAATGGTAGAACATGTTTAGAAAATGGCCATTCAGAAGTTAAATACAATTCTTTGCCGTTAATTTGAAAACGTTACAAAGGCGCTGAAAAGCACTTTAAGGCAATAAAAAACTGAACATACTTTTACGGACTTGTATTGGACAATTCCAGTGCCAAAACAACTTTCCAATGCATAAACAATCTATGAGACCACGTTAGATTAGTAAAACTGATTGAAAACTGATCGCTGAGAGGTTACATACAAAACTTTGCAGTTGCATTGAAAATGCTACTAAGAAGCTGAAAAGCACTTTAAGGCAATAAAAAACTAAACCTGCTATTACTGACTAGTAAGTCATGATTTCAGTGCATAAACTCTTTTCCCATGTATACAACTCCAAAATGAACATATTGAAAAGGTAGAACTTGTTTACAAAATGGTCATTCAGAAGTTAAATACAATTCTTTGCCGTTGCTTTGAAAACGTTACAAAGGCTTATGGACTTGTAACCAATGAGAACATATTAGAATAGTAAAAGTTAATTACAAACTGTTCACTGAGAGATTATATACAAAACTCTGTCGTTGCAATGAATACATTACAAAGTCGCTGAAAAGCACTTCAATGCAATAAAAACTGAAGAATAGTAAATATTGATTGAAAACTGATCGCTGAGAAGTTACATACAAAACTTTGCAGTTGCATTGAAAATGCTACTAAGAAGCTGAAAAGCACTCTAAGGCAATAAAAAACTAAACCTGCTATTACTGACTAGTAAGTCATGATTTCAGTGCATAAACTCTTTTCCCATGTATACAACTGCAAAATGAACATATTGAAATGGTAGAACATGTTTAGAAAATGGCCATTCAGAAGTTAAATACAATTCTTTGCCGTTAATTTGAAAACGTTACAAAGGCGCTGAAAAGCACTTTAAGGCAATAAAAAACTGAACATACTTTTACGGACTTGTATTGGACAATTCCAGTGCCAAAACAACTTTCCAATGCAAAAACAATCTATGAGACCACGTTAGATTAGTAAAACTGATTGAAAACTGATCGCTGAGAGGTTACATACAAAACTTTGCAGTTGCATTGAAAATGCTACTAAGAAGCTGAAAAGCACTTTAAGGCAATAAAAAACTAAACCTGCTATTACTGACTAGTAAGTCATGATTTCAGTGCATAAACTCTTTTCCCATGTATACAACTGCAAAATGAACATATTGAAATGGTAGAACATGTTTAGAAAATGGCCATTCAGAAGTTAAATACAATTCTTTGCCGTTAATTTGAAAACGTTACAAAGGCGCTGAAAAGCACTTTAAGGCAATAAAAAACTGAACATACTTTTACGGACTTGTATTGGACAATTCCAGTGCCAAAACAACTTTCCAATGCATAAACAATCTATGAGACCACGTTAGATTAGTAAAACTGATTGAAAACTGATCGCTGAGAGGTTACATACAAAACTTTGCAGTTGCATTGAAAATGCTACTAAGAAGCTGAAAAGCACTTTAAGGCAATAAAAAACTAAACCTGCTATTACTGACTAGTAAGTCATGATTTCAGTGCATAAACTCTTTTCCCATGTATACAACTGCAAAATGAACATATTGGAATGGTAGAACATGTTTAGAAATTGGCCATTCAGAAGTTAAATACAATTCTTTGCCGTTAATTTGAAAACGTTACAAAGGCGCTGAAAAGCACTTTAAGGCAATAAAAAACTGAACATACTTTTACGGACTTGTATTGAACAATTCCAGTGCCAAAACAACTTTCCAATGCATAAACAATCTATGAGACCACGTTAGATTAGTAAAACTGATTGAAAACTGATCGCTGAGAGGTTACATACAAAACTTTGCAGTTGCATTGAAAACGCTACTAAGAAGCTGAAAAGCACTTTAAGGCAATAAAAAACTAAACCTGCTATTACTGACTAGTAAGTCATGATTTCAGTGCATAAACTCTTTTCCCATGTATACAACTCCAAAATGAACATATTGAAAAGGTAGAACATGTTTACAAAATGGTCATTCAGAAGTTAAATACAATTCTTTGCCGTTGCTTTGAAAACGTTACAAAGGCTTATGGACTTGTAACCAATGAGAACATATTAGAATAGTAAAAGTTAATTACAAACTGTTCACTGAGAGATTATATACAAAACTCTGTCGTTGCAATGAATACATTACAAAGTCGCTGAAAAGCACTTCAATGCAATAAAAACTGAAGAATAGTAAATGTTGATTACAAACTAATCACTGAGAAGTTACATACAAAACTTTGCAGTTGCATTGAAAATGCTACTAAGAAGCTGAAAAGCACTTTAAGGCAATAAAAAACTAAACCTGCTATTACTGACTAGTAAGTCATGATTTCAGTGCATAAACTCTTTTCCCATGTATACAACTGCAAAATGAACATATTGGAATGGTAGAACATGTTTAGAAATTGGCCATTCAGAAGTTAAATACAATTCTTTGCCGTTAATTTGAAAACGTTACAAAGGCGCTGAAAAGCACTTTAAGGCAATAAAAAACTGAACATACTTTTACGGACTTGTATTGGACAATTCCAGTGCCAAAACAACTTTCCAATGCATAAACAATCTATGAGACCACGTTAGATTAGTAAAACTGATTGAAAACTGATCGCTGAGAGGTTACATACAAAACTTTGCAGTTGCATTGAAAATGCTACTAAGAAGCTGAAAAGCACTTTAAGGCAATAAAAAACTAAACCTGCTATTACTGACTAGTAAGTCATGATTTCAGTGCATAAACTCTTTTCCCATGTATACAACTCCAAAATGAACATATTGAAAAGGTAGAACATGTTTACAAAATGGTCATTCAGAAGTTAAATACAATTCTTTGCCGTTGCTTTGAAAACGTTACAAAGGCTTATGGACTTGTAACCAATGAGAACATATTAGAATAGTAAAAGTTAATTACAAACTGTTCACTGAGAGATTATATACAAAACTCTGTCGTTGCAATGAATACATTACAAAGTCGCTGAAAAGCACTTCAATGCAATAAAAACTGAAGAATAGTAAATGTTGATTACAAACTAATCACTGAGAAGTTACATACAAAACTTTGCAGTTGCATTGAAAATGCTACTAAGAAGCTGAAAAGCACTTTAAGGCAATAAAAAACTAAACCTGCTATTACTGACTAGTAATTCATGATTTCAGTGCATAAACTCTTTTCCCATGTATACAACTGCAAAATGAACATATTGAAATGGTAGAACATGTTTAGAAAATGGCCATTCAGAAGTTAAATACAATTCTTTGCCGTTAATTTGAAAACGTTACAAAGGCGCTGAAAAGCACTTTAAGGCAATAAAAAACTGAACATACTTTTACGGACTTGTATTGGACAATTCCAGTGCCAAAACAACTTTCCAATGCATAAACAATCTATGAGACCACGTTAGATTAGTAAAACTGATTGAAAACTGATCGCTGAGAGGTTACATACAAAACTTTGCAGTTGCATTGAAAATGCTACTAAGAAGCTGAAAAGCACTTTAAGGCAATAAAAAACTAAACCTGCTATTACTGACTAGTAAGTCATGATTTCAGTGCATAAACTCTTTTCCCATGTATACAACTCCAAAATGAACATATTGAAAAGGTAGAACTTGTTTACAAAATGGTCATTCAGAAGTTAAATACAATTCTTTGCCGTTGCTTTGAAAACGTTACAAAGGCTTATGGACTTGTAACCAATGAGAACATATTAGAATAGTAAAAGTTAATTACAAACTGTTCACTGAGAGATTATATACAAAACTCTGTCGTTGCAATGAATACATTACAAAGTCGCTGAAAAGCACTTCAATGCAATAAAAACTGAAGAATAGTAAATATTGATTGAAAACTGATCGCTGAGAAGTTACATACAAAACTTTGCAGTTGCATTGAAAATGCTACTAAGAAGCTGAAAAGCACTCTAAGGCAATAAAAAACTAAACCTGCTATTACTGACTAGTAAGTCATGATTTCAGTGCATAAACTCTTTTCCCATGTATACAACTGCAAAATGAACATATTGAAATGGTAGAACATGTTTAGAAAATGGCCATTCAGAAGTTAAATACAATTCTTTGCCGTTAATTTGAAAACGTTACAAAGGCGCTGAAAAGCACTTTAAGGCAATAAAAAACTGAACATACTTTTACGGACTTGTATTGGACAATTCCAGTGCCAAAACAACTTTCCAATGCAAAAACAATCTATGAGACCACGTTAGATTAGTAAAACTGATTGAAAACTGATCGCTGAGAGGTTACATACAAAACTTTGCAGTTGCATTGAAAATGCTACTAAGAAGCTGAAAAGCACTTTAAGGCAATAAAAAACTAAACCTGCTATTACTGACTAGTAAGTCATGATTTCAGTGCATAAACTCTTTTCCCATGTATACAACTGCAGAATGAACATATTGAAATGGTAGAACATGTTTAGAAAATGGCCATTCAGAAGTTAAATACAATTCTTTGCCGTTAATTTGAAAACGTTACAAAGGCGCTGAAAAGCACTTTAAGGCAATAAAAAACTGAACATACTTTTACGGACTTGTATTGAACAATTCCAGTGCCAAAACAACTTTCCAATGCATAAACAATCTATGAGACCACGTTAGATTAGTAAAACTGATGGAAAACTGATCGCTGAGAGGTTACATACAAAACTTTGCAGTTGCATTGAAAATGCTACTAAGAAGCTGAAAAGCACTTTAAGGCAATAAAAAACTAAACCTGCTATTACTGACTAGTAAGTCATGATTTCAGTGCATAAACTCTTTTCCCATGTATACAACTGCAAAATGAACATATTGGAATGGTAGAACATGTTTAGAAATTGGCCATTCAGAAGTTAAATACAATTCTTTGCCGTTAATTTGAAAACGTTACAAAGGCGCTGAAAAGCACTTTAAGGCAATAAAAAACTGAACATACTTTTACGGACTTGTATTGAACAATTCCAGTGCCAAAACAACTTTCCAATGCATAAACAATCTATGAGACCACGTTAGATTAGTAAAACTGATGGAAAACTGATCGCTGAGAGGTTACATACAAAACTTTGCAGTTGCATTGAAAATGCTACTAAGAAGCTGAAAAGCACTTTAAGGCAATAAAAAACTAAACCTGCTATTACTGACTAGTAAGTCATGATTTCAGTGCATAAACTCTTTTCCCATGTATACAACTCCAAAATGAACATATTGAAAAGGTAGAACATGTTTACAAAATGGTCATTCAGAAGTTAAATACAATTCTTTGCCGTTGCTTTGAAAACGTTACAAAGGCTTATGGACTTGTAACCAATGAGAACATATTAGAATAGTAAAAGTTAATTACAAACTGTTCACTGAGAGATTATATACAAAACTCTGTCGTTGCAATGAATACATTACAAAGTCGCTGAAAAGCACTTCAATGCAATAAAAACTGAAGAATAGTAAATGTTGATTACAAACTAATCACTGAGAAGTTACATACAAAACTTTGCAGTTGCATTGAAAATGCTACTAAGAAGCTGAAAAGCACTTTAAGGCAATAAAAAACTAAACCTGCTATTACTGACTAGTAAGTCATGATTTCAGTGCATAAACTCTTTTCCCATGTATACAACTGCAAAATGAACATATTGGAATGGTAGAACATGTTTAGAAATTGGCCATTCAGAAGTTAAATACAATTCTTTGCCGTTAATTTGAAAACGTTACAAAGGCGCTGAAAAGCACTTTAAGGCAATAAAAAACTGAACATACTTTTACGGACTTGTATTGAACAATTCCAGTGCCAAAACAACTTTCCAATGCATAAACAATCTATGAGACCACGTTAGATTAGTAAAACTGATTGAAAACTGATCGCTGAGAGGTTACATACAAAACTTTGCAGTTGCATTGAAAATGCTACTAAGAAGCTGAAAAGCACTTTAAGGCAATAAAAAACTAAACCTGCTATTACTGACTAGTAAGTCATGATTTCAGTGCATAAACTCTTTTCCCATGTATACAACTGCAAAATGAACATATTGAAATGGTAGAACATGTTTAGAAAATGGCCATTCAGAAGTTAAATACAATTCTTTGCCGTTAATTTGAAAACGTTACAAAGGCGCTGAAAAGCACTTTAAGGCAATAAAAAACTGAACATACTTTTACGGACTTGTATTGGACAATTCCAGTGCCAAAACAACTTTCCAATGCATAAACAATCTATGAGACCACGTTAGATTAGTAAAACTGATTGAAAACTGATCGCTGAGAGGTTACATACAAAACTTTGCAGTTGCATTGAAAACGCTACTAAGAAGCTGAAAAGCACTTTAAGGCAATAAAAAACTAAACCTGCTATTACTGACTAGTAAGTCATGATTTCAGTGCATAAACTCTTTTCCCATGTATACAACTCCAAAATGAACATATTGAAAAGGTAGAACATGTTTACAAAATGGTCATTCAGAAGTTAAATACAATTCTTTGCCGTTGCTTTGAAAACGTTACAAAGGCTTATGGACTTGTAACCAATGAGAACATATTAGAATAGTAAAAGTTAATTACAAACTGTTCACTGAGAGATTATATACAAAACTCTGTCGTTGCAATGAATACATTACAAAGTCGCTGAAAAGCACTTCAATGCAATAAAAACTGAAGAATAGTAAATGTTGATTACAAACTAATCACTGAGAAGTTACATACAAAACTTTGCAGTTGCATTGAAAATGCTACTAAGAAGCTGAAAAGCACTTTAAGGCAATAAAAAACTAAACCTGCTATTACTGACTAGTAAGTCATGATTTCAGTGCATAAACTCTTTTCCCATGTATACAACTGCAAAATGAACATATTGAAATGGTAGAACATGTTTAGAAAATGGCCATTCAGAAGTTAAATACAATTCTTTGCCGTTAATTTGAAAACGTTACAAAGGCGCTGAAAAGCACTTTAAGGCAATAAAAAACTGAACATACTTTTACGGACTTGTATTGGACAATTCCAGTGCCAAAACAACTTTCCAATGCATAAACAATCTATGAGACCACGTTAGATTAGTAAAACTGATTGAAAACTGATCGCTGAGAGGTTACATACAAAACTTTGCAGTTGCATTGAAAACGCTACTAAGAAGCTGAAAAGCACTTTAAGGCAATAAAAAACTAAACCTGCTATTACTGACTAGTAAGTCATGATTTCAGTGCATAAACTCTTTTCCCATGTATACAACTCCAAAATGAACATATTGAAAAGGTAGAACATGTTTACAAAATGGTCATTCAGAAGTTAAATACAATTCTTTGCCGTTGCTTTGAAAACGTTACAAAGGCTTATGGACTTGTAACCAATGAGAACATATTAGAATAGTAAAAGTTAATTACAAACTGTTCACTGAGAGATTATATACAAAACTCTGTCGTTGCAATGAATACATTACAAAGTCGCTGAAAAGCACTTCAATGCAATAAAAACTGAAGAATAGTAAATGTTGATTACAAACTAATCACTGAGAAGTTACATACAAAACTTTGCAGTTGCATTGAAAATGCTACTAAGAAGCTGAAAAGCACTTTAAGGCAATAAAAAACTAAACCTGCTATTACTGACTAGTAAGTCATGATTTCAGTGCATAAACTCTTTTCCCATGTATACAACTGCAAAATGAACATATTGAAATGGTAGAACATGTTTAGAAAATGGCCATTCAGAAGTTAAATACAATTCTTTGCCGTTAATTTGAAAACGTTACAAAGGCGCTGAAAAGCACTTTAAGGCAATAAAAAACTGAACATACTTTTACGGACTTGTATTGAACAATTCCAGTGCCAAAACAACTTTCCAATGCATAAACAATCTATGAGACCACGTTAGATTAGTAAAACTGATTGAAAACTGATCGCTGAGAGGTTACATACAAAACTTTGCAGTTGCATTGAAAATGCTACTAAGAAGCTGAAAAGCACTTTAAGGCAATAAAAAACTAAACCTGCTATTACTGACTAGTAAGTCATGATTTCAGTGCATAAACTCTTTTCCCATGTATACAACTGCAAAATGAACATATTGAAATGGTAGAACATGTTTAGAAAATGGCCATTCAGAAGTTAAATACAATTCTTTGCCGTTAATTTGAAAACGTTACAAAGGCGCTGAAAAGCACTTTAAGGCAATAAAAAACTGAACATACTTTTACGGACTTGTATTGGACAATTCCAGTGCCAAAACAACTTTCCAATGCATAAACAATCTATGAGACCACGTTAGATTAGTAAAACTGATTGAAAACTGATCGCTGAGAGGTTACATACAAAACTTTGCAGTTGCATTGAAAACGCTACTAAGAAGCTGAAAAGCACTTTAAGGCAATAAAAAACTAAACCTGCTATTACTGACTAGTAATTCATGATTTCAGTGCATAAACTCTTTTCCCATGTATACAACTCCAAAATGAACATATTGAAAAGGTAGAACATGTTTACAAAATGGTCATTCAGAAGTTAAATACAATTCTTTGCCGTTGCTTTGAAAACGTTACAAAGGCTTATGGACTTGTAACCAATGAGAACATATTAGAATAGTAAAAGTTAATTACAAACTGTTCACTGAGAGATTATATACAAAACTCTGTCGTTGCAATGAATACATTACAAAGTCGCTGAAAAGCACTTCAATGCAATAAAAACTGAAGAATAGTAAATGTTGATTACAAACTAATCACTGAGAAGTTACATACAAAACTTTGCAGTTGCATTGAAAATGCTACTAAGAAGCTGAAAAGCACTTTAAGGCAATAAAAAACTAAACCTGCTATTACTGACTAGTAAGTCATGATTTCAGTGCATAAACTCTTTTCCCATGTATACAACTGCAAAATGAACATATTGGAATGGTAGAACATGTTTAGAAATTGGCCATTCAGAAGTTAAATACAATTCTTTGCCGTTAATTTGAAAACGTTACAAAGGCGCTGAAAAGCACTTTAAGGCAATAAAAAACTGAACATACTTTTACGGACTTGTATTGAACAATTCCAGTGCCAAAACAACTTTCCAATGCATAAACAATCTATGAGACCACGTTAGATTAGTAAAACTGATTGAAAACTGATCGCTGAGAGGTTACATACAAAACTTTGCAGTTGCATTGAAAACGCTACTAAGAAGCTGAAAAGCACTTTAAGGCAATAAAAAACTAAACCTGCTATTACTGACTAGTAAGTCATGATTTCAGTGCATAAACTCTTTTCCCATGTATACAACTCCAAAATGAACATATTGAAAAGGTAGAACATGTTTACAAAATGGTCATTCAGAAGTTAAATACAATTCTTTGCCGTTGCTTTGAAAACGTTACAAAGGCTTATGGACTTGTAACCAATGAGAACATATTAGAATAGTAAAAGTTAATTACACACTGTTCACTAAGAGATTATATACAAAACTCTGTCGTTGCAATGAATACATTACAAAGTCGCTGAAAAGCACTTCAATGCAATAAAAACTGAAGAATAGTAAATATTGATTGAAAACTGATCGCTGAGAAGTTACATACAAAACTTTGCAGTTGCATTGAAAATGCTACTAAGAAGCTGAAAAGCACTCTAAGGCAATAAAAAACTAAACCTGCTATTACTGACTAGTAAGTCATGATTTCAGTGCATAAACTCTTTTCCCATGTATACAACTGCAAAATGAACATATTGAAATGGTAGAACATGTTTAGAAAATGGCCATTCAGAAGTTAAATACAATTCTTTGCCGTTAATTTGAAAACGTTACAAAGGCGCTGAAAAGCACTTTAAGGCAATAAAAAACTGAACATACTTTTACGGACTTGTATTGGACAATTCCAGTGCCAAAACAACTTTCCAATGCAAAAACAATCTATGAGACCACGTTAGATTAGTAAAACTGATTGAAAACTGATCGCTGAGAGGTTACATACAAAACTTTGCAGTTGCATTGAAAATGCTACTAAGAAGCTGAAAAGCACTTTAAGGCAATAAAAAACTAAACCTGCTATTACTGACTAGTAAGTCATGATTTCAGTGCATAAACTCTTTTCCCATGTATACAACTGCAAAATGAACATATTGAAATGGTAGAACATGTTTAGAAAATGGCCATTCAGAAGTTAAATACAATTCTTTGCCGTTAATTTGAAAACGTTACAAAGGCGCTGAAAAGCACTTTAAGGCAATAAAAAACTGAACATACTTTTACGGACTTGTATTGGACAATTCCAGTGCCAAAACAACTTTCCAATGCATAAACAATCTATGAGACCACGTTAGATTAGTAAAACTGATTGAAAACTGATCGCTGAGAGGTTACATACAAAACTTTGCAGTTGCATTGAAAATGCTACTAAGAAGCTGAAAAGCACTTTAAGGCAATAAAAAACTAAACCTGCTATTACTGACTAGTAAGTCATGATTTCAGTGCATAAACTCTTTTCCCATGTATACAACTCCAAAATGAACATATTGAAAAGGTAGAACATGTTTACAAAATGGTCATTCAGAAGTTAAATACAATTCTTTGCCGTTGCTTTGAAAACGTTACAAAGGCTTATGGACTTGTAACCAATGAGAACATATTAGAATAGTAAAAGTTAATTACAAACTGTTCACTGAGAGATTATATACAAAACTCTGTCGTTGCAATGAATACATTACAAAGTCGCTGAAAAGCACTTCAATGCAATAAAAACTGAAGAATAGTAAATGTTGATTACAAACTAATCACTGAGAAGTTACATACAAAACTTTGCAGTTGCATTGAAAATGCTACTAAGAAGCTGAAAAGCACTTTAAGGCAATAAAAAACTAAACCTGCTATTACTGACTAGTAAGTCATGATTTCAGTGCATAAACTCTTTTCCCATGTATACAACTGCAAAATGAACATATTGGAATGGTAGAACATGTTTAGAAATTGGCCATTCAGAAGTTAAATACAATTCTTTGCCGTTAATTTGAAAACGTTACAAAGGCGCTGAAAAGCACTTTAAGGCAATAAAAAACTGAACATACTTTTACGGACTTGTATTGAACAATTCCAGTGCCAAAACAACTTTCCAATGCATAAACAATCTATGAGACCACGTTAGATTAGTAAAACTGATTGAAAACTGATCGCTGAGAGGTTACATACAAAACTTTGCAGTTGCATTGAAAATGCTACTAAGAAGCTGAAAAGCACTTTAAGGCAATAAAAAACTAAACCTGCTATTACTGACTAGTAAGTCATGATTTCAGTGCATAAACTCTTTTCCCATGTATACAACTGCAAAATGAACATATTGAAATGGTAGAACATGTTTAGAAAATGGCCATTCAGAAGTTAAATACAATTCTTTGCCGTTAATTTGAAAACGTTACAAAGGCGCTGAAAAGCACTTTAAGGCAATAAAAAACTGAACATACTTTTACGGACTTGTATTGGACAATTCCAGTGCCAAAACAACTTTCCAATGCATAAACAATCTATGAGACCACGTTAGATTAGTAAAACTGATTGAAAACTGATCGCTGAGAGGTTACATACAAAACTTTGCAGTTGCATTGAAAACGCTACTAAGAAGCTGAAAAGCACTTTAAGGCAATAAAAAACTAAACCTGCTATTACTGACTAGTAAGTCATGATTTCAGTGCATAAACTCTTTTCCCATGTATACAACTCCAAAATGAACATATTGAAAAGGTAGAACATGTTTACAAAATGGTCATTCAGAAGTTAAATACAATTCTTTGCCGTTGCTTTGAAAACGTTACAAAGGCTTATGGACTTGTAACCAATGAGAACATATTAGAATAGTAAAAGTTAATTACAAACTGTTCACTGAGAGATTATATACAAAACTCTGTCGTTGCAATGAATACATTACAAAGTCGCTGAAAAGCACTTCAATGCAATAAAAACTGAAGAATAGTAAATGTTGATTACAAACTAATCACTGAGAAGTTACATACAAAACTTTGCAGTTGCATTGAAAATGCTACTAAGAAGCTGAAAAGCACTTTAAGGCAATAAAAAACTAAACCTGCTATTACTGACTAGTAAGTCATGATTTCAGTGCATAAACTCTTTTCCCATGTATACAACTGCAAAATGAACATATTGAAATGGTAGAACATGTTTAGAAAATGGCCATTCAGAAGTTAAATACAATTCTTTGCCGTTAATTTGAAAACGTTACAAAGGCGCTGAAAAGCACTTTAAGGCAATAAAAAACTGAACATACTTTTACGGACTTGTATTGGACAATTCCAGTGCCAAAACAACTTTCCAATGCATAAACAATCTATGAGACCACGTTAGATTAGTAAAACTGATTGAAAACTGATCGCTGAGAGGTTACATACAAAACTTTGCAGTTGCATTGAAAACGCTACTAAGAAGCTGAAAAGCACTTTAAGGCAATAAAAAACTAAACCTGCTATTACTGACTAGTAAGTCATGATTTCAGTGCATAAACTCTTTTCCCATGTATACAACTCCAAAATGAACATATTGAAAAGGTAGAACATGTTTACAAAATGGTCATTCAGAAGTTAAATACAATTCTTTGCCGTTGCTTTGAAAACGTTACAAAGGCTTATGGACTTGTAACCAATGAGAACATATTAGAATAGTAAAAGTTAATTACAAACTGTTCACTGAGAGATTATATACAAAACTCTGTCGTTGCAATGAATACATTACAAAGTCGCTGAAAAGCACTTCAATGCAATAAAAACTGAAGAATAGTAAATGTTGATTACAAACTAATCACTGAGAAGTTACATACAAAACTTTGCAGTTGCATTGAAAATGCTACTAAGAAGCTGAAAAGCACTTTAAGGCAATAAAAAACTAAACCTGCTATTACTGACTAGTAAGTCATGATTTCAGTGCATAAACTCTTTTCCCATGTATACAACTGCAAAATGAACATATTGAAATGGTAGAACATGTTTAGAAAATGGCCATTCAGAAGTTAAATACAATTCTTTGCCGTTAATTTGAAAACGTTACAAAGGCGCTGAAAAGCACTTTAAGGCAATAAAAAACTGAACATACTTTTACGGACTTGTATTGGACAATTCCAGTGCCAAAACAACTTTCCAATGCATAAACAATCTATGAGACCACGTTAGATTAGTAAAACTGATTGAAAACTGATCGCTGAGAGGTTACATACAAAACTTTGCAGTTGCATTGAAAACGCTACTAAGAAGCTGAAAAGCACTTTAAGGCAATAAAAAACTAAACCTGCTATTACTGACTAGTAAGTCATGATTTCAGTGCATAAACTCTTTTCCCATGTATACAACTCCAAAATGAACATATTGAAAAGGTAGAACATGTTTACAAAATGGTCATTCAGAAGTTAAATACAATTCTTTGCCGTTGCTTTGAAAACGTTACAAAGGCTTATGGACTTGTAACCAATGAGAACATATTAGAATAGTAAAAGTTAATTACAAACTGTTCACTAAGAGATTATATACAAAACTCTGTCGTTGCAATGAATACATTACAAAGTCGCTGAAAAGCACTTCAATGCAATAAAAACTGAAGAATAGTAAATGTTGATTACAAACTAATCACTGAGAAGTTACATACAAAACTTTGCAGTTGCATTGAAAATGCTACTAAGAAGCTGCAAAGCACTTTAAGGCAATAAAAAACTAAACCTGCTATTACTGACTAGTAAGTCATGATTTCAGTGCATAAACTCTTTTCCCATGTATACAACTGCAAAATGAACATATTGGAATGGTAGAACATGTTTAGAAATTGGCCATTCAGAAGTTAAATACAATTCTTTGCCGTTAATTTGAAAACGTTACAAAGGCGCTGAAAAGCACTTTAAGGCAATAAAAAACTGAACATACTTTTACGGACTTGTATTGAACAATTCCAGTGCCAAAACAACTTTCCAATGCATAAACAATCTATGAGACCACGTTAGATTAGTAAAACTGATTGAAAACTGATCGCTGAGAGGTTACATACAAAACTTTGCAGTTGCATTGAAAACGCTACTAAGAAGCTGAAAAGCACTTTAAGGCAATAAAAAACTAAACCTGCTATTACTGACTAGTAAGTCATGATTTCAGTGCATAAACTCTTTTCCCATGTATACAACTCCAAAATGAACATATTGAAAAGGTAGAACATGTTTACAAAATGGTCATTCAGAAGTTAAATACAATTCTTTGCCGTTGCTTTGAAAACGTTACAAAGGCTTATGGACTTGTAACCAATGAGAACATATTAGAATAGTAAAAGTTAATTACAAACTGTTCACTAAGAGATTATATACAAAACTCTGTCGTTGCAATGAATACATTACAAAGTCGCTGAAAAGCACTTCAATGCAATAAAAACTGAAGAATAGTAAATGTTGATTACAAACTAATCACTGAGAAGTTACATACAAAACTTTGCAGTTGCATTGAAAATGCTACTAAGAAGCTGCAAAGCACTTTAAGGCAATAAAAAACTAAACCTGCTATTACTGACTAGTAAGTCATGATTTCAGTGCATAAACTCTTTTCCCATGTATACAACTGCAAAATGAACATATTGGAATGGTAGAACATGTTTAGAAATTGGCCATTCAGAAGTTAAATACAATTCTTTGCCGTTAATTTGAAAACGTTACAAAGGCGCTGAAAAGCACTTTAAGGCAATAAAAAACTGAACATACTTTTACGGACTTGTATTGGACAATTCCAGTGCCAAAACAACTTTCCAATGCATAAACAATCTATGAGACCACGTTAGATTAGTAAAACTGATTGAAAACTGATCGCTGAGAGGTTACATACAAAACTTTGCAGTTGCATTGAAAATGCTACTAAGAAGCTGAAAAGCACTTTAAGGCAATAAAAAACTAAACCTGCTATTACTGACTAGTAAGTCATGATTTCAGTGCATAAACTCTTTTCCCATGTATACAACTCCAAAATGAACATATTGAAAAGGTAGAACATGTTTACAAAATGGTCATTCAGAAGTTAAATACAATTCTTTGCCGTTGCTTTGAAAACGTTACAAAGGCTTATGGACTTGTAACCAATGAGAACATATTAGAATAGTAAAAGTTAATTACAAACTGTTCACTGAGAGATTATATACAAAACTCTGTCGTTGCAATGAATACATTACAAAGTCGCTGAAAAGCACTTCAATGCAATAAAAACTGAAGAATAGTAAATGTTGATTACAAACTAATCACTGAGAAGTTACATACAAAACTTTGCAGTTGCATTGAAAATGCTACTAAGAAGCTGAAAAGCACTTTAAGGCAATAAAAAACTAAACCTGCTATTACTGACTAGTAAGTCATGATTTCAGTGCATAAACTCTTTTCCCATGTATACAACTGCAAAATGAACATATTGGAATGGTAGAACATGTTTAGAAATTGGCCATTCAGAAGTTAAATACAATTCTTTGCCGTTAATTTGAAAACGTTACAAAGGCGCTGAAAAGCACTTTAAGGCAATAAAAAACTGAACATACTTTTACGGACTTGTATTGAACAATTCCAGTGCCAAAACAACTTTCCAATGCATAAACAATCTATGAGACCACGTTAGATTAGTAAAACTGATTGAAAACTGATCGCTGAGAGGTTACATACAAAACTTTGCAGTTGCATTGAAAATGCTACTAAGAAGCTGAAAAGCACTTTAAGGCAATAAAAAACTAAACCTGCTATTACTGACTAGTAAGTCATGATTTCAGTGCATAAACTCTTTTCCCATGTATACAACTGCAAAATGAACATATTGAAATGGTAGAACATGTTTAGAAAATGGCCATTCAGAAGTTAAATACAATTCTTTGCCGTTAATTTGAAAACGTTACAAAGGCGCTGAAAAGCACTTTAAGGCAATAAAAAACTGAACATACTTTTACGGACTTGTATTGGACAATTCCAGTGCCAAAACAACTTTCCAATGCATAAACAATCTATGAGACCACGTTAGATTAGTAAAACTGATTGAAAACTGATCGCTGAGAGGTTACATACAAAACTTTGCAGTTGCATTGAAAACGCTACTAAGAAGCTGAAAAGCACTTTAAGGCAATAAAAAACTAAACCTGCTATTACTGACTAGTAAGTCATGATTTCAGTGCATAAACTCTTTTCCCATGTATACAACTCCAAAATGAACATATTGAAAAGGTAGAACATGTTTACAAAATGGTCATTCAGAAGTTAAATACAATTCTTTGCCGTTGCTTTGAAAACGTTACAAAGGCTTATGGACTTGTAACCAATGAGAACATATTAGAATAGTAAAAGTTAATTACAAACTGTTCACTGAGAGATTATATACAAAACTCTGTCGTTGCAATGAATACATTACAAAGTCGCTGAAAAGCACTTCAATGCAATAAAAACTGAAGAATAGTAAATGTTGATTACAAACTAATCACTGAGAAGTTACATACAAAACTTTGCAGTTGCATTGAAAATGCTACTAAGAAGCTGAAAAGCACTTTAAGGCAATAAAAAACTAAACCTGCTATTACTGACTAGTAAGTCATGATTTCAGTGCATAAACTCTTTTCCCATGTATACAACTGCAAAATGAACATATTGAAATGGTAGAACATGTTTAGAAAATGGCCATTCAGAAGTTAAATACAATTCTTTGCCGTTAATTTGAAAACGTTACAAAGGCGCTGAAAAGCACTTTAAGGCAATAAAAAACTGAACATACTTTTACGGACTTGTATTGGACAATTCCAGTGCCAAAACAACTTTCCAATGCATAAACAATCTATGAGACCACGTTAGATTAGTAAAACTGATTGAAAACTGATCGCTGAGAGGTTACATACAAAACTTTGCAGTTGCATTGAAAACGCTACTAAGAAGCTGAAAAGCACTTTAAGGCAATAAAAAACTAAACCTGCTATTACTGACTAGTAAGTCATGATTTCAGTGCATAAACTCTTTTCCCATGTATACAACTCCAAAATGAACATATTGAAAAGGTAGAACATGTTTACAAAATGGTCATTCAGAAGTTAAATACAATTCTTTGCCGTTGCTTTGAAAACGTTACAAAGGCTTATGGACTTGTAACCAATGAGAACATATTAGAATAGTAAAAGTTAATTACAAACTGTTCACTGAGAGATTATATACAAAACTCTGTCGTTGCAATGAATACATTACAAAGTCGCTGAAAAGCACTTCAATGCAATAAAAACTGAAGAATAGTAAATGTTGATTACAAACTAATCACTGAGAAGTTACATACAAAACTTTGCAGTTGCATTGAAAATGCTACTAAGAAGCTGAAAAGCACTTTAAGGCAATAAAAAACTAAACCTGCTATTACTGACTAGTAAGTCATGATTTCAGTGCATAAACTCTTTTCCCATGTATACAACTGCAAAATGAACATATTGAAATGGTAGAACATGTTTAGAAAATGGCCATTCAGAAGTTAAATACAATTCTTTGCCGTTAATTTGAAAACGTTACAAAGGCGCTGAAAAGCACTTTAAGGCAATAAAAAACTGAACATACTTTTACGGACTTGTATTGGACAATTCCAGTGCCAAAACAACTTTCCAATGCATAAACAATCTATGAGACCACGTTAGATTAGTAAAACTGATTGAAAACTGATCGCTGAGAGGTTACATACAAAACTTTGCAGTTGCATTGAAAACGCTACTAAGAAGCTGAAAAGCACTTTAAGGCAATAAAAAACTAAACCTGCTATTACTGACTAGTAAGTCATGATTTCAGTGCATAAACTCTTTTCCCATGTATACAACTCCAAAATGAACATATTGAAAAGGTAGAACATGTTTACAAAATGGTCATTCAGAAGTTAAATACAATTCTTTGCCGTTGCTTTGAAAACGTTACAAAGGCTTATGGACTTGTAACCAATGAGAACATATTAGAATAGTAAAAGTTAATTACAAACTGTTCACTAAGAGATTATATACAAAACTCTGTCGTTGCAATGAATACATTACAAAGTCGCTGAAAAGCACTTCAATGCAATAAAAACTGAAGAATAGTAAATGTTGATTACAAACTAATCACTGAGAAGTTACATACAAAACTTTGCAGTTGCATTGAAAATGCTACTAAGAAGCTGCAAAGCACTTTAAGGCAATAAAAAACTAAACCTGCTATTACTGACTAGTAAGTCATGATTTCAGTGCATAAACTCTTTTCCCATGTATACAACTGCAAAATGAACATATTGGAATGGTAGAACATGTTTAGAAATTGGCCATTCAGAAGTTAAATACAATTCTTTGCCGTTAATTTGAAAACGTTACAAAGGCGCTGAAAAGCACTTTAAGGCAATAAAAAACTGAACATACTTTTACGGACTTGTATTGAACAATTCCAGTGCCAAAACAACTTTCCAATGCATAAACAATCTATGAGACCACGTTAGATTAGTAAAACTGATTGAAAACTGATCGCTGAGAGGTTACATACAAAACTTTGCAGTTGCATTGAAAACGCTACTAAGAAGCTGAAAAGCACTTTAAGGCAATAAAAAACTAAACCTGCTATTACTGACTAGTAAGTCATGATTTCAGTGCATAAACTCTTTTCCCATGTATACAACTCCAAAATGAACATATTGAAAAGGTAGAACATGTTTACAAAATGGTCATTCAGAAGTTAAATACAATTCTTTGCCGTTGCTTTGAAAACGTTACAAAGGCTTATGGACTTGTAACCAATGAGAACATATTAGAATAGTAAAAGTTAATTACAAACTGTTCACTAAGAGATTATATACAAAACTCTGTCGTTGCAATGAATACATTACAAAGTCGCTGAAAAGCACTTCAATGCAATAAAAACTGAAGAATAGTAAATGTTGATTACAAACTAATCACTGAGAAGTTACATACAAAACTTTGCAGTTGCATTGAAAATGCTACTAAGAAGCTGCAAAGCACTTTAAGGCAATAAAAAACTAAACCTGCTATTACTGACTAGTAAGTCATGATTTCAGTGCATAAACTCTTTTCCCATGTATACAACTGCAAAATGAACATATTGGAATGGTAGAACATGTTTAGAAATTGGCCATTCAGAAGTTAAATACAATTCTTTGCCGTTAATTTGAAAACGTTACAAAGGCGCTGAAAAGCACTTTAAGGCAATAAAAAACTGAACATACTTTTACGGACTTGTATTGAACAATTCCAGTGCCAAAACAACTTTCCAATGCATAAACAATCTATGAGACCACGTTAGATTAGTAAAACTGATTGAAAACTGATCGCTGAGAGGTTACATACAAAACTTTGCAGTTGCATTGAAAATGCTACTAAGAAGCTGAAAAGCACTTTAAGGCAATAAAAAACTAAACCTGCTATTACTGACTAGTAAGTCATGATTTCAGTGCATAAACTCTTTTCCCATGTATACAACTCCAAAATGAACATATTGAAAAGGTAGAACATGTTTACAAAATGGTCATTCAGAAGTTAAATACAATTCTTTGCCGTTGCTTTGAAAACGTTACAAAGGCTTATGGACTTGTAACCAATGAGAACATATTAGAATAGTAAAAGTTAATTACAAACTGTTCACTGAGAGATTATATACAAAACTCTGTCGTTGCAATGAATACATTACAAAGTCGCTGAAAAGCACTTCAATGCAATAAAAACTGAAGAATAGTAAATGTTGATTACAAACTAATCACTGAGAAGTTACATACAAAACTTTGCAGTTGCATTGAAAATGCTACTAAGAAGCTGAAAAGCACTTTAAGGCAATAAAAAACTAAACCTGCTATTACTGACTAGTAATTCATGATTTCAGTGCATAAACTCTTTTCCCATGTATACAACTGCAAAATGAACATATTGAAATGGTAGAACATGTTTAGAAAATGGCCATTCAGAAGTTAAATACAATTCTTTGCCGTTAATTTGAAAACGTTACAAAGGCGCTGAAAAGCACTTTAAGGCAATAAAAAACTGAACATACTTTTACGGACTTGTATTGGACAATTCCAGTGCCAAAACAACTTTCCAATGCATAAACAATCTATGAGACCACGTTAGATTAGTAAAACTGATTGAAAACTGATCGCTGAGAGGTTACATACAAAACTTTGCAGTTGCATTGAAAATGCTACTAAGAAGCTGAAAAGCACTTTAAGGCAATAAAAAACTAAACCTGCTATTACTGACTAGTAAGTCATGATTTCAGTGCATAAACTCTTTTCCCATGTATACAACTCCAAAATGAACATATTGAAAAGGTAGAACTTGTTTACAAAATGGTCATTCAGAAGTTAAATACAATTCTTTGCCGTTGCTTTGAAAACGTTACAAAGGCTTATGGACTTGTAACCAATGAGAACATATTAGAATAGTAAAAGTTAATTACAAACTGTTCACTGAGAGATTATATACAAAACTCTGTCGTTGCAATGAATACATTACAAAGTCGCTGAAAAGCACTTCAATGCAATAAAAACTGAAGAATAGTAAATATTGATTGAAAACTGATCGCTGAGAAGTTACATACAAAACTTTGCAGTTGCATTGAAAATGCTACTAAGAAGCTGAAAAGCACTCTAAGGCAATAAAAAACTAAACCTGCTATTACTGACTAGTAAGTCATGATTTCAGTGCATAAACTCTTTTCCCATGTATACAACTGCAAAATGAACATATTGAAATGGTAGAACATGTTTAGAAAATGGCCATTCAGAAGTTAAATACAATTCTTTGCCGTTAATTTGAAAACGTTACAAAGGCGCTGAAAAGCACTTTAAGGCAATAAAAAACTGAACATACTTTTACGGACTTGTATTGGACAATTCCAGTGCCAAAACAACTTTCCAATGCAAAAACAATCTATGAGACCACGTTAGATTAGTAAAACTGATTGAAAACTGATCGCTGAGAGGTTACATACAAAACTTTGCAGTTGCATTGAAAATGCTACTAAGAAGCTGAAAAGCACTTTAAGGCAATAAAAAACTAAACCTGCTATTACTGACTAGTAAGTCATGATTTCAGTGCATAAACTCTTTTCCCATGTATACAACTCCAAAATGAACATATTGAAAAGGTAGAACATGTTTACAAAATGGTCATTCAGAAGTTAAATACAATTCTTTGCCGTTGCTTTGAAAACGTTACAAAGGCTTATGGACTTGTAACCAATGAGAACATATTAGAATAGTAAAAGTTAATTACAAACTGTTCACTGAGAGATTATATACAAAACTCTGTCGTTGCAATGAATACATTACAAAGTCGCTGAAAAGCACTTCAATGCAATAAAAACTGAAGAATAGTAAATGTTGATTACAAACTAATCACTGAGAAGTTACATACAAAACTTTGCAGTTGCATTGAAAATGCTACTAAGAAGCTGAAAAGCACTTTAAGGCAATAAAAAACTAAACCTGCTATTACTGACTAGTAAGTCATGATTTCAGTGCATAAACTCTTTTCCCATGTATACAACTGCAAAATGAACATATTGGAATGGTAGAACATGTTTAGAAATTGGCCATTCAGAAGTTAAATACAATTCTTTGCCGTTAATTTGAAAACGTTACAAAGGCGCTGAAAAGCACTTTAAGGCAATAAAAAACTGAACATACTTTTACGGACTTGTATTGAACAATTCCAGTGCCAAAACAACTTTCCAATGCATAAACAATCTATGAGACCACGTTAGATTAGTAAAACTGATTGAAAACTGATCGCTGAGAGGTTACATACAAAACTTTGCAGTTGCATTGAAAATGCTACTAAGAAGCTGAAAAGCACTTTAAGGCAATAAAAAACTAAACCTGCTATTACTGACTAGTAAGTCATGATTTCAGTGCATAAACTCTTTTCCCATGTATACAACTGCAAAATGAACATATTGAAATGGTAGAACATGTTTAGAAAATGGCCATTCAGAAGTTAAATACAATTCTTTGCCGTTAATTTGAAAACGTTACAAAGGCGCTGAAAAGCACTTTAAGGCAATAAAAAACTGAACATACTTTTACGGACTTGTATTGGACAATTCCAGTGCCAAAACAACTTTCCAATGCATAAACAATCTATGAGACCACGTTAGATTAGTAAAACTGATTGAAAACTGATCGCTGAGAGGTTACATACAAAACTTTGCAGTTGCATTGAAAACGCTACTAAGAAGCTGAAAAGCACTTTAAGGCAATAAAAAACTAAACCTGCTATTACTGACTAGTAAGTCATGATTTCAGTGCATAAACTCTTTTCCCATGTATACAACTCCAAAATGAACATATTGAAAAGGTAGAACATGTTTACAAAATGGTCATTCAGAAGTTAAATACAATTCTTTGCCGTTGCTTTGAAAACGTTACAAAGGCTTATGGACTTGTAACCAATGAGAACATATTAGAATAGTAAAAGTTAATTACAAACTGTTCACTGAGAGATTATATACAAAACTCTGTCGTTGCAATGAATACATTACAAAGTCGCTGAAAAGCACTTCAATGCAATAAAAACTGAAGAATAGTAAATGTTGATTACAAACTAATCACTGAGAAGTTACATACAAAACTTTGCAGTTGCATTGAAAATGCTACTAAGAAGCTGAAAAGCACTTTAAGGCAATAAAAAACTAAACCTGCTATTACTGACTAGTAAGTCATGATTTCAGTGCATAAACTCTTTTCCCATGTATACAACTGCAAAATGAACATATTGAAATGGTAGAACATGTTTAGAAAATGGCCATTCAGAAGTTAAATACAATTCTTTGCCGTTAATTTGAAAACGTTACAAAGGCGCTGAAAAGCACTTTAAGGCAATAAAAAACTGAACATACTTTTACGGACTTGTATTGGACAATTCCAGTGCCAAAACAACTTTCCAATGCATAAACAATCTATGAGACCACGTTAGATTAGTAAAACTGATTGAAAACTGATCGCTGAGAGGTTACATACAAAACTTTGCAGTTGCATTGAAAACGCTACTAAGAAGCTGAAAAGCACTTTAAGGCAATAAAAAACTAAACCTGCTATTACTGACTAGTAAGTCATGATTTCAGTGCATAAACTCTTTTCCCATGTATACAACTCCAAAATGAACATATTGAAAAGGTAGAACATGTTTACAAAATGGTCATTCAGAAGTTAAATACAATTCTTTGCCGTTGCTTTGAAAACGTTACAAAGGCTTATGGACTTGTAACCAATGAGAACATATTAGAATAGTAAAAGTTAATTACAAACTGTTCACTGAGAGATTATATACAAAACTCTGTCGTTGCAATGAATACATTACAAAGTCGCTGAAAAGCACTTCAATGCAATAAAAACTGAAGAATAGTAAATGTTGATTACAAACTAATCACTGAGAAGTTACATACAAAACTTTGCAGTTGCATTGAAAATGCTACTAAGAAGCTGAAAAGCACTTTAAGGCAATAAAAAACTAAACCTGCTATTACTGACTAGTAAGTCATGATTTCAGTGCATAAACTCTTTTCCCATGTATACAACTGCAAAATGAACATATTGAAATGGTAGAACATGTTTAGAAAATGGCCATTCAGAAGTTAAATACAATTCTTTGCCGTTAATTTGAAAACGTTACAAAGGCGCTGAAAAGCACTTTAAGGCAATAAAAAACTGAACATACTTTTACGGACTTGTATTGGACAATTCCAGTGCCAAAACAACTTTCCAATGCATAAACAATCTATGAGACCACGTTAGATTAGTAAAACTGATTGAAAACTGATCGCTGAGAGGTTACATACAAAACTTTGCAGTTGCATTGAAAACGCTACTAAGAAGCTGAAAAGCACTTTAAGGCAATAAAAAACTAAACCTGCTATTACTGACTAGTAAGTCATGATTTCAGTGCATAAACTCTTTTCCCATGTATACAACTCCAAAATGAACATATTGAAAAGGTAGAACATGTTTACAAAATGGTCATTCAGAAGTTAAATACAATTCTTTGCCGTTGCTTTGAAAACGTTACAAAGGCTTATGGACTTGTAACCAATGAGAACATATTAGAATAGTAAAAGTTAATTACAAACTGTTCACTAAGAGATTATATACAAAACTCTGTCGTTGCAATGAATACATTACAAAGTCGCTGAAAAGCACTTCAATGCAATAAAAACTGAAGAATAGTAAATGTTGATTACAAACTAATCACTGAGAAGTTACATACAAAACTTTGCAGTTGCATTGAAAATGCTACTAAGAAGCTGCAAAGCACTTTAAGGCAATAAAAAACTAAACCTGCTATTACTGACTAGTAAGTCATGATTTCAGTGCATAAACTCTTTTCCCATGTATACAACTGCAAAATGAACATATTGGAATGGTAGAACATGTTTAGAAATTGGCCATTCAGAAGTTAAATACAATTCTTTGCCGTTAATTTGAAAACGTTACAAAGGCGCTGAAAAGCACTTTAAGGCAATAAAAAACTGAACATACTTTTACGGACTTGTATTGAACAATTCCAGTGCCAAAACAACTTTCCAATGCATAAACAATCTATGAGACCACGTTAGATTAGTAAAACTGATTGAAAACTGATCGCTGAGAGGTTACATACAAAACTTTGCAGTTGCATTGAAAACGCTACTAAGAAGCTGAAAAGCACTTTAAGGCAATAAAAAACTAAACCTGCTATTACTGACTAGTAAGTCATGATTTCAGTGCATAAACTCTTTTCCCATGTATACAACTCCAAAATGAACATATTGAAAAGGTAGAACATGTTTACAAAATGGTCATTCAGAAGTTAAATACAATTCTTTGCCGTTGCTTTGAAAACGTTACAAAGGCTTATGGACTTGTAACCAATGAGAACATATTAGAATAGTAAAAGTTAATTACAAACTGTTCACTAAGAGATTATATACAAAACTCTGTCGTTGCAATGAATACATTACAAAGTCGCTGAAAAGCACTTCAATGCAATAAAAACTGAAGAATAGTAAATGTTGATTACAAACTAATCACTGAGAAGTTACATACAAAACTTTGCAGTTGCATTGAAAATGCTACTAAGAAGCTGCAAAGCACTTTAAGGCAATAAAAAACTAAACCTGCTATTACTGACTAGTAAGTCATGATTTCAGTGCATAAACTCTTTTCCCATGTATACAACTGCAAAATGAACATATTGGAATGGTAGAACATGTTTAGAAATTGGCCATTCAGAAGTTAAATACAATTCTTTGCCGTTAATTTGAAAACGTTACAAAGGCGCTGAAAAGCACTTTAAGGCAATAAAAAACTGAACATACTTTTACGGACTTGTATTGAACAATTCCAGTGCCAAAACAACTTTCCAATGCATAAACAATCTATGAGACCACGTTAGATTAGTAAAACTGATTGAAAACTGATCGCTGAGAGGTTACATACAAAACTTTGCAGTTGCATTGAAAATGCTACTAAGAAGCTGAAAAGCACTTTAAGGCAATAAAAAACTAAACCTGCTATTACTGACTAGTAAGTCATGATTTCAGTGCATAAACTCTTTTCCCATGTATACAACTCCAAAATGAACATATTGAAAAGGTAGAACATGTTTACAAAATGGTCATTCAGAAGTTAAATACAATTCTTTGCCGTTGCTTTGAAAACGTTACAAAGGCTTATGGACTTGTAACCAATGAGAACATATTAGAATAGTAAAAGTTAATTACAAACTGTTCACTGAGAGATTATATACAAAACTCTGTCGTTGCAATGAATACATTACAAAGTCGCTGAAAAGCACTTCAATGCAATAAAAACTGAAGAATAGTAAATGTTGATTACAAACTAATCACTGAGAAGTTACATACAAAACTTTGCAGTTGCATTGAAAATGCTACTAAGAAGCTGAAAAGCACTTTAAGGCAATAAAAAACTAAACCTGCTATTACTGACTAGTAATTCATGATTTCAGTGCATAAACTCTTTTCCCATGTATACAACTGCAAAATGAACATATTGAAATGGTAGAACATGTTTAGAAAATGGCCATTCAGAAGTTAAATACAATTCTTTGCCGTTAATTTGAAAACGTTACAAAGGCGCTGAAAAGCACTTTAAGGCAATAAAAAACTGAACATACTTTTACGGACTTGTATTGGACAATTCCAGTGCCAAAACAACTTTCCAATGCATAAACAATCTATGAGACCACGTTAGATTAGTAAAACTGATTGAAAACTGATCGCTGAGAGGTTACATACAAAACTTTGCAGTTGCATTGAAAATGCTACTAAGAAGCTGAAAAGCACTTTAAGGCAATAAAAAACTAAACCTGCTATTACTGACTAGTAAGTCATGATTTCAGTGCATAAACTCTTTTCCCATGTATACAACTCCAAAATGAACATATTGAAAAGGTAGAACTTGTTTACAAAATGGTCATTCAGAAGTTAAATACAATTCTTTGCCGTTGCTTTGAAAACGTTACAAAGGCTTATGGACTTGTAACCAATGAGAACATATTAGAATAGTAAAAGTTAATTACAAACTGTTCACTGAGAGATTATATACAAAACTCTGTCGTTGCAATGAATACATTACAAAGTCGCTGAAAAGCACTTCAATGCAATAAAAACTGAAGAATAGTAAATATTGATTGAAAACTGATCGCTGAGAAGTTACATACAAAACTTTGCAGTTGCATTGAAAATGCTACTAAGAAGCTGAAAAGCACTCTAAGGCAATAAAAAACTAAACCTGCTATTACTGACTAGTAAGTCATGATTTCAGTGCATAAACTCTTTTCCCATGTATACAACTGCAAAATGAACATATTGAAATGGTAGAACATGTTTAGAAAATGGCCATTCAGAAGTTAAATACAATTCTTTGCCGTTAATTTGAAAACGTTACAAAGGCGCTGAAAAGCACTTTAAGGCAATAAAAAACTGAACATACTTTTACGGACTTGTATTGGACAATTCCAGTGCCAAAACAACTTTCCAATGCAAAAACAATCTATGAGACCACGTTAGATTAGTAAAACTGATTGAAAACTGATCGCTGAGAGGTTACATACAAAACTTTGCAGTTGCATTGAAAATGCTACTAAGAAGCTGAAAAGCACTTTAAGGCAATAAAAAACTAAACCTGCTATTACTGACTAGTAAGTCATGATTTCAGTGCATAAACTCTTTTCCCATGTATACAACTGCAAAATGAACATATTGAAATGGTAGAACATGTTTAGAAAATGGCCATTCAGAAGTTAAATACAATTCTTTGCCGTTAATTTGAAAACGTTACAAAGGCGCTGAAAAGCACTTTAAGGCAATAAAAAACTGAACATACTTTTACGGACTTGTATTGGACAATTCCAGTGCCAAAACAACTTTCCAATGCATAAACAATCTATGAGACCACGTTAGATTAGTAAAACTGATTGAAAACTGATCGCTGAGAGGTTACATACAAAACTTTGCAGTTGCATTGAAAATGCTACTAAGAAGCTGAAAAGCACTTTAAGGCAATAAAAAACTAAACCTGCTATTACTGACTAGTAAGTCATGATTTCAGTGCATAAACTCTTTTCCCATGTATACAACTGCAAAATGAACATATTGGAATGGTAGAACATGTTTAGAAATTGGCCATTCAGAAGTTAAATACAATTCTTTGCCGTTAATTTGAAAACGTTACAAAGGCGCTGAAAAGCACTTTAAGGCAATAAAAAACTGAACATACTTTTACGGACTTGTATTGAACAATTCCAGTGCCAAAACAACTTTCCAATGCATAAACAATCTATGAGACCACGTTAGATTAGTAAAACTGATGGAAAACTGATCGCTGAGAGGTTACATACAAAACTTTGCAGTTGCATTGAAAATGCTACTAAGAAGCTGAAAAGCACTTTAAGGCAATAAAAAACTAAACCTGCTATTACTGACTAGTAAGTCATGATTTCAGTGCATAAACTCTTTTCCCATGTATACAACTCCAAAATGAACATATTGAAAAGGTAGAACATGTTTACAAAATGGTCATTCAGAAGTTAAATACAATTCTTTGCCGTTGCTTTGAAAACGTTACAAAGGCTTATGGACTTGTAACCAATGAGAACATATTAGAATAGTAAAAGTTAATTACAAACTGTTCACTGAGAGATTATATACAAAACTCTGTCGTTGCAATGAATACATTACAAAGTCGCTGAAAAGCACTTCAATGCAATAAAAACTGAAGAATAGTAAATGTTGATTACAAACTAATCACTGAGAAGTTACATACAAAACTTTGCAGTTGCATTGAAAATGCTACTAAGAAGCTGAAAAGCACTTTAAGGCAATAAAAAACTAAACCTGCTATTACTGACTAGTAAGTCATGATTTCAGTGCATAAACTCTTTTCCCATGTATACAACTGCAAAATGAACATATTGGAATGGTAGAACATGTTTAGAAATTGGCCATTCAGAAGTTAAATACAATTCTTTGCCGTTAATTTGAAAACGTTACAAAGGCGCTGAAAAGCACTTTAAGGCAATAAAAAACTGAACATACTTTTACGGACTTGTATTGAACAATTCCAGTGCCAAAACAACTTTCCAATGCATAAACAATCTATGAGACCACGTTAGATTAGTAAAACTGATTGAAAACTGATCGCTGAGAGGTTACATACAAAACTTTGCAGTTGCATTGAAAATGCTACTAAGAAGCTGAAAAGCACTTTAAGGCAATAAAAAACTAAACCTGCTATTACTGACTAGTAAGTCATGATTTCAGTGCATAAACTCTTTTCCCATGTATACAACTGCAAAATGAACATATTGGAATGGTAGAACATGTTTAGAAATTGGCCATTCAGAAGTTAAATACAATTCTTTGCCGTTAATTTGAAAACGTTACAAAGGCGCTGAAAAGCACTCTAAGGCAATAAAAAACTGAACATACTTTTACGGACTTGTATTGGACAATTCCAGTGCCAAAACAACTTTCCAATGCATAAACAATCTATGAGACCACGTTAGATTAGTAAAACTGATGGAAAACTGATCGCTGAGAGGTTACATACAAAACTTTGCAGTTGCATTGAAAATGCTACTAAGAAGCTGAAAAGCACTTTAAGGCAATAAAAAACTAAACCTGCTATTACTGACTAGTAAGTCATGATTTCAGTGCATAAACTCTTTTCCCATGTATACAACTCCAAAATGAACATATTGAAAAGGTAGAACATGTTTACAAAATGGTCATTCAGAAGTTAAATACAATTCTTTGCCGTTGCTTTGAAAACGTTACAAAGGCTTATGGACTTGTAACCAATGAGAACATATTAGAATAGTAAAAGTTAATTACAAACTGTTCACTGAGAGATTATATACAAAACTCTGTCGTTGCAATGAATACATTACAAAGTCGCTGAAAAGCACTTCAATGCAATAAAAACTGAAGAATAGTAAATGTTGATTACAAACTAATCACTGAGAAGTTACATACAAAACTTTGCAGTTGCATTGAAAATGCTACTAAGAAGCTGAAAAGCACTTTAAGGCAATAAAAAACTAAACCTGCTATTACTGACTAGTAAGTCATGATTTCAGTGCATAAACTCTTTTCCCATGTATACAACTGCAAAATGAACATATTGGAATGGTAGAACATGTTTAGAAATTGGCCATTCAGAAGTTAAATACAATTCTTTGCCGTTAATTTGAAAACGTTACAAAGGCGCTGAAAAGCACTTTAAGGCAATAAAAAACTGAACATACTTTTACGGACTTGTATTGAACAATTCCAGTGCCAAAACAACTTTCCAATGCATAAACAATCTATGAGACCACGTTAGATTAGTAAAACTGATTGAAAACTGATCGCTGAGAGGTTACATACAAAACTTTGCAGTTGCATTGAAAATGCTACTAAGAAGCTGAAAAGCACTTTAAGGCAATAAAAAACTGAACATACTTTTACGGACTTGTATTGAACAATTCCAGTGCCAAAACAACTTTCCAATGCATAAACAATCTATGAGACCACGTTAGATTAGTAAAACTGATGGAAAACTGATCGCTGAGAGGTTACATACAAAACTTTGCAGTTGCATTGAAAATGCTACTAAGAAGCTGAAAAGCACTTTAAGGCAATAAAAAACTAAACCTGCTATTACTGACTAGTAAGTCATGATTTCAGTGCATAAACTCTTTTCCCATGTATACAACTCCAAAATGAACATATTGAAAAGGTAGAACATGTTTACAAAATGGTCATTCAGAAGTTAAATACAATTCTTTGCCGTTGCTTTGAAAACGTTACAAAGGCTTATGGACTTGTAACCAATGAGAACATATTAGAATAGTAAAAGTTAATTACAAACTGTTCACTGAGAGATTATATACAAAACTCTGTCGTTGCAATGAATACATTACAAAGTCGCTGAAAAGCACTTCAATGCAATAAAAACTGAAGAATAGTAAATGTTGATTACAAACTAATCACTGAGAAGTTACATACAAAACTTTGCAGTTGCATTGAAAATGCTACTAAGAAGCTGAAAAGCACTTTAAGGCAATAAAAAACTAAACCTGCTATTACTGACTAGTAAGTCATGATTTCAGTGCATAAACTCTTTTCCCATGTATACAACTGCAAAATGAACATATTGGAATGGTAGAACATGTTTAGAAATTGGCCATTCAGAAGTTAAATACAATTCTTTGCCGTTAATTTGAAAACGTTACAAAGGCGCTGAAAAGCACTTTAAGGCAATAAAAAACTGAACATACTTTTACGGACTTGTATTGAACAATTCCAGTGCCAAAACAACTTTCCAATGCATAAACAATCTATGAGACCACGTTAGATTAGTAAAACTGATTGAAAACTGATCGCTGAGAGGTTACATACAAAACTTTGCAGTTGCATTGAAAATGCTACTAAGAAGCTGAAAAGCACTTTAAGGCAATAAAAAACTAAACCTGCTATTACTGACTAGTAAGTCATGATTTCAGTGCATAAACTCTTTTCCCATGTATACAACTGCAAAATGAACATATTGGAATGGTAGAACATGTTTAGAAATTGGCCATTCAGAAGTTAAATACAATTCTTTGCCGTTAATTTGAAAACGTTACAAAGGCGCTGAAAAGCACTCTAAGGCAATAAAAAACTGAACATACTTTTACGGACTTGTATTGGACAATTCCAGTGCCAAAACAACTTTCCAATGCATAAACAATCTATGAGACCACGTTAGATTAGTAAAACTGATGGAAAACTGATCGCTGAGAGGTTACATACAAAACTTTGCAGTTGCATTGAAAATGCTACTAAGAAGCTGAAAAGCACTTTAAGGCAATAAAAAACTAAACCTGCTATTACTGACTAGTAAGTCATGATTTCAGTGCATAAACTCTTTTCCCATGTATACAACTCCAAAATGAACATATTGAAAAGGTAGAACATGTTTACAAAATGGTCATTCAGAAGTTAAATACAATTCTTTGCCGTTGCTTTGAAAACGTTACAAAGGCTTATGGACTTGTAACCAATGAGAACATATTAGAATAGTAAAAGTTAATTACAAACTGTTCACTGAGAGATTATATACAAAACTCTGTCGTTGCAATGAATACATTACAAAGTCGCTGAAAAGCACTTCAATGCAATAAAAACTGAAGAATAGTAAATGTTGATTACAAACTAATCACTGAGAAGTTACATACAAAACTTTGCAGTTGCATTGAAAATGCTACTAAGAAGCTGAAAAGCACTTTAAGGCAATAAAAAACTAAACCTGCTATTACTGACTAGTAAGTCATGATTTCAGTGCATAAACTCTTTTCCCATGTATACAACTGCAAAATGAACATATTGGAATGGTAGAACATGTTTAGAAATTGGCCATTCAGAAGTTAAATACAATTCTTTGCCGTTAATTTGAAAACGTTACAAAGGCGCTGAAAAGCACTTTAAGGCAATAAAAAACTGAACATACTTTTACGGACTTGTATTGAACAATTCCAGTGCCAAAACAACTTTCCAATGCATAAACAATCTATGAGACCACGTTAGATTAGTAAAACTGATTGAAAACTGATCGCTGAGAGGTTACATAAAAAACTTTGCAGTTGCATTGAAAATGCTACTAAGAAGCTGAAAAGCACTTTAAGGCAATAAAAAACTAAACCTGCTATTACTGACTAGTAAGTCATGATTTCAGTGCATAAACTCTTTTCCCATGTATACAACTCCAAAATGAACATATTGAAAAGGTAGAACATGTTTACAAAATGGTCATTCAGAAGTTAAATACAATTCTTTGCCGTTGCTTTGAAAACGTTACAAAGGCTTATGGACTTGTAACCAATGAGAACATATTAGAATAGTAAAAGTTAATTACAAACTGTTCACTGAGAGATTATATACAAAACTCTGTCGTTGCAATGAATACATTACAAAGTCGCTGAAAAGCACTTCAATGCAATAAAAACTGAAGAATAGTAAATGTTGATTACAAACTAATCACTGAGAAGTTACATACAAAACTTTGCAGTTGCATTGAAAATGCTACTAAGAAGCTGAAAAGCACTTTAAGGCAATAAAAAACTAAACCTGCTATTACTGACTAGTAAGTCATGATTTCAGTGCATAAACTCTTTTCCCATGTATACAACTGCAAAATGAACATATTGGAATGGTAGAACATGTTTAGAAATTGGCCATTCAGAAGTTAAATACAATTCTTTGCCGTTAATTTGAAAACGTTACAAAGGCGCTGAAAAGCACTTTAAGGCAATAAAAAACTGAACATACTTTTACGGACTTGTATTGAACAATTCCAGTGCCAAAACAACTTTCCAATGCATAAACAATCTATGAGACCACGTTAGATTAGTAAAACTGATTGAAAACTGATCGCTGAGAGGTTACATACAAAACTTTGCAGTTGCATTGAAAATGCTACTAAGAAGCTGAAAAGCACTTTAAGGCAATAAAAAACTAAACCTGCTATTACTGACTAGTAAGTCATGATTTCAGTGCATAAACTCTTTTCCCATGTATACAACTGCAAAATGAACATATTGGAATGGTAGAACATGTTTAGAAATTGGCCATTCAGAAGTTAAATACAATTCTTTGCCGTTAATTTGAAAACGTTACAAAGGCGCTGAAAAGCACTTTAAGGCAATAAAAAACTGAACATACTTTTACGGACTTGTATTGGACAATTCCAGTGCCAAAACAACTTTCCAATGCATAAACAATCTATGAGACCACGTTAGATTAGTAAAACTGATGGAAAACTGATCGCTGAGAGGTTACATACAAAACTTTGCAGTTGCATTGAAAATGCTACTAAGAAGCTGAAAAGCACTTTAAGGCAATAAAAAACTAAACCTGCTATTACTGACTAGTAAGTCATGATTTCAGTGCATAAACTCTTTTCCCATGTATACAACTCCAAAATGAACATATTGAAAAGGTAGAACATGTTTACAAAATGGTCATTCAGAAGTTAAATACAATTCTTTGCCGTTGCTTTGAAAACGTTACAAAGGCTTATGGACTTGTAACCAATGAGAACATATTAGAATAGTAAAAGTTAATTACAAACTGTTCACTGAGAGATTATATACAAAACTCTGTCGTTGCAATGAATACATTACAAAGTCGCTGAAAAGCACTTCAATGCAATAAAAACTGAAGAATAGTAAATGTTGATTGAAAACTGATCGCTGAGAAGTTACATACAAAACTTTGCAGTTGCATTGAAAATGCTACTAAGAAGCTGAAAAGCACTTTAAGGCAATAAAAAACTAAACCTGCTATTACTGACTAGTAAGTCATGATTTCAGTGCATAAACTCTTTTCCCATGTATACAACTGCAAAATGAACATATTGAAATGGTAGAACATGTTTAGAAAATGGCCATTCAGAAGTTAAATACAATTCTTTGCCGTTAATTTGAAAACGTTACAAAGGCGCTGAAAAGCACTTTAAGGCAATAAAAAACTGAACATACTTTTACGGACTTGTATTGGACAATTCCAGTGCCAAAACAACTTTCCAATGCATAAACAATCTATGAGACCACGTTAGATTAGTAAAACTGATGGAAAACTGATCGCTGAGAGGTTACATACAAAACTTTGCAGTTGCATTGAAAATGCTACTAAGAAGCTGAAAAGCACTTTAAGGCAATAAAAAACTAAACCTGCTATTACTGACTAGTAAGTCATGATTTCAGTGCATAAACTCTTTTCCCATGTATACAACTCCAAAATGAACATATTGAAAAGGTAGAACATGTTTACAAAATGGTCATTCAGAAGTTAAATACAATTCTTTGCCGTTGCTTTGAAAACGTTACAAAGGCTTATGGACTTGTAACCAATGAGAACATATTAGAATAGTAAAAGTTAATTACAAACTGTTCACTGAGAGATTATATACAAAACTCTGTCGTTGCAATGAATACATTACAAAGTCGCTGAAAAGCACTTCAATGCAATAAAAACTGAAGAATAGTAAATGTTGATTACAAACTAATCATTGAGAAGTTACATACAAAACTTTGCAGTTGCATTGAAAATGCTACTAAGAAGCTGAAAAGCACTTTAAGGCAATAAAAAACTAAACCTGCTATTACTGACTAGTAAGTCATGATTTCAGTGCATAAACTCTTTTCCCATGTATACAACTGCAAAATGAACATATTGGAATGGTAGAACATGTTTAGAAATTGGCCATTCAGAAGTTAAATACAATTCTTTGCCGTTAATTTGAAAACGTTACAAAGGCGCTGAAAAGCACTTTAAGGCAATAAAAAACTGAACATACTTTTACGGACTTGTATTGAACAATTCCAGTGCCAAAACAACTTTCCAATGCATAAACAATCTATGAGACCACGTTAGATTAGTAAAACTGATTGAAAACTGATCGCTGAGAGGTTACATACAAAACTTTGCAGTTGCATTGAAAATGCTACTAAGAAGCTGAAAAGCACTTTAAGGCAATAAAAAACTAAACCTGCTATTACTGACTAGTAAGTCATGATTTCAGTGCATAAACTCTTTTCCCATGTATACAACTGCAAAATGAACATATTGGAATGGTAGAACATGTTTAGAAATTGGCCATTCAGAAGTTAAATACAATTCTTTGCCGTTAATTTGAAAACGTTACAAAGGCGCTGAAAAGCACTTTAAGGCAATAAAAAACTGAACATACTTTTACGGACTTGTATTGAACAATTCCAGTGCCAAAACAACTTTCCAATGCATAAACAATCTATGAGACCACGTTAGATTAGTAAAACTGATGGAAAACTGATCGCTGAGAGGTTACATACAAAACTTTGCAGTTGCATAGATTAGTAAAACTGATGGAAAACTGATCGCTGAGAGGTTACATACAAAACTTTGCAGTTGCATTGAAAATGCTACTAAGAAGCTGAAAAGCACTTTAAGGCAATAAAAAACTAAACCTGCTATTACTGACTAGTAAGTCATGATTTCAGTGCATAAACTCTTTTCCCATGTATACAACTCCAAAATGAACATATTGAAAAGGTAGAACATGTTTACAAAATGGTCATTCAGAAGTTAAATACAATTCTTTGCCGTTGCTTTGAAAACGTTACAAAGGCTTATGGACTTGTAACCAATGAGAACATATTAGAATAGTAAAAGTTAATTACAAACTGTTCACTGAGAGATTATATACAAAACTCTGTCGTTGCAATGAATACATTACAAAGTCGCTGAAAAGCACTTCAATGCAATAAAAACTGAAGAATAGTAAATGTTGATTACAAACTAATCACTGAGAAGTTACATACAAAACTTTGCAGTTGCATTGAAAATGCTACTAAGAAGCTGAAAAGCACTTTAAGGCAATAAAAAACTAAACCTGCTATTACTGACTAGTAAGTCATGATTTCAGTGCATAAACTCTTTTCCCATGTATACAACTGCAAAATGAACATATTGGAATGGTAGAACATGTTTAGAAATTGGCCATTCAGAAGTTAAATACAATTCTTTGCCGTTAATTTGAAAACGTTACAAAGGCGCTGAAAAGCACTTTAAGGCAATAAAAAACTGAACATACTTTTACGGACTTGTATTGAACAATTCCAGTGCCAAAACAACTTTCCAATGCATAAACAATCTATGAGACCACGTTAGATTAGTAAAACTGATTGAAAACTGATCGCTGAGAGGTTACATACAAAACTTTGCAGTTGCATTGAAAATGCTACTAAGAAGCTGAAAAGCACTTTAAGGCAATAAAAAACTAAACCTGCTATTACTGACTAGTAAGTCATGATTTCAGTGCATAAACTCTTTTCCCATGTATACAACTCCAAAATGAACATATTGAAAAGGTAGAACATGTTTACAAAATGGTCATTCAGAAGTTAAATACAATTCTTTGCCGTTGCTTTGAAAACGTTACAAAGGCTTATGGACTTGTAACCAATGAGAACATATTAGAATAGTAAAAGTTAATTACAAACTGTTCACTGAGAGATTATATACAAAACTCTGTCGTTGCAATGAATACATTACAAAGTCGCTGAAAAGCACTTCAATGCAATAAAAACTGAAGAATAGTAAATGTTGATTACAAACTAATCACTGAGAAGTTACATACAAAACTTTGCAGTTGCATTGAAAATGCTACTAAGAAGCTGAAAAGCACTTTAAGGCAATAAAAAACTAAACCTGCTATTACTGACTAGTAAGTCATGATTTCAGTGCATAAACTCTTTTCCCATGTATACAACTGCAAAATGAACATATTGGAATGGTAGAACATGTTTAGAAATTGGCCATTCAGAAGTTAAATACAATTCTTTGCCGTTAATTTGAAAACGTTACAAAGGCGCTGAAAAGCACTTTAAGGCAATAAAAAACTGAACATACTTTTACGGACTTGTATTGAACAATTCCAGTGCCAAAACAACTTTCCAATGCATAAACAATCTATGAGACCACGTTAGATTAGTAAAACTGATTGAAAACTGATCGCTGAGAGGTTACATACAAAACTTTGCAGTTGCATTGAAAATGCTACTAAGAAGCTGAAAAGCACTTTAAGGCAATAAAAAACTAAACCTGCTATTACTGACTAGTAAGTCATGATTTCAGTGCATAAACTCTTTTCCCATGTATACAACTGCAAAATGAACATATTGGAATGGTAGAACATGTTTAGAAATTGGCCATTCAGAAGTTAAATACAATTCTTTGCCGTTAATTTGAAAACGTTACAAAGGCGCTGAAAAGCACTTTAAGGCAATAAAAAACTGAACATACTTTTACGGACTTGTATTGGACAATTCCAGTGCCAAAACAACTTTCCAATGCATAAACAATCTATGAGACCACGTTAGATTAGTAAAACTGATGGAAAACTGATCGCTGAGAGGTTACATACAAAACTTTGCAGTTGCATTGAAAATGCTACTAAGAAGCTGAAAAGCACTTTAAGGCAATAAAAAACTAAACCTGCTATTACTGACTAGTAAGTCATGATTTCAGTGCATAAACTCTTTTCCCATGTATACAACTCCAAAATGAACATATTGAAAAGGTAGAACATGTTTACAAAATGGTCATTCAGAAGTTAAATACAATTCTTTGCCGTTGCTTTGAAAACGTTACAAAGGCTTATGGACTTGTAACCAATGAGAACATATTAGAATAGTAAAAGTTAATTACAAACTGTTCACTGAGAGATTATATACAAAACTCTGTCGTTGCAATGAATACATTACAAAGTCGCTGAAAAGCACTTCAATGCAATAAAAACTGAAGAATAGTAAATGTTGATTACAAACTAATCACTGAGAAGTTACATACAAAACTTTGCAGTTGCATTGAAAATGCTACTAAGAAGCTGAAAAGCACTTTAAGGCAATAAAAAACTAAACCTGCTATTACTGACTAGTAATTCATGATTTCAGTGCATAAACTCTTTTCCCATGTATACAACTGCAAAATGAACATATTGAAATGGTAGAACATGTTTAGAAAATGGCCATTCAGAAGTTAAATACAATTCTTTGCCGTTAATTTGAAAACGTTACAAAGGCGCTGAAAAGCACTTTAAGGCAATAAAAAACTGAACATACTTTTACGGACTTGTATTGGACAATTCCAGTGCCAAAACAACTTTCCAATGCATAAACAATCTATGAGACCACGTTAGATTAGTAAAACTGATTGAAAACGGATCGCTGAGAGGTTACATACAAAACTTTGCAGTTGCATTGAAAATGCTACTAAGAAGCTGAAAAGCACTTTAAGGCAATAAAAAACTAAACCTGCTATTACTGACTAGTAAGTCATGATTTCAGTGCATAAACTCTTTTCCCATGTATACAACTGCAAAATGAACATATTGGAATGGTAGAACATGTTTAGAAATTGGCCATTCAGAAGTTAAATACAATTCTTTGCCGTTAATTTGAAAACGTTACAAAGGCGCTGAAAAGCACTTTAAGGCAAAAAAAAACTGAACATACTTTTACGGACTTGTATTGAACAATTCCAGTGCCAAAACAACTTTCCAATGCATAAACAATCTATGAGACCACGTTAGATTAGTAAAACTGATTGAAAACTGATCGCTGAGAGGTTACATACAAAACTTTGCAGTTGCATTGAAAACGCTACTAAGAAGCTGAAAAGCACTTTAAGGCAATAAAAAACTAAACCTGCTATTACTGACTAGTAAGTCATGATTTCAGTGCATAAACTCTTTTCCCATGTATACAACTCCAAAATGAACATATTGAAAAGGTAGAACATGTTTACAAAATGGTCATTCAGAAGTTAAATACAATTCTTTGCCGTTGCTTTGAAAACGTTACAAAGGCTTATGGACTTGTAACCAATGAGAACATATTAGAATAGTAAAAGTTAATTACAAACTGTTCACTAAGAGATTATATACAAAACTCTGTCGTTGCAATGAATACATTACAAAGTCGCTGAAAAGCACTTCAATGCAATAAAAACTGAAGAATAGTAAATGTTGATTACAAACTAATCACTGAGAAGTTACATACAAAACTTTGCAGTTGCATTGAAAATGCTACTAAGAAGCTGAAAAGCACTTTAAGGCAATAAAAAACTAAACCTGCTATTACTGACTAGTAAGTCATGATTTCAGTGCATAAACTCTTTTCCCATGTATACAACTCCAAAATGAACATATTGAAAAGGTAGAACATGTTTACAAAATGGTCATTCAGAAGTTAAATACAATTCTTTGCCGTTGCTTTGAAAACGTTACAAAGGCTTATGGACTTGTAACCAATGAGAACATATTAGAATAGTAAAAGTTAATTACAAACTGTTCACTAAGAGATTATATACAAAACTCTGTCGTTGCAATGAATACATTACAAAGTCGCTGAAAAGCACTTCAATGCAATAAAAACTGAAGAATAGTAAATGTTGATTACAAACTAATCACTGAGAAGTTACATACAAAACTTTGCAGTTGCATTGAAAATGCTACTAAGAAGCTGAAAAGCACTTTAAGGCAATAAAAAACTAAACCTGCTATTACTGACTAGTAAGTCATGATTTCAGTGCATAAACTCTTTTCCCATGTATACAACTGCAAAATGAACATATTGGAATGGTAGAACATGTTTAGAAATTGGCCATTCAGAAGTTAAATACAATTCTTTGCCGTTAATTTGAAAACGTTACAAAGGCGCTGAAAAGAACTTTAAGGCAATAAAAAACTGAACATACTTTTACGGACTTGTATTGAACAATTCCAGTGCCAAAACAACTTTCCAATGCATAAACAATCTATGAGACCACGTTAGATTAGTAAAACTGATTGAAAACTGATCGCTGAGAGGTTACATACAAAACTTTGCAGTTGCATTGAAAATGCTACTAAGAAGCTGAAAAGCACTTTAAGGCAATAAAAAACTAAACCTGCTATTACTGACTAGTAAGTCATGATTTCAGTGCATAAACTCTTTTCCCATGTATACAACTGCAAAATGAACATATTGGAATGGTAGAACATGTTTAGAAATTGGCCATTCAGAAGTTAAATACAATTCTTTGCCGTTAATTTGAAAACGTTACAAAGGCGCTGAAAAGCACTTTAAGGCAATAAAAAACTGAACATACTTTTACGGACTTGTATTGAACAATTCCAGTGCCAAAACAACTTTCCAATGCATAAACAATCTATGAGACCACGTTAGATTAGTAAAACTGATGGAAAACTGATCGCTGAGAGGTTACATACAAAACTTTGCAGTTGCATTGAAAATGCTACTAAGAAGCTGAAAAGCACTTTAAGGCAATAAAAAACTAAACCTGCTATTACTGACTAGTAAGTCATGATTTCAGTGCATAAACTCTTTTCCCATGTATACAACTGCAAAATGAACATATTGAAATGGTAGAACATGTTTAGAAAATGGCCATTCAGAAGTTAAATACAATTCTTTGCCGTTAATTTGAAAACGTTACAAAGGCGCTGAAAAGCACTTTAAGGCAATAAAAAACTGAACATACTTTTACGGACTTGTATTGGACAATTCCAGTGCCAAAACAACTTTCCAATGCATAAACAATCTATGAGACCACGTTAGATTAGTAAAACTGATGGAAAACTGATCGCTGAGAGGTTACATACAAAACTTTGCAGTTGCATTGAAAATGCTACTAAGAAGCTGAAAAGCACTTTAAGGCAATAAAAAACTAAACCTGCTATTACTGACTAGTAAGTCATGATTTCAGTGCATAAACTCTTTTCCCATGTATACAACTCCAAAATGAACATATTGAAAAGGTAGAACATGTTTACAAAATGGTCATTCAGAAGTTAAATACAATTCTTTGCCGTTGCTTTGAAAACGTTACAAAGGCTTATGGACTTGTAACCAATGAGAACATATTAGAATAGTAAAAGTTAATTACAAACTGTTCACTGAGAGATTATATACAAAACTCTGTCGTTGCAATGAATACATTACAAAGTCGCTGAAAAGCACTTCAATGCAATAAAAACTGAAGAATAGTAAATGTTGATTACAAACTAATCACTGAGAAGTTACATACAAAACTTTGCAGTTGCATTGAAAATGCTACTAAGAAGCTGAAAAGCACTTTAAGGCAATAAAAAACTAAACCTGCTATTACTGACTAGTAAGTCATGATTTCAGTGCATAAACTCTTTTCCCATGTATACAACTGCAAAATGAACATATTGGAATGGTAGAACATGTTTAGAAATTGGCCATTCAGAAGTTAAATACAATTCTTTGCCGTTAATTTGAAAACGTTACAAAGGCGCTGAAAAGCACTTTAAGGCAATAAAAAACTGAACATACTTTTACGGACTTGTATTGAACAATTCCAGTGCCAAAACAACTTTCCAATGCATAAACAATCTATGAGACCACGTTAGATTAGTAAAACTGATTGAAAACTGATCGCTGAGAGGTTACATACAAAACTTTGCAGTTGCATTGAAAATGCTACTAAGAAGCTGAAAAGCACTTTAAGGCAATAAAAAACTAAACCTGCTATTACTGACTAGTAAGTCATGATTTCAGTGCATAAACTCTTTTCCCATGTATACAACTCCAAAATGAACATATTGAAAAGGTAGAACATGTTTACAAAATGGTCATTCAGAAGTTAAATACAATTCTTTGCCGTTGCTTTGAAAACGTTACAAAGGCTTATGGACTTGTAACCAATGAGAACATATTAGAATAGTAAAAGTTAATTACAAACTGTTCACTGAGAGATTATATACAAAACTCTGTCGTTGCAATGAATACATTACAAAGTCGCTGAAAAGCACTTCAATGCAATAAAAACTGAAGAATAGTAAATGTTGATTACAAACTAATCACTGAGAAGTTACATACAAAACTTTGCAGTTGCATTGAAAATGCTACTAAGAAGCTGAAAAGCACTTTAAGGCAATAAAAAACTAAACCTGCTATTACTGACTAGTAATTCATGATTTCAGTGCATAAACTCTTTTCCCATGTATACAACTGCAAAATGAACATATTGAAATGGTAGAACATGTTTAGAAAATGGCCATTCAGAAGTTAAATACAATTCTTTGCCGTTAATTTGAAAACGTTACAAAGGCGCTGAAAAGCACTTTAAGGCAATAAAAAACTGAACATACTTTTACGGACTTGTATTGGACAATTCCAGTGCCAAAACAACTTTCCAATGCATAAACAATCTATGAGACCACGTTAGATTAGTAAAACTGATTGAAAACGGATCGCTGAGAGGTTACATACAAAACTTTGCAGTTGCATTGAAAATGCTACTAAGAAGCTGAAAAGCACTTTAAGGCAATAAAAAACTAAACCTGCTATTACTGACTAGTAAGTCATGATTTCAGTGCATAAACTCTTTTCCCATGTATACAACTGCAAAATGAACATATTGGAATGGTAGAACATGTTTAGAAATTGGCCATTCAGAAGTTAAATACAATTCTTTGCCGTTAATTTGAAAACGTTACAAAGGCGCTGAAAAGCACTTTAAGGCAATAAAAAACTGAACATACTTTTACGGACTTGTATTGAACAATTCCAGTGCCAAAACAACTTTCCAATGCATAAACAATCTATGAGACCACGTTAGATTAGTAAAACTGATTGAAAACTGATCGCTGAGAGGTTACATACAAAACTTTGCAGTTGCATTGAAAATGCTACTAAGAAGCTGAAAAGCACTTTAAGGCAATAAAAAACTAAACCTGCTATTACTGACTAGTAAGTCATGATTTCAGTGCATAAACTCTTTTCCCATGTATACAACTGCAAAATGAACATATTGGAATGGTAGAACATGTTTAGAAATTGGCCATTCAGAAGTTAAATACAATTCTTTGCCGTTAATTTGAAAACGTTACAAAGGCGCTGAAAAGCACTTTAAGGCAATAAAAAACTGAACATACTTTTACGGACTTGTATTGGACAATTCCAGTGCCAAAACAACTTTCCAATGCATAAACAATCTATGAGACCACGTTAGATTAGTAAAACTGATTGAAAACGGATCGCTGAGAGGTTACATACAAAACTTTGCAGTTGCATTGAAAATGCTACTAAGAAGCTGAAAAGCACTTTAAGGCAATAAAAAACTAAACCTGCTATTACTGACTAGTAAGTCATGATTTCAGTGCATAAACTCTTTTCCCATGTATACAACTGCAAAATGAACATATTGGAATGGTAGAACATGTTTAGAAATTGGCCATTCAGAAGTTAAATACAATTCTTTGCCGTTAATTTGAAAACGTTACAAAGGCGCTGAAAAGCACTTTAAGGCAATAAAAAACTGAACATACTTTTACGGACTTGTATTGAACAATTCCAGTGCCAAAACAACTTTCCAATGCATAAACAATCTATGAGACCACGTTAGATTAGTAAAACTGATGGAAAACTGATCGCTGAGAGGTTACATACAAAACTTTGCAGTTGCATTGAAAATGCTACTAAGAAGCTGAAAAGCACTTTAAGGCAATAAAAAACTAAACCTGCTATTACTGACTAGTAAGTCATGATTTCAGTGCATAAACTCTTTTCCCATGTATACAACTGCAAAATGAACATATTGGAATGGTAGAACATGTTTAGAAATTGGCCATTCAGAAGTTAAATACAATTCTTTGCCGTTAATTTGAAAACGTTACAAAGGCGCTGAAAAGCACTTTAAGGCAATAAAAAACTGAACATACTTTTACGGACTTGTATTGAACAATTCCAGTGCCAAAACAACTTTCCAATGCATAAACAATCTATGAGACCACGTTAGATTAGTAAAACTGATGGAAAACTGATCGCTGAGATGTTACATACAAAACTTTGCAGTTGCATTGAAAATGCTACTAAGAAGCTGAAAAGCACTTTAAGGCAATAAAAAACTAAACCTGCTATTACTGACTAGTAAGTCATGATTTCAGTGCATAAACTCTTTTCCCATGTATACAACTCCAAAATGAACATATTGAAAAGGTAGAACATGTTTACAAAATGGTCATTCAGAAGTTAAATACAATTCTTTGCCGTTGCTTTGAAAACGTTACAAAGGCTTATGGACTTGTAACCAATGAGAACATATTAGAATAGTAAAAGTTAATTACAAACTGTTCACTGAGAGATTATATACAAAACTCTGTCGTTGCAATGAATACATTACAAAGTCGCTGAAAAGCACTTCAATGCAATAAAAACTGAAGAATAGTAAATGTTGATTACAAACTAATCACTGAGAAGTTACATACAAAACTTTGCAGTTGCATTGAAAATGCTACTAAGAAGCTGAAAAGCACTTTAAGGCAATAAAAAACTAAACCTGCTATTACTGACTAGTAAGTCATGATTTCAGTGCATAAACTCTTTTCCCATGTATACAACTGCAAAATGAACATATTGGAATGGTAGAACATGTTTAGAAATTGGCCATTCAGAAGTTAAATACAATTCTTTGCCGTTAATTTGAAAACGTTACAAAGGCGCTGAAAAGCACTTTAAGGCAATAAAAAACTGAACATACTTTTACGGACTTGTATTGAACAATTCCAGTGCCAAAACAACTTTCCAATGCATAAACAATCTATGAGACCACGTTAGATTAGTAAAACTGATTGAAAACTGATCGCTGAGAGGTTACATACAAAACTTTGCAGTTGCATTGAAAATGCTACTAAGAAGCTGAAAAGCACTTTAAGGCAATAAAAAACTAAACCTGCTATTACTGACTAGTAAGTCATGATTTCAGTGCATAAACTCTTTTCCCATGTATACAACTCCAAAATGAACATATTGAAAAGGTAGAACATGTTTACAAAATGGTCATTCAGAAGTTAAATACAATTCTTTGCCGTTGCTTTGAAAACGTTACAAAGGCTTATGGACTTGTAACCAATGAGAACATATTAGAATAGTAAAAGTTAATTACAAACTGTTCACTGAGAGATTATATACAAAACTATGTCGTTGCAATGAATACATTACAAAGTCGCTGAAAAGCACTTCAATGCAATAAAAACTGAAGAATAGTAAATGTTGATTACAAACTAATCACTGAGAAGTTACATACAAAACTTTGCAGTTGCATTGAAAATGCTACTAAGAAGCTGAAAAGCACTTTAAGGCAATAAAAAACTAAACCTGCTATTACTGACTAGTAATTCATGATTTCAGTGCATAAACTCTTTTCCCATGTATACAATTGCAAAATGAACATATTGAAATGGTAGAACATGTTTAGAAAATGGCCATTCAGAAGTTAAATACAATTCTTTGCCGTTAATTTGAAAACGTTACAAAGGCGCTGAAAAGCACTTTAAGGCAATAAAAAACTGAACATACTTTTACGGACTTGTATTGGACAATTCCAGTGCCAAAACAACTTTCCAATGCATAAACAATCTATGAGACCACGTTAGATTAGTAAAACTGATTGAAAACGGATCGCTGAGAGGTTACATACAAAACTTTGCAGTTGCATTGAAAATGCTACTAAGAAGCTGAAAAGCACTTTAAGGCAATAAAAAACTAAACCTGCTATTACTGACTAGTAAGTCATGATTTCAGTGCATAAACTCTTTTCCCATGTATACAACTGCAAAATGAACATATTGGAATGGTAGAACATGTTTAGAAATTGGCCATTCAGAAGTTAAATACAATTCTTTGCCGTTAATTTGAAAACGTTACAAAGGCGCTGAAAAGCACTTTAAGGCAATAAAAAACTGAACATACTTTTACGGACTTGTATTGAACAATTCCAGTGCCAAAACAACTTTCCAATGCATAAACAATCTATGAGACCACGTTAGATTAGTAAAACTGATTGAAAACTGATCGCTGAGAGGTTACATACAAAACTTTGCAGTTGCATTGAAAATGCTACTAAGAAGCTGAAAAGCACTTTAAGGCAATAAAAAACTAAACCTGCTATTACTGACTAGTAAGTCATGATTTCAGTGCATAAACTCTTTTCCCATGTATACAACTGCAAAATGAACATATTGGAATGGTAGAACATGTTTAGAAATTGGCCATTCAGAAGTTAAATACAATTCTTTGCCGTTAATTTGAAAACGTTACAAAGGCGCTGAAAAGCACTTTAAGGCAATAAAAAACTGAACATACTTTTACGGACTTGTATTGGACAATTCCAGTGCCAAAACAACTTTCCAATGCATAAACAATCTATGAGACCACGTTAGATTAGTAAAACTGATTGAAAACGGATCGCTGAGAGGTTACATACAAAACTTTGCAGTTGCATTGAAAATGCTACTAAGAAGCTGAAAAGCACTTTAAGGCAATAAAAAACTAAACCTGCTATTACTGACTAGTAAGTCATGATTTCAGTGCATAAACTCTTTTCCCATGTATACAACTGCAAAATGAACATATTGGAATGGTAGAACATGTTTAGAAATTGGCCATTCAGAAGTTAAATACAATTCTTTGCCGTTAATTTGAAAACGTTACAAAGGCGCTGAAAAGCACTTTAAGGCAATAAAAAACTGAACATACTTTTACGGACTTGTATTGAACAATTCCAGTGCCAAAACAACTTTCCAATGCATAAACAATCTATGAGACCACGTTAGATTAGTAAAACTGATGGAAAACTGATCGCTGAGAGGTTACATACAAAACTTTGCAGTTGCATTGAAAATGCTACTAAGAAGCTGAAAAGCACTTTAAGGCAATAAAAAACTAAACCTGCTATTACTGACTAGTAAGTCATGATTTCAGTGCATAAACTCTTTTCCCATGTATACAACTGCAAAATGAACATATTGGAATGGTAGAACATGTTTAGAAATTGGCCATTCAGAAGTTAAATACAATTCTTTGCCGTTAATTTGAAAACGTTACAAAGGCGCTGAAAAGCACTTTAAGGCAATAAAAAACTGAACATACTTTTACGGACTTGTATTGGACAATTCCAGTGCCAAAACAACTTTCCAATGCATAAACAATCTATGAGACCACGTTAGATTAGTAAAACTGATTGAAAACGGATCGCTGAGAGGTTACATACAAAACTTTGCAGTTGCATTGAAAATGCTACTAAGAAGCTGAAAAGCACTTTAAGGCAATAAAAAACTAAACCTGCTATTACTGACTAGTAAGTCATGATTTCAGTGCATAAACTCTTTTCCCATGTATACAACTGCAAAATGAACATATTGGAATGGTAGAACATGTTTAGAAATTGGCCATTCAGAAGTTAAATACAATTCTTTGCCGTTAATTTGAAAACGTTACAAAGGCGCTGAAAAGCACTTTAAGGCAATAAAAAACTGAACATACTTTTACGGACTTGTATTGGACAATTCCAGTGCCAAAACAACTTTCCAATGCATAAACAATCTATGAGACCACGTTAGATTAGTAAAACTGATGGAAAACTGATCGCTGAGAGGTTACATACAAAACTTTGCAGTTGCATTGAAAATGCTACTAAGAAGCTGAAAAGCACTTTAAGGCAATAAAAAACTAAACCTGCTATTACTGACTAGTAAGTCATGATTTCAGTGCATAAACTCTTTTCCCATGTATACAACTCCAAAATGAACATATTGAAAAGGTAGAACATGTTTACAAAATGGTCATTCAGAAGTTAAATACAATTCTTTGCCGTTGCTTTGAAAACGTTACAAAGGCTTATGGACTTGTAACCAATGAGAACATATTAGAATAGTAAAAGTTAATTACAAACTGTTCACTGAGAGATTATATACAAAACTCTGTCGTTGCAATGAATACATTACAAAGTCGCTGAAAAGCACTTCAATGCAATAAAAACTGAAGAATAGTAAATGTTGATTACAAACTAATCACTGAGAAGTTACATACAAAACTTTGCAGTTGCATTGAAAATGCTACTAAGAAGCTGAAAAGCACTTTAAGGCAATAAAAAACTAAACCTGCTATTACTGACTAGTAAGTCATGATTTCAGTGCATAAACTCTTTTCCCATGTATACAACTGCAAAATGAACATATTGGAATGGTAGAACATGTTTAGAAATTGGCCATTCAGAAGTTAAATACAATTCTTTGCCGTTAATTTGAAAACGTTACAAAGGCGCTGAAAAGCACTTTAAGGCAATAAAAAACTGAACATACTTTTACGGACTTGTATTGAACAATTCCAGTGCCAAAACAACTTTCCAATGCATAAACAATCTATGAGACCACGTTAGATTAGTAAAACTGATTGAAAACTGATCGCTGAGAGGTTACATACAAAACTTTGCAGTTGCATTGAAAATGCTACTAAGAAGCTGAAAAGCACTTTAAGGCAATAAAAAACTAAACCTGCTATTACTGACTAGTAAGTCATGATTTCAGTGCATAAACTCTTTTCCCATGTATACAACTCCAAAATGAACATATTGAAAAGGTAGAACATGTTTACAAAATGGTCATTCAGAAGTTAAATACAATTCTTTGCCGTTGCTTTGAAAACGTTACAAAGGCTTATGGACTTGTAACCAATGAGAACATATTAGAATAGTAAAAGTTAATTACAAACTGTTCACTGAGAGATTATATACAAAACTCTGTCGTTGCAATGAATACATTACAAAGTCGCTGAAAAGCACTTCAATGCAATAAAAACTGAAGAATAGTAAATGTTGATTACAAACTAATCACTGAGAAGTTACATACAAAACTTTGCAGTTGCATTGAAAATGCTACTAAGAAGCTGAAAAGCACTTTAAGGCAATAAAAAACTAAACCTGCTATTACTGACTAGTAAGTCATGATTTCAGTGCATAAACTCTTTTCCCATGTATACAACTGCAAAATGAACATATTGGAATGGTAGAACATGTTTAGAAATTGGCCATTCAGAAGTTAAATACAATTCTTTGCCGTTAATTTGAAAACGTTACAAAGGCGCTGAAAAGCACTTTAAGGCAATAAAAAACTGAACATACTTTTACGGACTTGTATTGAACAATTCCAGTGCCAAAACAACTTTCCAATGCATAAACAATCTATGAGACCACGTTAGATTAGTAAAACTGATTGAAAACTGATCGCTGAGAGGTTACATACAAAACTTTGCAGTTGCATTGAAAATGCTACTAAGAAGCTGAAAAGCACTTTAAGGCAATAAAAAACTAAACCTGCTATTACTGACTAGTAAGTCATGATTTCAGTGCATAAACTCTTTTCCCATGTATACAACTCCAAAATGAACATATTGAAAAGGTAGAACATGTTTACAAAATGGTCATTCAGAAGTTAAATACAATTCTTTGCCGTTGCTTTGAAAACGTTACAAAGGCTTATGGACTTGTAACCAATGAGAACATATTAGAATAGTAAAAGTTAATTACAAACTGTTCACTGAGAGATTATATACAAAACTCTGTCGTTGCAATGAATACATTACAAAGTCGCTGAAAAGCACTTCAATGCAATAAAAACTGAAGAATAGTAAATGTTGATTACAAACTAATCACTGAGAAGTTACATACAAAACTTTGCAGTTGCATTGAAAATGCTACTAAGAAGCTGAAAAGCACTTTAAGGCAATAAAAAACTAAACCTGCTATTACTGACTAGTAATTCATGATTTCAGTGCATAAACTCTTTTCCCATGTATACAATTGCAAAATGAACATATTGAAATGGTAGAACATGTTTAGAAAATGGCCATTCAGAAGTTAAATACAATTCTTTGCCGTTAATTTGAAAACGTTACAAAGGCGCTGAAAAGCACTTTAAGGCAATAAAAAACTGAACATACTTTTACGGACTTGTATTGGACAATTCCAGTGCCAAAACAACTTTCCAATGCATAAACAATCTATGAGACCACGTTAGATTAGTAAAACTGATTGAAAACGGATCGCTGAGAGGTTACATACAAAACTTTGCAGTTGCATTGAAAATGCTACTAAGAAGCTGAAAAGCACTTTAAGGCAATAAAAAACTAAACCTGCTATTACTGACTAGTAAGTCATGATTTCAGTGCATAAACTCTTTTCCCATGTATACAACTGCAAAATGAACATATTGGAATGGTAGAACATGTTTAGAAATTGGCCATTCAGAAGTTAAATACAATTCTTTGCCGTTAATTTGAAAACGTTACAAAGGCGCTGAAAAGCACTTTAAGGCAATAAAAAACTGAACATACTTTTACGGACTTGTATTGAACAATTCCAGTGCCAAAACAACTTTCCAATGCATAAACAATCTATGAGACCACGTTAGATTAGTAAAACTGATTGAAAACTGATCGCTGAGAGGTTACATACAAAACTTTGCAGTTGCATTGAAAATGCTACTAAGAAGCTGAAAAGCACTTTAAGGCAATAAAAAACTAAACCTGCTATTACTGACTAGTAAGTCATGATTTCAGTGCATAAACTCTTTTCCCATGTATACAACTCCAAAATGAACATATTGAAAAGGTAGAACATGTTTACAAAATGGTCATTCAGAAGTTAAATACAATTCTTTGCCGTTGCTTTGAAAACGTTACAAAGGCTTATGGACTTGTAACCAATGAGAACATATTAGAATAGTAAAAGTTAATTACAAACTGTTCACTGAGAGATTATATACAAAACTCTGTCGTTGCAATGAATACATTACAAAGTCGCTGAAAAGCACTTCAATGCAATAAAAACTGAAGAATAGTAAATGTTGATTACAAACTAATCACTGAGAAGTTACATACAAAACTTTGCAGTTGCATTGAAAATGCTACTAAGAAGCTGAAAAGCACTTTAAGGCAATAAAAAACTAAACCTGCTATTACTGACTAGTAATTCATGATTTCAGTGCATAAACTCTTTTCCCATGTATACAACTGCAAAATGAACATATTGAAATGGTAGAACATGTTTAGAAAATGGCCATTCAGAAGTTAAATACAATTCTTTGCCGTTAATTTGAAAACGTTACAAAGGCGCTGAAAAGCACTTTAAGGCAATAAAAAACTGAACATACTTTTACGGACTTGTATTGGACAATTCCAGTGCCAAAACAACTTTCCAATGCATAAACAATCTATGAGACCACGTTAGATTAGTAAAACTGATTGAAAACGGATCGCTGAGAGGTTACATACAAAACTTTGCAGTTGCATTGAAAATGCTACTAAGAAGCTGAAAAGCACTTTAAGGCAATAAAAAACTAAACCTGCTATTACTGACTAGTAAGTCATGATTTCAGTGCATAAACTCTTTTCCCATGTATACAACTGCAAAATGAACATATTGGAATGGTAGAACATGTTTAGAAATTGGCCATTCAGAAGTTAAATACAATTCTTTGCCGTTAATTTGAAAACGTTACAAAGGCGCTGAAAAGCACTTTAAGGCAATAAAAAACTGAACATACTTTTACGGACTTGTATTGAACAATTCCAGTGCCAAAACAACTTTCCAATGCATAAACAATCTATGAGACCACGTTAGATTAGTAAAACTGATTGAAAACTGATCGCTGAGAGGTTACATACAAAACTTTGCAGTTGCATTGAAAATGCTACTAAGAAGCTGAAAAGCACTTTAAGGCAATAAAAAACTAAACCTGCTATTACTGACTAGTAAGTCATGATTTCAGTGCATAAACTCTTTTCCCATGTATACAACTCCAAAATGAACATATTGAAAAGGTAGAACATGTTTACAAAATGGTCATTCAGAAGTTAAATACAATTCTTTGCCGTTGCTTTGAAAACGTTACAAAGGCTTATGGACTTGTAACCAATGAGAACATATTAGAATAGTAAAAGTTAATTACAAACTGTTCACTGAGAGATTATATACAAAACTCTGTCGTTGCAATGAATACATTACAAAGTCGCTGAAAAGCACTTCAATGCAATAAAAACTGAAGAATAGTAAATGTTGATTACAAACTAATCACTGAGAAGTTACATACAAAACTTTGCAGTTGCATTGAAAATGCTACTAAGAAGCTGAAAAGCACTTTAAGGCAATAAAAAACTAAACCTGCTATTACTGACTAGTAATTCATGATTTCAGTGCATAAACTCTTTTCCCATGTATACAACTGCAAAATGAACATATTGAAATGGTAGAACATGTTTAGAAAATGGCCATTCAGAAGTTAAATACAATTCTTTGCCGTTAATTTGAAAACGTTACAAAGGCGCTGAAAAGCACTTTAAGGCAATAAAAAACTGAACATACTTTTACGGACTTGTATTGGACAATTCCAGTGCCAAAACAACTTTCCAATGCATAAACAATCTATGAGACCACGTTAGATTAGTAAAACTGATTGAAAACGGATCGCTGAGAGGTTACATACAAAACTTTGCAGTTGCATTGAAAATGCTACTAAGAAGCTGAAAAGCACTTTAAGGCAATAAAAAACTAAACCTGCTATTACTGACTAGTAAGTCATGATTTCAGTGCATAAACTCTTTTCCCATGTATACAACTGCAAAATGAACATATTGGAATGGTAGAACATGTTTAGAAATTGGCCATTCAGAAGTTAAATACAATTCTTTGCCGTTAATTTGAAAACGTTACAAAGGCGCTGAAAAGCACTTTAAGGCAATAAAAAACTGAACATACTTTTACGGACTTGTATTGAACAATTCCAGTGCCAAAACAACTTTCCAATGCATAAACAATCTATGAGACCACGTTAGATTAGTAAAACTGATTGAAAACTGATCGCTGAGAGGTTACATACAAAACTTTGCAGTTGCATTGAAAATGCTACTAAGAAGCTGAAAAGCACTTTAAGGCAATAAAAAACTAAACCTGCTATTACTGACTAGTAAGTCATGATTTCAGTGCATAAACTCTTTTCCCATGTATACAACTGCAAAATGAACATATTGGAATGGTAGAACATGTTTAGAAATTGGCCATTCAGAAGTTAAATACAATTCTTTGCCGTTAATTTGAAAACGTTACAAAGGCGCTGAAAAGCACTTTAAGGCAATAAAAAACTGAACATACTTTTACGGACTTGTATTGGACAATTCCAGTGCCAAAACAACTTTCCAATGCATAAACAATCTATGAGACCACGTTAGATTAGTAAAACTGATTGAAAACGGATCGCTGAGAGGTTACATACAAAACTTTGCAGTTGCATTGAAAATGCTACTAAGAAGCTGAAAAGCACTTTAAGGCAATAAAAAACTAAACCTGCTATTACTGACTAGTAAGTCATGATTTCAGTGCATAAACTCTTTTCCCATGTATACAACTGCAAAATGAACATATTGGAATGGTAGAACATGTTTAGAAATTGGCCATTCAGAAGTTAAATACAATTCTTTGCCGTTAATTTGAAAACGTTACAAAGGCGCTGAAAAGCACTTTAAGGCAATAAAAAACTGAACATACTTTTACGGACTTGTATTGAACAATTCCAGTGCCAAAACAACTTTCCAATGCATAAACAATCTATGAGACCACGTTAGATTAGTAAAACTGATTGAAAACTGATCGCTGAGAGGTTACATACAAAACTTTGCAGTTGCATTGAAAATGCTACTAAGAAGCTGAAAAGCACTTTAAGGCAATAAAAAACTAAACCTGCTATTACTGACTAGTAAGTCATGATTTCAGTGCATAAACTCTTTTCCCATGTATACAACTGCAAAATGAACATATTGGAATGGTAGAACATGTTTAGAAATTGGCCATTCAGAAGTTAAATACAATTCTTTGCCGTTAATTTGAAAACGTTACAAAGGCGCTGAAAAGCACTTTAAGGCAATAAAAAACTGAACATACTTTTACGGACTTGTATTGAACAATTCCAGTGCCAAAACAACTTTCCAATGCATAAACAATCTATGAGACCACGTTAGATTAGTAAAACTGATGGAAAACTGATCGCTGAGAGGTTACATACAAAACTTTGCAGTTGCATTGAAAATGCTACTAAGAAGCTGAAAAGCACTTTAAGGCAATAAAAAACTAAACCTGCTATTACTGACTAGTAAGTCATGATTTCAGTGCATAAACTCTTTTCCCATGTATACAACTCCAAAATGAACATATTGAAAAGGTAGAACATGTTTACAAAATGGTCATTCAGAAGTTAAATACAATTCTTTGCCGTTGCTTTGAAAACGTTACAAAGGCTTATGGACTTGTAACCAATGAGAACATATTAGAATAGTAAAAGTTAATTACAAACTGTTCACTGAGAGATTATATACAAAACTCTGTCGTTGCAATGAATACATTACAAAGTCGCTGAAAAGCACTTCAATGCAATAAAAACTGAAGAATAGTAAATGTTGATTACAAACTAATCACTGAGAAGTTACATACAAAACTTTGCAGTTGCATTGAAAATGCTACTAAGAAGCTGAAAAGCACTTTAAGGCAATAAAAAACTAAACCTGCTATTACTGACTAGTAAGTCATGATTTCAGTGCATAAACTCTTTTCCCATGTATACAACTGCAAAATGAACATATTGGAATGGTAGAACATGTTTAGAAATTGGCCATTCAGAAGTTAAATACAATTCTTTGCCGTTAATTTGAAAACGTTACAAAGGCGCTGAAAAGCACTTTAAGGCAATAAAAAACTGAACATACTTTTACGGACTTGTATTGAACAATTCCAGTGCCAAAACAACTTTCCAATGCATAAACAATCTATGAGACCACGTTAGATTAGTAAAACTGATTGAAAACTGATCGCTGAGAGGTTACATACAAAACTTTGCAGTTGCATTGAAAATGCTACTAAGAAGCTGAAAAGCACTTTAAGGCAATAAAAAACTAAACCTGCTATTACTGACTAGTAAGTCATGATTTCAGTGCATAAACTCTTTTCCCATGTATACAACTCCAAAATGAACATATTGAAAAGGTAGAACATGTTTACAAAATGGTCATTCAGAAGTTAAATACAATTCTTTGCCGTTGCTTTGAAAACGTTACAAAGGCTTATGGACTTGTAACCAATGAGAACATATTAGAATAGTAAAAGTTAATTACAAACTGTTCACTGAGAGATTATATACAAAACTCTGTCGTTGCAATGAATACATTACAAAGTCGCTGAAAAGCACTTCAATGCAATAAAAACTGAAGAATAGTAAATGTTGATTACAAACTAATCACTGAGAAGTTACATACAAAACTTTGCAGTTGCATTGAAAATGCTACTAAGAAGCTGAAAAGCACTTTAAGGCAATAAAAAACTAAACCTGCTATTACTGACTAGTAATTCATGATTTCAGTGCATAAACTCTTTTCCCATGTATACAACTGCAAAATGAACATATTGAAATGGTAGAACATGTTTAGAAAATGGCCATTCAGAAGTTAAATACAATTCTTTGCCGTTAATTTGAAAACGTTACAAAGGCGCTGAAAAGCACTTTAAGGCAATAAAAAACTGAACATACTTTTACGGACTTGTATTGGACAATTCCAGTGCTAAAACAACTTTCCAATGCATAAACAATCTATGAGACCACGTTAGATTAGTAAAACTGATTGAAAACGGATCGCTGAGAGGTTACATACAAAACTTTGCAGTTGCATTGAAAATGCTACTAAGAAGCTGAAAAGCACTTTAAGGCAATAAAAAACTAAACCTGCTATTACTGACTAGTAAGTCATGATTTCAGTGCATAAACTCTTTTCCCATGTATACAACTGCAAAATGAACATATTGAAATGGTAGAACATGTTTAGAAAATGGCCATTCAGAAGTTAAATAAAATTCTTTGCCGTTAATTTGAAAACGTTACAAAGGCGCTGAAAAGCACTTTAAGGCAATAAAAAACTGAACATACTTTTACGGACTTGTATTGGACAATTCCAGTGCCAAAACAACTTTCCAATGCATAAACAATCTATGAGACCACGTTAGATTAGTAAAACTGATTGAAAACTGATCGCTGAGAGGTTACATACAAAACTTTGCAGTTGCATTGAAAATGCTACTAAGAAGCTGAAAAGCACTTTAAGGCAATAAAAAACTAAACCTGCTATTACTGACTAGTAAGTCATGATTTCAGTGCATAAACTCTTTTCCCATGTATACAACTCCAAAATGAACATATTGAAAAGGTAGAACATGTTTACAAAATGGTCATTCAGAAGTTAAATACAATTTTTTGTCGTTGCTTTGAAAACGTTACAAAGGCTTATGGACTTGTAACCAATGAGAACATATTAGAATAGTAAAAGTTAATTACAAACTGTTCACTGAGAGATTATATACAAAACTCTGTCGTTGCAATGAATACATTACAAAGTCGCTGAAAAGCACTTCAATGCAATAAAAACTGAAGAATAGTAAATGTTGATTGAAAACTGATCGCTGAGAAGTTACATACAAAACTTTGCAGTTGCATTGAAAATGCTACTAAGAAGCTGAAAAGCACTTTAAGGCAATAAAAAACTAAACCTGCTATTACTGACTAGTAAGTCATGATTTCAGTGCATAAACTCTTTTCCCATGTATACAACTGCAAAATGAACATATTGAAATGGTAGAACATGTTTAGAAAATGGCCATTCAGAAGTTAAATACAATTCTTTGCCGTTAATTTGAAAACGTTACAAAGGCGCTGAAAAGCACTTTAAGGCAATAAAAAACTGAACATACTTTTACGGACTTGTATTGGACAATTCCAGTGCCAAAACAACTTTCCAATGCATAAACAATCTATGAGACCACGTTAGATTAGTAAAACTGATTGAAAACTGATCGCTGAGAGGTTACATACAAAACTTTGCAATTGCATTGAAAACGCTACTAAGAAGCTGAAAAGCACTTTAAGGCAATAAAAAACTAAACCTGCTATTACTGACTAGTAAGTCATGATTTCAGTGCATAAACTCTTTTCCCATGTATACAACTCCAAAATGAACATATTGAAAAGGTAGAACATGTTTACAAAATGGTCATTCAGAAGTTAAATACAATTCTTTGCCGTTGCTTTGAAAACGTTACAAAGGCTTATGGACTTGTAACCAATGAGAACATATTAGAATAGTAAAAGTTAATTACAAACTGTTCACTGAGAGATTATATACAAAACTCTGTCGTTGCAATGAATACATTACAAAGTCGCTGAAAAGCACTTCAATGCAATAAAAACTGAAGAATAGTAAATGTTGATTGAAAACTGATCGCTGAGAAGTTACATACAAAACTTTGCAGTTGCATTGAAAATGCTACTAAGAAGCTGAAAAGCACTTTAAGGCAATAAAAAACTAAACCTGCTATTACTGACTAGTAAGTCATGATTTCAGTGCATAAACTCTTTTCCCATGTATACAACTGCAAAATGAACATATTGAAATGGTAGAACATGTTTAGAAAATGGCCATTCAGAAGTTAAATACAATTCTTTGCCGTTAATTTGAAAACGTTACAAAGGCGCTGAAAAGCACTTTAAGGCAATAAAAAACTGAACATACTTTTACGGACTTGTATTGGACAATTCCAGTGCCAAAACAACTTTCCAATGCATAAACAATCTATGAGACCACGTTAGATTAGTAAAACTGATTGAAAACTGATCGCTGAGAGGTTACATACAAAACTTTGCAGTTGCATTGAAAACGCTACTAAGAAGCTGAAAAGCACTTTAAGGCAATAAAAAACTAAACCTGCTATTACTGACTAGTAAGTCATGATTTCAGTGCATAAACTCTTTTCCCATGTATACAACTCCAAAATGAACATATTGAAAAGGTAGAACATGTTTACAAAATGGTCATTCAGAAGTTAAATACAATTCTTTGCCGTTGCTTTGAAAACGTTACAAAGGCTTATGGACTTGTAACCAATGAGAACATATTAGAATAGTAAAAGTTAATTACAAACTGTTCACTGAGAGATTATATACAAAACTCTGTCGTTGCAATGAATACATTACAAAGTCGCTGAAAAGCACTTCAATGCAATAAAAACTGAAGAATAGTAAATGTTGATTACAAACTAATCACTGAGAAGTTACATACAAAACTTTGCAGTTGCATTGAAAATGCTACTAAGAAGCTGAAAAGCACTTTAAGGCAATAAAAAACTAAACCTGCTATTACTGACTAGTAAGTCATGATTTCAGTGCATAAACTCTTTTCCCATGTATACAACTCCAAAATGAACATATTGAAAAGGTAGAACATGTTTACAAAATGGTCATTCAGAAGTTAAATACAATTCTTTGCCGTTGCTTTGAAAACGTTACAAAGGCTTATGGACTTGTAACCAATGAGAACATATTAGAATAGTAAAAGTTAATTACAAACTGTTCACTAAGAGATTATATACAAAACTCTGTCGTTGCAATGAATACATTACAAAGTCGCTGAAAAGCACTTCAATGCAATAAAAACTGAAGAATAGTAAATGTTGATTACAAACTAATCACTGAGAAGTTACATACAAAACTTTGCAGTTGCATTGAAAATGCTACTAAGAAGCTGAAAAGCACTTTAAGGCAATAAAAAACTAAACCTGCTATTACTGACTAGTAAGTCATGATTTCAGTGCATAAACTCTTTTCCCATGTATACAACTGCAAAATGAACATATTGGAATGGTAGAACATGTTTAGAAATTGGCCATTCAGAAGTTAAATACAATTCTTTGCCGTTAATTTGAAAACGTTACAAAGGCGCTGAAAAGCACTTTAAGGCAATAAAAAACTGAACATACTTTTACGGACTTGTATTGGACAATTCCAGTGCCAAAACAACTTTCCAATGCATAAACAATCTATGAGACCACGTTAGATTAGTAAAACTGATTGAAAACTGATCGCTGAGAGGTTACATACAAAACTTTGCAATTGCATTGAAAACGCTACTAAGAAGCTGAAAAGCACTTTAAGGCAATAAAAAACTAAACCTGCTATTACTGACTAGTAAGTCATGATTTCAGTGCATAAACTCTTTTCCCATGTATACAACTCCAAAATGAACATATTGAAAAGGTAGAACATGTTTACAAATTGGTCATTCAGAAGTTAAATACAATTCTTTGCCGTTGCTTTGAAAACGTTACAAAGGCTTATGGACTTGTAACCAATGAGAACATATTAGAATAGTAAAAGTTAATTACAAACTGTTCACTGAGAGATTATATACAAAACTCTGTCGTTGCAATGAATACATTACAAAGTCGCTGAAAAGCACTTCAATGCAATAAAAACTGAAGAATAGTAAATGTTGATTGAAAACTGATCGCTGAGAAGTTACATACAAAACTTTGCAGTTGCATTGAAAATGCTACTAAGAAGCTGAAAAGCACTTTAAGGCAATAAAAAACTAAACCTGCTATTACTGACTAGTAAGTCATGATTTCAGTGCATAAACTCTTTTCCCATGTATACAACTGCAAAATGAACATATTGAAATGGTAGAACATGTTTAGAAAATGGCCATTCAGAAGTTAAATACAATTCTTTGCCGTTAATTTGAAAACGTTACAAAGGCGCTGAAAAGCACTTTAAGGCAATAAAAAACTGAACATACTTTTACGGACTTGTATTGGACAATTCCAGTGCCAAAACAACTTTCCAATGCATAAACAATCTATGAGACCACGTTAGATTAGTAAAACTGATTGAAAACTGATCGCTGAGAGGTTACATACAAAACTTTGCAGTTGCATTGAAAACGCTACTAAGAAGCTGAAAAGCACTTTAAGGCAATAAAAAACTAAACCTGCTATTACTGACTAGTAAGTCATGATTTCAGTGCATAAACTCTTTTCCCATGTATACAACTCCAAAATGAACATATTGAAAAGGTAGAACATGTTTACAAAATGGTCATTCAGAAGTTAAATACAATTCTTTGCCGTTGCTTTGAAAACGTTACAAAGGCTTATGGACTTGTAACCAATGAGAACATATTAGAATAGTAAAAGTTAATTACAAACTGTTCACTGAGAGATTATATACAAAACTCTGTCGTTGCAATGAATACATTACAAAGTCGCTGAAAAGCACTTCAATGCAATAAAAACTGAAGAATAGTAAATGTTGATTACAAACTAATCACTGAGAAGTTACATACAAAACTTTGCAGTTGCATTGAAAATGCTACTAAGAAGCTGAAAAGCACTTTAAGGCAATAAAAAACTAAACCTGCTATTACTGACTAGTAAGTCATGATTTCAGTGCATAAACTCTTTTCCCATGTATACAACTCCAAAATGAACATATTGAAAAGGTAGAACATGTTTACAAAATGGTCATTCAGAAGTTAAATACAATTCTTTGCCGTTGCTTTGAAAACGTTACAAAGGCTTATGGACTTGTAACCAATGAGAACATATTAGAATAGTAAAAGTTAATTACAAACTGTTCACTAAGAGATTATATACAAAACTCTGTCGTTGCAATGAATACATTACAAAGTCGCTGAAAAGCACTTCAATGCAATAAAAACTGAAGAATAGTAAATGTTGATTACAAACTAATCACTGAGAAGTTACATACAAAACTTTGCAGTTGCATTGAAAATGCTACTAAGAAGCTGAAAAGCACTTTAAGGCAATAAAAAACTAAACCTGCTATTACTGACTAGTAAGTCATGATTTCAGTGCATAAACTCTTTTCCCATGTATACAACTGCAAAATGAACATATTGGAATGGTAGAACATGTTTAGAAATTGGCCATTCAGAAGTTAAATACAATTCTTTGCCGTTAATTTGAAAACGTTACAAAGGCGCTGAAAAGCACTTTAAGGCAATAAAAAACTGAACATACTTTTACGGACTTGTATTGAACAATTCCAGTGCCAAAACAACTTTCCAATGCATAAACAATCTATGAGACCACGTTAGATTAGTAAAACTGATTGAAAACTGATCGCTGAGAGGTTACATACAAAACTTTGCAGTTGCATTGAAAATGCTACTAAGAAGCTGAAAAGCACTTTAAGGCAATAAAAAACTAAACCTGCTATTACTGACTAGTAAGTCATGATTTCAGTGCATAAACTCTTTTCCCATGTATACAACTCCAAAATGAACATATTGAAAAGGTAGAACATGTTTACAAAATGGTCATTCAGAAGTTAAATACAATTCTTTGCCGTTGCTTTGAAAACGTTACAAAGGCTTATGGACTTGTAACCAATGAGAACATATTAGAATAGTAAAAGTTAATTACAAACTGTTCACTAAGAGATTATATACAAAACTCTGTCGTTGCAATGAATACATTACAAAGTCGCTGAAAAGCACTTCAATGCAATAAAAACTGAAGAATAGTAAATGTTGATTACAAACTAATCACTGAGAAGTTACATACAAAACTTTGCAGTTGCATTGAAAATGCTACTAAGAAGCTGAAAAGCACTTTAAGGCAATAAAAAACTAAACCTGCTATTACTGACTAGTAAGTCATGATTTCAGTGCATAAACTCTTTTCCCATGTATACAACTGCAAAATGAACATATTGGAATGGTAGAACATGTTTAGAAATTGGCCATTCAGAAGTTAAATACAATTCTTTGCCGTTAATTTGAAAACGTTACAAAGGCGCTGAAAAGCACTTTAAGGCAATAAAAAACTGAACATACTTTTACGGACTTGTATTGAACAATTCCAGTGCCAAAACAACTTTCCAATGCATAAACAATCTATGAGACCACGTTAGATTAGTAAAACTGATTGAAAACTGATCGCTGAGAGGTTACATACAAAACTTTGCAGTTGCATTGAAAATGCTACTAAGAAGCTGAAAAGCACTTTAAGGCAATAAAAAACTAAACCTGCTATTACTGACTAGTAAGTCATGATTTCAGTGCATAAACTCTTTTCCCATGTATACAACTCCAAAATGAACATATTGAAAAGGTAGAACATGTTTACAAAATGGTCATTCAGAAGTTAAATACAATTCTTTGCCGTTGCTTTGAAAACGTTACAAAGGCTTATGGACTTGTAACCAATGAGAACATATTAGAATAGTAAAAGTTAATTACAAACTGTTCACTGAGAGATTATATACAAAACTCTGTCGTTGCAATGAATACATTACAAAGTCGCTGAAAAGCACTTCAATGCAATAAAAACTGAAGAATAGTAAATGTTGATTACAAACTAATCACTGAGAAGTTACATACAAAACTTTGCAGTTGCATTGAAAATGCTACTAAGAAGCTGAAAAGCACTTTAAGGCAATAAAAAACTAAACCTGCTATTACTGACTAGTAATTCATGATTTCAGTGCATAAACTCTTTTCCCATGTATACAACTGCAAAATGAACATATTGAAATGGTAGAACATGTTTAGAAAATGGCCATTCAGAAGTTAAATACAATTCTTTGCCGTTAATTTGAAAACGTTACAAAGGCGCTGAAAAGCACTTTAAGGCAATAAAAAACTGAACATACTTTTACGGACTTGTATTGGACAATTCCAGTGCCAAAACAACTTTCCAATGCATAAACAATCTATGAGACCACGTTAGATTAGTAAAACTGATTGAAAACGGATCGCTGAGAGGTTACATACAAAACTTTGCAGTTGCATTGAAAATGCTACTAAGAAGCTGAAAAGCACTTTAAGGCAATAAAAAACTAAACCTGCTATTACTGACTAGTAAGTCATGATTTCAGTGCATAAACTCTTTTCCCATGTATACAACTGCAAAATGAACATATTGGAATGGTAGAACATGTTTAGAAATTGGCCATTCAGAAGTTAAATACAATTCTTTGCCGTTAATTTGAAAACGTTACAAAGGCGCTGAAAAGCACTTTAAGGCAATAAAAAACTGAACATACTTTTACGGACTTGTATTGAACAATTCCAGTGCCAAAACAACTTTCCAATGCATAAACAATCTATGAGACCACGTTAGATTAGTAAAACTGATTGAAAACTGATCGCTGAGAGGTTACATACAAAACTCTGCAGTTGCATTGAAAATGCTACTAAGAAGCTGAAAAGCACTTTAAGGCAATAAAAAACTAAACCTGCTATTACTGACTAGTAAGTCATGATTTCAGTGCATAAACTCTTTTCCCATGTATACAACTCCAAAATGAACATATTGAAAAGGTAGAACATGTTTACAAAATGGTCATTCAGAAGTTAAATACAATTCTTTGCCGTTGCTTTGAAAACGTTACAAAGGCTTATGGACTTGTAACCAATGAGAACATATTAGAATAGTAAAAGTTAATTACAAACTGTTCACTGAGAGATTATATACAAAACTCTGTCGTTGCAATGAATACATTACAAAGTCGCTGAAAAGCACTTCAATGCAATAAAAACTGAAGAATAGTAAATGTTGATTACAAACTAATCACTGAGAAGTTACATACAAAACTTTGCAGTTGCATTGAAAATGCTACTAAGAAGCTGAAAAGCACTTTAAGGCAATAAAAAACTAAACCTGCTATTACTGACTAGTAATTCATGATTTCAGTGCATAAACTCTTTTCCCATGTATACAACTGCAAAATGAACATATTGAAATGGTAGAACATGTTTAGAAAATGGCCATTCAGAAGTTAAATACAATTCTTTGCCGTTAATTTGAAAACGTTACAAAGGCGCTGAAAAGCACTTTAAGGCAATAAAAAACTGAACATACTTTTACGGACTTGTATTGGACAATTCCAGTGCCAAAACAACTTTCCAATGCATAAACAATCTATGAGACCACGTTAGATTAGTAAAACTGATTGAAAACTGATCGCTGAGAGGTTACATACAAAACTTTGCAGTTGCATTGAAAATGCTACTAAGAAGCTGAAAAGCACTTTAAGGCAATAAAAAACTAAACCTGCTATTACTGACTAGTAAGTCATGATTTCAGTGCATAAACTCTTTTCCCATGTATACAACTCCAAAATGAACATATTGAAAAGGTAGAACTTGTTTACAAAATGGTCATTCAGAAGTTAAATACAATTCTTTGCCGTTGCTTTGAAAACGTTACAAAGGCTTATGGACTTGTAACCAATGAGAACATATTAGAATAGTAAAAGTTAATTACAAACTGTTCACTGAGAGATTATATACAAAACTCTGTCGTTGCAATGAATACATTACAAAGTCGCTGAAAAGCACTTCAATGCAATAAAAACTGAAGAATAGTAAATATTGATTGAAAACTGATCGCTGAGAAGTTACATACAAAACTTTGCAGTTGCATTGAAAATGCTACTAAGAAGCTGAAAAGCACTCTAAGGCAATAAAAAACTAAACCTGCTATTACTGACTAGTAAGTCATGATTTCAGTGCATAAACTCTTTTCCCATGTATACAACTGCAAAATGAACATATTGAAATGGTAGAACATGTTTAGAAAATGGCCATTCAGAAGTTAAATACAATTCTTTGCCGTTAATTTGAAAACGTTACAAAGGCGCTGAAAAGCACTTTAAGGCAATAAAAAACTGAACATACTTTTACGGACTTGTATTGGACAATTCCAGTGCCAAAACAACTTTCCAATGCAAAAACAATCTATGAGACCACGTTAGATTAGTAAAACTGATTGAAAACTGATCGCTGAGAGGTTACATACAAAACTTTGCAGTTGCATTGAAAATGCTACTAAGAAGCTGAAAAGCACTTTAAGGCAATAAAAAACTAAACCTGCTATTACTGACTAGTAAGTCATGATTTCAGTGCATAAACTCTTTTCCCATGTATACAACTGCAAAATGAACATATTGAAATGGTAGAACATGTTTAGAAAATGGCCATTCAGAAGTTAAATACAATTCTTTGCCGTTAATTTGAAAACGTTACAAAGGCGCTGAAAAGCACTTTAAGGCAATAAAAAACTGAACATACTTTTACGGACTTGTATTGGACAATTCCAGTGCCAAAACAACTTTCCAATGCATAAACAATCTATGAGACCACGTTAGATTAGTAAAACTGATTGAAAACTGATCGCTGAGAGGTTACATACAAAACTTTGCAGTTGCATTGAAAATGCTACTAAGAAGCTGAAAAGCACTTTAAGGCAATAAAAAACTAAACCTGCTATTACTGACTAGTAAGTCATGATTTCAGTGCATAAACTCTTTTCCCATGTATACAACTGCAAAATGAACATATTGGAATGGTAGAACATGTTTAGAAATTGGCCATTCAGAAGTTAAATACAATTCTTTGCCGTTAATTTGAAAACGTTACAAAGGCGCTGAAAAGCACTTTAAGGCAATAAAAAACTGAACATACTTTTACGGACTTGTATTGAACAATTCCAGTGCCAAAACAACTTTCCAATGCATAAACAATCTATGAGACCACGTTAGATTAGTAAAACTGATGGAAAACTGATCGCTGAGAGGTTACATACAAAACTTTGCAGTTGCAATGAAAATGCTACTAAGAAGCTGAAAAGCACTTTAAGGCAATAAAAAACTAAACCTGCTATTACTGACTAGTAAGTCATGATTTCAGTGCATAAACTCTTTTCCCATGTATACAATTGCAAAATGAACATATTGAAATGGTAGAACATGTTTAGAAAATGGCCATTCAGAAGTTAAATACAATTCTTTGCCGTTAATTTGAAAACGTTACAAAGGCGCTGAAAAGCACTTTAAGGCAATAAAAAACTGAACATACTTTTACGGACTTGTATTGGACAATTCCAGTGCCAAAACAACTTTCCAATGCATAAACAATCTATGAGACCACGTTAGATTAGTAAAACTGATGGAAAACTGATCGCTGAGAGGTTACATACAAAACTTTGCAGTTGCATTGAAAATGCTACTAAGAAGCTGAAAAGCACTTTAAGGCAATAAAAAACTAAACCTGCTATTACTGACTAGTAAGTCATGATTTCAGTGCATAAACTCTTTTCCCATGTATACAACTCCAAAATGAACATATTGAAAAGGTAGAACATGTTTACAAAATGGTCATTCAGAAGTTAAATACAATTCTTTGCCGTTGCTTTGAAAACGTTACAAAGGCTTATGGACTTGTAACCAATGAGAACATATTAGAATAGTAAAAGTTAATTACAAACTGTTCACTGAGAGATTATATACAAAACTCTGTCGTTGCAATGAATACATTACAAAGTCGCTGAAAAGCACTTCAATGCAATAAAAACTGAAGAATAGTAAATGTTGATTACAAACTAATCACTGAGAAGTTACATACAAAACTTTGCAGTTGCATTGAAAATGCTACTAAGAAGCTGAAAAGCACTTTAAGGCAATAAAAAACTAAACCTGCTATTACTGACTAGTAAGTCATGATTTCAGTGCATAAACTCTTTTCCCATGTATACAACTGCAAAATGAACATATTGGAATGGTAGAACATGTTTAGAAATTGGCCATTCAGAAGTTAAATACAATTCTTTGCCGTTAATTTGAAAACGTTACAAAGGCGCTGAAAAGCACTTTAAGGCAATAAAAAACTGAACATACTTTTACGGACTTGTATTGAACAATTCCAGTGCCAAAACAACTTTCCAATGCATAAACAATCTATGAGACCACGTTAGATTAGTAAAACTGATTGAAAACTGATCGCTGAGAGGTTACATACAAAACTTTGCAGTTGCATTGAAAATGCTACTAAGAAGCTGAAAAGCACTTTAAGGCAATAAAAAACTAAACCTGCTATTACTGACTAGTAAGTCATGATTTCAGTGCATAAACTCTTTTCCCATGTATACAACTCCAAAATGAACATATTGAAAAGGTAGAACATGTTTACAAAATGGTCATTCAGAAGTTAAATACAATTCTTTGCCGTTGCTTTGAAAACGTTACAAAGGCTTATGGACTTGTAACCAATGAGAACATATTAGAATAGTAAAAGTTAATTACAAACTGTTCACTGAGAGATTATATACAAAACTCTGTCGTTGCAATGAATACATTACAAAGTCGCTGAAAAGCACTTCAATGCAATAAAAACTGAAGAATAGTAAATGTTGATTACAAACTAATCACTGAGAAGTTACATACAAAACTTTGCAGTTGCATTGAAAATGCTACTAAGAAGCTGAAAAGCACTTTAAGGCAATAAAAAACTAAACCTGCTATTACTGACTAGTAAGTCATGATTTCAGTGCATAAACTCTTTTCCCATGTATACAACTGCAAAATGAACATATTGGAATGGTAGAACATGTTTAGAAATTGGCCATTCAGAAGTTAAATACAATTCTTTGCCGTTAATTTGAAAACGTTACAAAGGCGCTGAAAAGCACTTTAAGGCAATAAAAAACTGAACATACTTTTACGGACTTGTATTGAACAATTCCAGTGCCAAAACAACTTTCCAATGCATAAACAATCTATGAGACCACGTTAGATTAGTAAAACTGATTGAAAACTGATCGCTGAGAGGTTACATACAAAACTTTGCAGTTGCATTGAAAATGCTACTAAGAAGCTGAAAAGCACTTTAAGGCAATAAAAAACTAAACCTGCTATTACTGACTAGTAATTCATGATTTCAGTGCATAAACTCTTTTCCCATGTATACAACTGCAAAATGAACATATTGAAATGGTAGAACATGTTTAGAAAATGGCCATTCAGAAGTTAAATACAATTCTTTGCCGTTAATTTGAAAACGTTACAAAGGCGCTGAAAAGCACTTTAAGGCAATAAAAAACTGAACATACTTTTACGGACTTGTATTGGACAATTCCAGTGCCAAAACAACTTTCCAATGCATAAACAATCTATGAGACCACGTTAGATTAGTAAAACTGATTGAAAACGGATCGCTGAGAGGTTACATACAAAACTTTGCAGTTGCATTGAAAATGCTACTAAGAAGCTGAAAAGCACTTTAAGGCAATAAAAAACTAAACCTGCTATTACTGACTAGTAAGTCATGATTTCAGTGCATAAACTCTTTTCCCAGGTATACAACTGCAAAATGAACATATTGAAATGGTAGAACATGTTTAGAAAATGGCCATTCAGAAGTTAAATAAAATTCTTTGCCGTTAATTTGAAAACGTTACAAAGGCGCTGAAAAGCACTTTAAGGCAATAAAAAACTGAACATACTTTTACGGACTTGTATTGGACAATTCCAGTGCCAAAACAACTTTCCAATGCATAAACAATCTATGAGACCACGTTAGATTAGTAAAACTGATTGAAAACTGATCGCTGAGAGGTTACATACCAAACTTTGCAGTTGCATTGAAAATGCTACTAAGAAGCTGAAAAGCACTTTAAGGCAATAAAAAACTAAACCTGCTATTACTGACTAGTAAGTCATGATTTCAGTGCATAAACTCTTTTCCCATGTATACAACTCCAAAATGAACATATTGAAAAGGTAGAACATGTTTACAAAATGGTCATTCAGAAGTTAAATACAATTCTTTGCCGTTGCTTTGAAAACGTTACAAAGGCTTATGGACTTGTAACCAATGAGAACATATTAGAATAGTAAAAGTTAATTACAAACTGTTCACTGAGAGATTATATACAAAACTCTGTCGTTGCAATGAATACATTACAAAGTCGCTGAAAAGCACTTCAATGCAATAAAAACTGAAGAATAGTAAATGTTGATTGAAAACTGATCGCTGAGAAGTTACATACAAAACTTTGCAGTTGCATTGAAAATGCTACTAAGAAGCTGAAAAGCACTTTAAGGCAATAAAAAACTAAACCTGCTATTACTGACTAGTAAGTCATGATTTCAGTGCATAAACTCTTTTCCCATGTATACAACTGCAAAATGAACATATTGAAATGGTAGAACATGTTTAGAAAATGGCCATTCAGAAGTTAAATACAATTCTTTGCCGTTAATTTGAAAACGTTACAAAGGCGCTGAAAAGCACTTTAAGGCAATAAAAAACTGAACATACTTTTACGGACTTGTATTGGACAATTCCAGTGCCAAAACAACTTTCCAATGCATAAACAATCTATGAGACCACGTTAGATTAGTAAAACTGATGGAAAACTGATCGCTGAGAGGTTACATACAAAACTTTGCAGTTGCATTGAAAATGCTACTAAGAAGCTGAAAAGCACTTTAAGGCAATAAAAAACTAAACCTGCTATTACTGACTAGTAAGTCATGATTTCAGTGCATAAACTCTTTTCCCATGTATACAACTCCAAAATGAACATATTGAAAAGGTAGAACATGTTTACAAAATGGTCATTCAGAAGTTAAATACAATTCTTTGCCGTTGCTTTGAAAACGTTACAAAGGCTTATGGACTTGTAACCAATGAGAACATATTAGAATAGTAAAAGTTAATTACAAACTGTTCACTGAGAGATTATATACAAAACTCTGTCGTTGCAATGAATACATTACAAAGTCGCTGAAAAGCACTTCAATGCAATAAAAACTGAAGAATAGTAAATGTTGATTACAAACTAATCACTGAGAAGTTACATACAAAACTTTGCAGTTGCATTGAAAATGCTACTAAGAAGCTGAAAAGCACTTTAAGGCAATAAAAAACTAAACCTGCTATTACTGACTAGTAAGTCATGATTTCAGTGCATAAACTCTTTTCCCATGTATACAACTGCAAAATGAACATATTGGAATGGTAGAACATGTTTAGAAATTGGCCATTCAGAAGTTAAATACAATTCTTTGCCGTTAATTTGAAAACGTTACAAAGGCGCTGAAAAGCACTTTAAGGCAATAAAAAACTGAACATACTTTTACGGACTTGTATTGAACAATTCCAGTGCCAAAACAACTTTCCAATGCATAAACAATCTATGAGACCACGTTAGATTAGTAAAACTGATTGAAAACTGATCGCTGAGAGGTTACATACAAAACTTTGCAGTTGCATTGAAAATGCTACTAAGAAGCTGAAAAGCACTTTAAGGCAATAAAAAACTAAACCTGCTATTACTGACTAGTAAGTCATGATTTCAGTGCATAAACTCTTTTCCCATGTATACAACTCCAAAATGAACATATTGAAAAGGTAGAACATGTTTACAAAATGGTCATTCAGAAGTTAAATACAATTCTTTGCCGTTGCTTTGAAAACGTTACAAAGGCTTATGGACTTGTAACCAATGAGAACATATTAGAATAGTAAAAGTTAATTACAAACTGTTCACTGAGAGATTATATACAAAACTCTGTCGTTGCAATGAATACATTACAAAGTCGCTGAAAAGCACTTCAATGCAATAAAAACTGAAGAATAGTAAATGTTGATTACAAACTAATCACTGAGAAGTTACATACAAAACTTTGCAGTTGCATTGAAAATGCTACTAAGAAGCTGAAAAGCACTTTAAGGCAATAAAAAACTAAACCTGCTATTACTGACTAGTAAGTCATGATTTCAGTGCATAAACTCTTTTCCCATGTATACAACTCCAAAATGAACATATTGAAAAGGTAGAACATGTTTACAAAATGGTCATTCAGAAGTTAAATACAATTCTTTGCCGTTGCTTTGAAAACGTTACAAAGGCTTATGGACTTGTAACCAATGAGAACATATTAGAATAGTAAAAGTTAATTACAAACTGTTCACTAAGAGATTATATACAAAACTCTGTCGTTGCAATGAATAAATTACAAAGTCGCTGAAAAGCACTTCAATGCAATAAAAACTGAAGAATAGTAAATGTTGATTACAAACTAATCACTGAGAAGTTACATACAAAACTTTGCAGTTGCATTGAAAATGCTACTAAGAAGCTGAAAAGCACTTTAAGGCAATAAAAAACTAAACCTGCTATTACTGACTAGTAAGTCATGATTTCAGTGCATAAACTCTTTTCCCATGTATACAACTGCAAAATGAACATATTGGAATGGTAGAACATGTTTAGAAATTGGCCATTCAGAAGTTAAATACAATTCTTTGCCGTTAATTTGAAAACGTTACAAAGGCGCTGAAAAGCACTTTAAGGCAATAAAAAACTGAACATACTTTTACGGACTTGTATTGAACAATTCCAGTGCCAAAACAACTTTCCAATGCATAAACAATCTATGAGACCACGTTAGATTAGTAAAACTGATTGAAAACTGATCGCTGAGAGGTTACATACAAAACTTTGCAGTTGCATTGAAAATGCTACTAAGAAGCTGAAAAGCACTTTAAGGCAATAAAAAACTAAACCTGCTATTACTGACTAGTAAGTCATGATTTCAGTGCATAAACTCTTTTCCCATGTATACAACTCCAAAATGAACATATTGAAAAGGTAGAACATGTTTACAAAATGGTCATTCAGAAGTTAAATACAATTCTTTGCCGTTGCTTTGAAAACGTTACAAAGGCTTATGGACTTGTAACCAATGAGAACATATTAGAATAGTAAAAGTTAATTACAAACTGTTCACTGAGAGATTATATACAAAACTCTGTCGTTGCAATGAATACATTACAAAGTCGCTGAAAAGCACTTCAATGCAATAAAAACTGAAGAATAGTAAATGTTGATTACAAACTAATCACTGAGAAGTTACATACAAAACTTTGCAGTTGCATTGAAAATGCTACTAAGAAGCTGAAAAGCACTTTAAGGCAATAAAAAACTAAACCTGCTATTACTGACTAGTAATTCATGATTTCAGTGCATAAACTCTTTTCCCATGTATACAACTGCAAAATGAACATATTGAAATGGTAGAACATGTTTAGAAAATGGCCATTCAGAAGTTAAATACAATTCTTTGCCGTTAATTTGAAAACGTTACAAAGGCGCTGAAAAGCACTTTAAGGCAATAAAAAACTGAACATACTTTTACGGACTTGTATTGGACAATTCCAGTGCCAAAACAACTTTCCAATGCATAAACAATCTATGAGACCACGTTAGATTAGTAAAACTGATTGAAAACGGATCGCTGAGAGGTTACATACAAAACTTTGCAGTTGCATTGAAAATGCTACTAAGAAGCTGAAAAGCACTTTAAGGCAATAAAAAACTAAACCTGCTATTACTGACTAGTAAGTCATGATTTCAGTGCATAAACTCTTTTCCCATGTATACAACTGCAAAATGAACATATTGGAATGGTAGAACATGTTTAGAAATTGGCCATTCAGAAGTTAAATACAATTCTTTGCCGTTAATTTGAAAACGTTACAAAGGCGCTGAAAAGCACTTTAAGGCAATAAAAAACTGAACATACTTTTACGGACTTGTATTGAACAATTCCAGTGCCAAAACAACTTTCCAATGCATAAACAATCTATGAGACCACGTTAGATTAGTAAAACTGATTGAAAACTGATCGCTGAGAGGTTACATACAAAACTCTGCAGTTGCATTGAAAATGCTACTAAGAAGCTGAAAAGCACTTTAAGGCAATAAAAAACTAAACCTGCTATTACTGACTAGTAAGTCATGATTTCAGTGCATAAACTCTTTTCCCATGTATACAACTCCAAAATGAACATATTGAAAAGGTAGAACATGTTTACAAAATGGTCATTCAGAAGTTAAATACAATTCTTTGCCGTTGCTTTGAAAACGTTACAAAGGCTTATGGACTTGTAACCAATGAGAACATATTAGAATAGTAAAAGTTAATTACAAACTGTTCACTGAGAGATTATATACAAAACTCTGTCGTTGCAATGAATACATTACAAAGTCGCTGAAAAGCACTTCAATGCAATAAAAACTGAAGAATAGTAAATGTTGATTACAAACTAATCACTGAGAAGTTACATACAAAACTTTGCAGTTGCATTGAAAATGCTACTAAGAAGCTGAAAAGCACTTTAAGGCAATAAAAAACTAAACCTGCTATTACTGACTAGTAATTCATGATTTCAGTGCATAAACTCTTTTCCCATGTATACAACTGCAAAATGAACATATTGAAATGGTAGAACATGTTTAGAAAATGGCCATTCAGAAGTTAAATACAATTCTTTGCCGTTAATTTGAAAACGTTACAAAGGCGCTGAAAAGCACTTTAAGGCAATAAAAAACTGAACATACTTTTACGGACTTGTATTGGACAATTCCAGTGCCAAAACAACTTTCCAATGCATAAACAATCTATGAGACCACGTTAGATTAGTAAAACTGATTGAAAACTGATCGCTGAGAGGTTACATACAAAACTTTGCAGTTGCATTGAAAATGCTACTAAGAAGCTGAAAAGCACTTTAAGGCAATAAAAAACTAAACCTGCTATTACTGACTAGTAAGTCATGATTTCAGTGCATAAACTCTTTTCCCATGTATACAACTCCAAAATGAACATATTGAAAAGGTAGAACTTGTTTACAAAATGGTCATTCAGAAGTTAAATACAATTCTTTGCCGTTGCTTTGAAAACGTTACAAAGGCTTATGGACTTGTAACCAATGAGAACATATTAGAATAGTAAAAGTTAATTACAAACTGTTCACTGAGAGATTATATACAAAACTCTGTCGTTGCAATGAATACATTACAAAGTCGCTGAAAAGCACTTCAATGCAATAAAAACTGAAGAATAGTAAATATTGATTGAAAACTGATCGCTGAGAAGTTACATACAAAACTTTGCAGTTGCATTGAAAATGCTACTAAGAAGCTGAAAAGCACTCTAAGGCAATAAAAAACTAAACCTGCTATTACTGACTAGTAAGTCATGATTTCAGTGCATAAACTCTTTTCCCATGTATACAACTGCAAAATGAACATATTGAAATGGTAGAACATGTTTAGAAAATGGCCATTCAGAAGTTAAATACAATTCTTTGCCGTTAATTTGAAAACGTTACAAAGGCGCTGAAAAGCACTTTAAGGCAATAAAAAACTGAACATACTTTTACGGACTTGTATTGGACAATTCCAGTGCCAAAACAACTTTCCAATGCAAAAACAATCTATGAGACCACGTTAGATTAGTAAAACTGATTGAAAACTGATCGCTGAGAGGTTACATACAAAACTTTGCAGTTGCATTGAAAATGCTACTAAGAAGCTGAAAAGCACTTTAAGGCAATAAAAAACTAAACCTGCTATTACTGACTAGTAAGTCATGATTTCAGTGCATAAACTCTTTTCCCATGTATACAACTGCAAAATGAACATATTGAAATGGTAGAACATGTTTAGAAAATGGCCATTCAGAAGTTAAATACAATTCTTTGCCGTTAATTTGAAAACGTTACAAAGGCGCTGAAAAGCACTTTAAGGCAATAAAAAACTGAACATACTTTTACGGACTTGTATTGGACAATTCCAGTGCCAAAACAACTTTCCAATGCATAAACAATCTATGAGACCACGTTAGATTAGTAAAACTGATTGAAAACTGATCGCTGAGAGGTTACATACAAAACTTTGCAGTTGCATTGAAAATGCTACTAAGAAGCTGAAAAGCACTTTAAGGCAATAAAAAACTAAACCTGCTATTACTGACTAGTAAGTCATGATTTCAGTGCATAAACTCTTTTCCCATGTATACAACTGCAAAATGAACATATTGGAATGGTAGAACATGTTTAGAAATTGGCCATTCAGAAGTTAAATACAATTCTTTGCCGTTAATTTGAAAACGTTACAAAGGCGCTGAAAAGCACTTTAAGGCAATAAAAAACTGAACATACTTTTACGGACTTGTATTGAACAATTCCAGTGCCAAAACAACTTTCCAATGCATAAACAATCTATGAGACCACGTTAGATTAGTAAAACTGATGGAAAACTGATCGCTGAGAGGTTACATACAAAACTTTGCAGTTGCATTGAAAATGCTACTAAGAAGCTGAAAAGCACTTTAAGGCAATAAAAAACTAAACCTGCTATTACTGACTAGTAAGTCATGATTTCAGTGCATAAACTCTTTTCCCATGTATACAATTGCAAAATGAACATATTGAAATGGTAGAACATGTTTAGAAAATGGCCATTCAGAAGTTAAATACAATTCTTTGCCGTTAATTTGAAAACGTTACAAAGGCGCTGAAAAGCACTTTAAGGCAATAAAAAACTGAACATACTTTTACGGACTTGTATTGGACAATTCCAGTGCCAAAACAACTTTCCAATGCATAAACAATCTATGAGACCACGTTAGATTAGTAAAACTGATGGAAAACTGATCGCTGAGAGGTTACATACAAAACTTTGCAGTTGCATTGAAAATGCTACTAAGAAGCTGAAAAGCACTTTAAGGCAATAAAAAACTAAACCTGCTATTACTGACTAGTAAGTCATGATTTCAGTGCATAAACTCTTTTCCCATGTATACAACTCCAAAATGAACATATTGAAAAGGTAGAACATGTTTACAAAATGGTCATTCAGAAGTTAAATACAATTCTTTGCCGTTGCTTTGAAAACGTTACAAAGGCTTATGGACTTGTAACCAATGAGAACATATTAGAATAGTAAAAGTTAATTACAAACTGTTCACTGAGAGATTATATACAAAACTCTGTCGTTGCAATGAATACATTACAAAGTCGCTGAAAAGCACTTCAATGCAATAAAAACTGAAGAATAGTAAATGTTGATTACAAACTAATCACTGAGAAGTTACATACAAAACTTTGCAGTTGCATTGAAAATGCTACTAAGAAGCTGAAAAGCACTTTAAGGCAATAAAAAACTAAACCTGCTATTACTGACTAGTAAGTCATGATTTCAGTGCATAAACTCTTTTCCCATGTATACAACTGCAAAATGAACATATTGGAATGGTAGAACATGTTTAGAAATTGGCCATTCAGAAGTTAAATACAATTCTTTGCCGTTAATTTGAAAACGTTACAAAGGCGCTGAAAAGCACTTTAAGGCAATAAAAAACTGAACATACTTTTACGGACTTGTATTGAACAATTCCAGTGCCAAAACAACTTTCCAATGCATAAACAATCTATGAGACCACGTTAGATTAGTAAAACTGATTGAAAACTGATCGCTGAGAGGTTACATACAAAACTTTGCAGTTGCATTGAAAATGCTACTAAGAAGCTGAAAAGCACTTTAAGGCAATAAAAAACTAAACCTGCTATTACTGACTAGTAAGTCATGATTTCAGTGCATAAACTCTTTTCCCATGTATACAACTCCAAAATGAACATATTGAAAAGGTAGAACATGTTTACAAAATGGTCATTCAGAAGTTAAATACAATTCTTTGCCGTTGCTTTGAAAACGTTACAAAGGCTTATGGACTTGTAACCAATGAGAACATATTAGAATAGTAAAAGTTAATTACAAACTGTTCACTGAGAGATTATATACAAAACTCTGTCGTTGCAATGAATACATTACAAAGTCGCTGAAAAGCACTTCAATGCAATAAAAACTGAAGAATAGTAAATGTTGATTACAAACTAATCACTGAGAAGTTACATACAAAACTTTGCAGTTGCATTGAAAATGCTACTAAGAAGCTGAAAAGCACTTTAAGGCAATAAAAAACTAAACCTGCTATTACTGACTAGTAAGTCATGATTTCAGTGCATAAACTCTTTTCCCATGTATACAACTGCAAAATGAACATATTGGAATGGTAGAACATGTTTAGAAATTGGCCATTCAGAAGTTAAATACAATTCTTTGCCGTTAATTTGAAAACGTTACAAAGGCGCTGAAAAGCACTTTAAGGCAATAAAAAACTGAACATACTTTTACGGACTTGTATTGAACAATTCCAGTGCCAAAACAACTTTCCAATGCATAAACAATCTATGAGACCACGTTAGATTAGTAAAACTGATTGAAAACTGATCGCTGAGAGGTTACATACAAAACTTTGCAGTTGCATTGAAAATGCTACTAAGAAGCTGAAAAGCACTTTAAGGCAATAAAAAACTAAACCTGCTATTACTGACTAGTAATTCATGATTTCAGTGCATAAACTCTTTTCCCATGTATACAACTGCAAAATGAACATATTGAAATGGTAGAACATGTTTAGAAAATGGCCATTCAGAAGTTAAATACAATTCTTTGCCGTTAATTTGAAAACGTTACAAAGGCGCTGAAAAGCACTTTAAGGCAATAAAAAACTGAACATACTTTTACGGACTTGTATTGGACAATTCCAGTGCCAAAACAACTTTCCAATGCATAAACAATCTATGAGACCACGTTAGATTAGTAAAACTGATTGAAAACGGATCGCTGAGAGGTTACATACAAAACTTTGCAGTTGCATTGAAAATGCTACTAAGAAGCTGAAAAGCACTTTAAGGCAATAAAAAACTAAACCTGCTATTACTGACTAGTAAGTCATGATTTCAGTGCATAAACTCTTTTCCCAGGTATACAACTGCAAAATGAACATATTGAAATGGTAGAACATGTTTAGAAAATGGCCATTCAGAAGTTAAATAAAATTCTTTGCCGTTAATTTGAAAACGTTACAAAGGCGCTGAAAAGCACTTTAAGGCAATAAAAAACTGAACATACTTTTACGGACTTGTATTGGACAATTCCAGTGCCAAAACAACTTTCCAATGCATAAACAATCTATGAGACCACGTTAGATTAGTAAAACTGATTGAAAACTGATCGCTGAGAGGTTACATACCAAACTTTGCAGTTGCATTGAAAATGCTACTAAGAAGCTGAAAAGCACTTTAAGGCAATAAAAAACTAAACCTGCTATTACTGACTAGTAAGTCATGATTTCAGTGCATAAACTCTTTTCCCATGTATACAACTCCAAAATGAACATATTGAAAAGGTAGAACATGTTTACAAAATGGTCATTCAGAAGTTAAATACAATTCTTTGCCGTTGCTTTGAAAACGTTACAAAGGCTTATGGACTTGTAACCAATGAGAACATATTAGAATAGTAAAAGTTAATTACAAACTGTTCACTGAGAGATTATATACAAAACTCTGTCGTTGCAATGAATACATTACAAAGTCGCTGAAAAGCACTTCAATGCAATAAAAACTGAAGAATAGTAAATGTTGATTGAAAACTGATCGCTGAGAAGTTACATACAAAACTTTGCAGTTGCATTGAAAATGCTACTAAGAAGCTGAAAAGCACTTTAAGGCAATAAAAAACTAAACCTGCTATTACTGACTAGTAAGTCATGATTTCAGTGCATAAACTCTTTTCCCATGTATACAACTGCAAAATGAACATATTGAAATGGTAGAACATGTTTAGAAAATGGCCATTCAGAAGTTAAATACAATTCTTTGCCGTTAATTTGAAAACGTTACAAAGGCGCTGAAAAGCACTTTAAGGCAATAAAAAACTGAACATACTTTTACGGACTTGTATTGGACAATTCCAGTGCCAAAACAACTTTCCAATGCATAAACAATCTATGAGACCACGTTAGATTAGTAAAACTGATGGAAAACTGATCGCTGAGAGGTTACATACAAAACTTTGCAGTTGCATTGAAAATGCTACTAAGAAGCTGAAAAGCACTTTAAGGCAATAAAAAACTAAACCTGCTATTACTGACTAGTAAGTCATGATTTCAGTGCATAAACTCTTTTCCCATGTATACAACTCCAAAATGAACATATTGAAAAGGTAGAACATGTTTACAAAATGGTCATTCAGAAGTTAAATACAATTCTTTGCCGTTGCTTTGAAAACGTTACAAAGGCTTATGGACTTGTAACCAATGAGAACATATTAGAATAGTAAAAGTTAATTACAAACTGTTCACTGAGAGATTATATACAAAACTCTGTCGTTGCAATGAATACATTACAAAGTCGCTGAAAAGCACTTCAATGCAATAAAAACTGAAGAATAGTAAATGTTGATTGAAAACTGATCGCTGAGAAGTTACATACAAAACTTTGCAGTTGCATTGAAAATGCTACTAAGAAGCTGAAAAGCACTTTAAGGCAATAAAAAACTAAACCTGCTATTACTGACTAGTAAGTCATGATTTCAGTGCATAAACTCTTTTCCCATGTATACAACTGCAAAATGAACATATTGAAATGGTAGAACATGTTTAGAAAATGGCCATTCAGAAGTTAAATACAATTCTTTGCCGTTAATTTGAAAACGTTACAAAGGCGCTGAAAAGCACTTTAAGGCAATAAAAAACTGAACATACTTTTACGGACTTGTATTGGACAATTCCAGTGCCAAAACAACTTTCCAATGCATAAACAATCTATGAGACCACGTTAGATTAGTAAAACTGATGGAAAACTGATCGCTGAGAGGTTACATACAAAACTTTGCAGTTGCATTGAAAATGCTACTAAGAAGCTGAAAAGCACTTTAAGGCAATAAAAAACTAAACCTGCTATTACTGACTAGTAAGTCATGATTTCAGTGCATAAACTCTTTTCCCATGTATACAACTCCAAAATGAACATATTGAAAAGGTAGAACATGTTTACAAAATGGTCATTCAGAAGTTAAATACAATTCTTTGCCGTTGCTTTGAAAACGTTACAAAGGCTTATGGACTTGTAACCAATGAGAACATATTAGAATAGTAAAAGTTAATTACAAACTGTTCACTGAGAGATTATATACAAAACTCTGTCGTTGCAATGAATACATTACAAAGTCGCTGAAAAGCACTTCAATGCAATAAAAACTGAAGAATAGTAAATGTTGATTACAAACTAATCACTGAGAAGTTACATACAAAACTTTGCAGTTGCATTGAAAATGCTACTAAGAAGCTGAAAAGCACTTTAAGGCAATAAAAAACTAAACCTGCTATTACTGACTAGTAAGTCATGATTTCAGTGCATAAACTCTTTTCCCATGTATACAACTGCAAAATGAACATATTGGAATGGTAGAACATGTTTAGAAATTGGCCATTCAGAAGTTAAATACAATTCTTTGCCGTTAATTTGAAAACGTTACAAAGGCGCTGAAAAGCACTTTAAGGCAATAAAAAACTGAACATACTTTTACGGACTTGTATTGAACAATTCCAGTGCCAAAACAACTTTCCAATGCATAAACAATCTATGAGACCACGTTAGATTAGTAAAACTGATTGAAAACTGATCGCTGAGAGGTTACATACAAAACTTTGCAGTTGCATTGAAAATGCTACTAAGAAGCTGAAAAGCACTTTAAGGCAATAAAAAACTAAACCTGCTATTACTGACTAGTAAGTCATGATTTCAGTGCATAAACTCTTTTCCCATGTATACAACTCCAAAATGAACATATTGAAAAGGTAGAACATGTTTACAAAATGGTCATTCAGAAGTTAAATACAATTCTTTGCCGTTGCTTTGAAAACGTTACAAAGGCTTATGGACTTGTAACCAATGAGAACATATTAGAATAGTAAAAGTTAATTACAAACTGTTCACTGAGAGATTATATACAAAACTCTGTCGTTGCAATGAATACATTACAAAGTCGCTGAAAAGCACTTCAATGCAATAAAAACTGAAGAATAGTAAATGTTGATTACAAACTAATCACTGAGAAGTTACATACAAGACTTTGCAGTTGCATTGAAAATGCTACTAAGAAGCTGAAAAGCACTTTAAGGCAATAAAAAACTAAACCTGCTATTACTGACTAGTAATTCATGATTTCAGTGCATAAACTCTTTTCCCATGTATACAACTGCAAAATGAACATATTGAAATGGTAGAACATGTTTAGAAAATGGCCATTCAGAAGTTAAATACAATTCTTTGCCGTTAATTTGAAAACGTTACAAAGGCGCTGAAAAGCACTTTAAGGCAATAAAAAACTGAACATACTTTTACGGACTTGTATTGGACAATTCCAGTGCCAAAACAACTTTCCAATGCATAAACAATCTATGAGACCACGTTAGATTAGTAAAACTGATTGAAAACGGATCGCTGAGAGGTTACATACAAAACTTTGCAGTTGCATTGAAAATGCTACTAAGAAGCTGAAAAGCACTTTAAGGCAATAAAAAACTAAACCTGCTATTACTGACTAGTAAGTCATGATTTCAGTGCATAAACTCTTTTCCCATGTATACAACTGCAAAATGAACATATTGGAATGGTAGAACATGTTTAGAAATTGGCCATTCAGAAGTTAAATACAATTCTTTGCCGTTAATTTGAAAACGTTACAAAGGCGCTGAAAAGCACTTTAAGGCAATAAAAAACTGAACATACTTTTACGGACTTGTATTGAACAATTCCAGTGCCAAAACAACTTTCCAATGCATAAACAATCTATGAGACCACGTTAGATTAGTAAAACTGATTGAAAACTGATCGCTGAGAGGTTACATACAAAACTCTGCAGTTGCATTGAAAATGCTACTAAGAAGCTGAAAAGCACTTTAAGGCAATAAAAAACTAAACCTGCTATTACTGACTAGTAAGTCATGATTTCAGTGCATAAACTCTTTTCCCATGTATACAACTCCAAAATGAACATATTGAAAAGGTAGAACATGTTTACAAAATGGTCATTCAGAAGTTAAATACAATTCTTTGCCGTTGCTTTGAAAACGTTACAAAGGCTTATGGACTTGTAACCAATGAGAACATATTAGAATAGTAAAAGTTAATTACAAACTGTTCACTGAGAGATTATATACAAAACTCTGTCGTTGCAATGAATACATTACAAAGTCGCTGAAAAGCACTTCAATGCAATAAAAACTGAAGAATAGTAAATGTTGATTACAAACTAATCACTGAGAAGTTACATACAAAACTTTGCAGTTGCATTGAAAATGCTACTAAGAAGCTGAAAAGCACTTTAAGGCAATAAAAAACTAAACCTGCTATTACTGACTAGTAATTCATGATTTCAGTGCATAAACTCTTTTCCCATGTATACAACTGCAAAATGAACATATTGAAATGGTAGAACATGTTTAGAAAATGGCCATTCAGAAGTTAAATACAATTCTTTGCCGTTAATTTGAAAACGTTACAAAGGCGCTGAAAAGCACTTTAAGGCAATAAAAAACTGAACATACTTTTACGGACTTGTATTGGACAATTCCAGTGCCAAAACAACTTTCCAATGCATAAACAATCTATGAGACCACGTTAGATTAGTAAAACTGATTGAAAACTGATCGCTGAGAGGTTACATACAAAACTTTGCAGTTGCATTGAAAATGCTACTAAGAAGCTGAAAAGCACTTTAAGGCAATAAAAAACTAAACCTGCTATTACTGACTAGTAAGTCATGATTTCAGTGCATAAACTCTTTTCCCATGTATACAACTCCAAAATGAACATATTGAAAAGGTAGAACTTGTTTACAAAATGGTCATTCAGAAGTTAAATACAATTCTTTGCCGTTGCTTTGAAAACGTTACAAAGGCTTATGGACTTGTAACCAATGAGAACATATTAGAATAGTAAAAGTTAATTACAAACTGTTCACTGAGAGATTATATACAAAACTCTGTCGTTGCAATGAATACATTACAAAGTCGCTGAAAAGCACTTCAATGCAATAAAAACTGAAGAATAGTAAATATTGATTGAAAACTGATCGCTGAGAAGTTACATACAAAACTTTGCAGTTGCATTGAAAATGCTACTAAGAAGCTGAAAAGCACTCTAAGGCAATAAAAAACTAAACCTGCTATTACTGACTAGTAAGTCATGATTTCAGTGCATAAACTCTTTTCCCATGTATACAACTGCAAAATGAACATATTGAAATGGTAGAACATGTTTAGAAAATGGCCATTCAGAAGTTAAATACAATTCTTTGCCGTTAATTTGAAAACGTTACAAAGGCGCTGAAAAGCACTTTAAGGCAATAAAAAACTGAACATACTTTTACGGACTTGTATTGGACAATTCCAGTGCCAAAACAACTTTCCAATGCAAAAACAATCTATGAGACCACGTTAGATTAGTAAAACTGATTGAAAACTGATCGCTGAGAGGTTACATACAAAACTTTGCAGTTGCATTGAAAATGCTACTAAGAAGCTGAAAAGCACTTTAAGGCAATAAAAAACTAAACCTGCTATTACTGACTAGTAAGTCATGATTTCAGTGCATAAACTCTTTTCCCATGTATACAACTGCAAAATGAACATATTGAAATGGTAGAACATGTTTAGAAAATGGCCATTCAGAAGTTAAATACAATTCTTTGCCGTTAATTTGAAAACGTTACAAAGGCGCTGAAAAGCACTTTAAGGCAATAAAAAACTGAACATACTTTTACGGACTTGTATTGGACAATTCCAGTGCCAAAACAACTTTCCAATGCATAAACAATCTATGAGACCACGTTAGATTAGTAAAACTGATTGAAAACTGATCGCTGAGAGGTTACATACAAAACTTTGCAGTTGCATTGAAAATGCTACTAAGAAGCTGAAAAGCACTTTAAGGCAATAAAAAACTAAACCTGCTATTACTGACTAGTAAGTCATGATTTCAGTGCATAAACTCTTTTCCCATGTATACAACTGCAAAATGAACATATTGGAATGGTAGAACATGTTTAGAAATTGGCCATTCAGAAGTTAAATACAATTCTTTGCCGTTAATTTGAAAACGTTACAAAGGCGCTGAAAAGCACTTTAAGGCAATAAAAAACTGAACATACTTTTACGGACTTGTATTGAACAATTCCAGTGCCAAAACAACTTTCCAATGCATAAACAATCTATGAGACCACGTTAGATTAGTAAAACTGATGGAAAACTGATCGCTGAGAGGTTACATACAAAACTTTGCAGTTGCATTGAAAATGCTACTAAGAAGCTGAAAAGCACTTTAAGGCAATAAAAAACTAAACCTGCTATTACTGACTAGTAAGTCATGATTTCAGTGCATAAACTCTTTTCCCATGTATACAATTGCAAAATGAACATATTGAAATGGTAGAACATGTTTAGAAAATGGCCATTCAGAAGTTAAATACAATTCTTTGCCGTTAATTTGAAAACGTTACAAAGGCGCTGAAAAGCACTTTAAGGCAATAAAAAACTGAACATACTTTTACGGACTTGTATTGGACAATTCCAGTGCCAAAACAACTTTCCAATGCATAAACAATCTATGAGACCACGTTAGATTAGTAAAACTGATGGAAAACTGATCGCTGAGAGGTTACATACAAAACTTTGCAGTTGCATTGAAAATGCTACTAAGAAGCTGAAAAGCACTTTAAGGCAATAAAAAACTAAACCTGCTATTACTGACTAGTAAGTCATGATTTCAGTGCATAAACTCTTTTCCCATGTATACAACTCCAAAATGAACATATTGAAAAGGTAGAACATGTTTACAAAATGGTCATTCAGAAGTTAAATACAATTCTTTGCCGTTGCTTTGAAAACGTTACAAAGGCTTATGGACTTGTAACCAATGAGAACATATTAGAATAGTAAAAGTTAATTACAAACTGTTCACTGAGAGATTATATACAAAACTCTGTCGTTGCAATGAATACATTACAAAGTCGCTGAAAAGCACTTCAATGCAATAAAAACTGAAGAATAGTAAATGTTGATTACAAACTAATCACTGAGAAGTTACATACAAAACTTTGCAGTTGCATTGAAAATGCTACTAAGAAGCTGAAAAGCACTTTAAGGCAATAAAAAACTAAACCTGCTATTACTGACTAGTAAGTCATGATTTCAGTGCATAAACTCTTTTCCCATGTATACAACTGCAAAATGAACATATTGGAATGGTAGAACATGTTTAGAAATTGGCCATTCAGAAGTTAAATACAATTCTTTGCCGTTAATTTGAAAACGTTACAAAGGCGCTGAAAAGCACTTTAAGGCAATAAAAAACTGAACATACTTTTACAGACTTGTATTGAACAATTCCAGTGCCAAAACAACTTTCCAATGCATAAACAATCTATGAGACCACGTTAGATTAGTAAAACTGATTGAAAACTGATCGCTGAGAGGTTACATACAAAACTTTGCAGTTGCATTGAAAATGCTACTAAGAAGCTGAAAAGCACTTTAAGGCAATAAAAAACTAAACCTGCTATTACTGACTAGTAAGTCATGATTTCAGTGCATAAACTCTTTTCCCATGTATACAACTCCAAAATGAACATATTGAAAAGGTAGAACATGTTTACAAAATGGTCATTCAGAAGTTAAATACAATTCTTTGCCGTTGCTTTGAAAACGTTACAAAGGCTTATGGACTTGTAACCAATGAGAACATATTAGAATAGTAAAAGTTAATTACAAACTGTTCACTGAGAGATTATATACAAAACTCTGTCGTTGCAATGAATACATTACAAAGTCGCTGAAAAGCACTTCAATGCAATAAAAACTGAAGAATAGTAAATGTTGATTACAAACTAATCACTGAGAAGTTACATACAAAACTTTGCAGTTGCATTGAAAATGCTACTAAGAAGCTGAAAAGCACTTTAAGGCAATAAAAAACTAAACCTGCTATTACTGACTAGTAATTCATGATTTCAGTGCATAAACTCTTTTCCCATGTATACAACTGCAAAATGAACATATTGAAATGGTAGAACATGTTTAGAAAATGGCCATTCAGAAGTTAAATACAATTCTTTGCCGTTAATTTGAAAACGTTACAAAGGCGCTGAAAAGCACTTTAAGGCAATAAAAAACTGAACATACTTTTACGGACTTGTATTGGACAATTCCAGTGCCAAAACAACTTTCCAATGCATAAACAATCTATGAGACCACGTTAGATTAGTAAAACTGATTGAAAACGGATCGCTGAGAGGTTACATACAAAACTTTGCAGTTGCATTGAAAATGCTACTAAGAAGCTGAAAAGCACTTTAAGGCAATAAAAAACTAAACCTGCTATTACTGACTAGTAAGTCATGATTTCAGTGCATAAACTCTTTTCCCAGGTATACAACTGCAAAATGAACATATTGAAATGGTAGAACATGTTTAGAAAATGGCCATTCAGAAGTTAAATAAAATTCTTTGCCGTTAATTTGAAAACGTTACAAAGGCGCTGAAAAGCACTTTAAGGCAATAAAAAACTGAACATACTTTTACGGACTTGTATTGGACAATTCCAGTGCCAAAACAACTTTCCAATGCATAAACAATCTATGAGACCACGTTAGATTAGTAAAACTGATTGAAAACTGATCGCTGAGAGGTTACATACCAAACTTTGCAGTTGCATTGAAAATGCTACTAAGAAGCTGAAAAGCACTTTAAGGCAATAAAAAACTAAACCTGCTATTACTGACTAGTAAGTCATGATTTCAGTGCATAAACTCTTTTCCCATGTATACAACTCCAAAATGAACATATTGAAAAGGTAGAACATGTTTACAAAATGGTCATTCAGAAGTTAAATACAATTCTTTGCCGTTGCTTTGAAAACGTTACAAAGGCTTATGGACTTGTAACCAATGAGAACATATTAGAATAGTAAAAGTTAATTACAAACTGTTCACTGAGAGATTATATACAAAACTCTGTCGTTGCAATGAATACATTACAAAGTCGCTGAAAAGCACTTCAATGCAATAAAAACTGAAGAATAGTAAATGTTGATTGAAAACTGATCGCTGAGAAGTTACATACAAAACTTTGCAGTTGCATTGAAAATGCTACTAAGAAGCTGAAAAGCACTTTAAGGCAATAAAAAACTAAACCTGCTATTACTGACTAGTAAGTCATGATTTCAGTGCATAAACTCTTTTCCCATGTATACAACTGCAAAATGAACATATTGAAATGGTAGAACATGTTTAGAAAATGGCCATTCAGAAGTTAAATACAATTCTTTGCCGTTAATTTGAAAACGTTACAAAGGCGCTGAAAAGCACTTTAAGGCAATAAAAAACTGAACATACTTTTACGGACTTGTATTGGACAATTCCAGTGCCAAAACAACTTTCCAATGCATAAACAATCTATGAGACCACGTTAGATTAGTAAAACTGATGGAAAACTGATCGCTGAGAGGTTACATACAAAACTTTGCAGTTGCATTGAAAATGCTACTAAGAAGCTGAAAAGCACTTTAAGGCAATAAAAAACTAAACCTGCTATTACTGACTAGTAAGTCATGATTTCAGTGCATAAACTCTTTTCCCATGTATACAACTCCAAAATGAACATATTGAAAAGGTAGAACATGTTTACAAAATGGTCATTCAGAAGTTAAATACAATTCTTTGCCGTTGCTTTGAAAACGTTACAAAGGCTTATGGACTTGTAACCAATGAGAACATATTAGAATAGTAAAAGTTAATTACAAACTGTTCACTGAGAGATTATATACAAAACTCTGTCGTTGCAATGAATACATTACAAAGTCGCTGAAAAGCACTTCAATGCAATAAAAACTGAAGAATAGTAAATGTTGATTACAAACTAATCACTGAGAAGTTACATACAAAACTTTGCAGTTGCATTGAAAATGCTACTAAGAAGCTGAAAAGCACTTTAACTGAAAAATGAACATATTGGAATGGTAGAACATGTTTAGAAATTGGCCATTCAGAAGTTAAATACAATTCTTTGCCGTTAATTTGAAAACGTTACAAAGGCGCTGAAAAGCACTTTAAGGCAATAAAAAACTGAACATACTTTTACGGACTTGTATTGAACAATTCCAGTGCCAAAACAACTTTCCAATGCATAAACAATCTATGAGACCACGTTAGATTAGTAAAACTGATTGAAAACTGATCGCTGAGAGGTTACATACAAAACTTTGCAGTTGCATTGAAAATGCTACTAAGAAGCTGAAAAGCACTTTAAGGCAATAAAAAACTAAACCTGCTATTACTGACTAGTAAGTCATGATTTCAGTGCATAAACTCTTTTCCCATGTATACAACTCCAAAATGAACATATTGAAAAGGTAGAACATGTTTACAAAATGGTCATTCAGAAGTTAAATACAATTCTTTGCCGTTGCTTTGAAAACGTTACAAAGGCTTATGGACTTGTAACCAATGAGAACATATTAGAATAGTAAAAGTTAATTACAAACTGTTCACTGAGAGATTATATACAAAACTCTGTCGTTGCAATGAATACATTACAAAGTCGCTGAAAAGCACTTCAATGCAATAAAAACTGAAGAATAGTAAATGTTGATTACAAACTAATCACTGAGAAGTTACATACAAAACTTTGCAGTTGCATTGAAAATGCTACTAAGAAGCTGAAAAGCACTTTAACTGAAAAATGAACATATTGGAATGGTAGAACATGTTTAGAAATTGGCCATTCAGAAGTTAAATACAATTCTTTGCCGTTAATTTGAAAACGTTACAAAGGCGCTGAAAAGCACTTTAAGGCAATAAAAAACTGAACATACTTTTACGGACTTGTATTGGACAATTCCAGTGCCAAAACAACTTTCCAATGCATAAACAATCTATGAGACCACGTTAGATTAGTAAAACTGATTGAAAACTGATCGCTGAGAGGGTACATACAAAACTTTGCAGTTGCATTGAAAATGCTACTAAGAAGCTGAAAAGCACTTTAAGGCAATAAAAAACTAAACCTGCTATTACTGACTAGTAAGTCATGATTTCAGTGCATAAACTCTTTTCCCATGTATACAACTCCAAAATGAACATATTGAAAAGGTAGAACATGTTTACAAAATGGTCATTCAGAAGTTAAATACAATTCTTTGCCGTTGCTTTGAAAACGTTACAAAGGCTTATGGACTTGTAACCAATGAGAACATATTAGAATAGTAAAAGTTAATTACAAACTGTTCACTGAGAGATTATATACAAAACTCTGTCGTTGCAATGAATACATTACAAAGTCGCTGAAAAGCACTTCAATGCAATAAAAACTGAAGAATAGTAAATGTTGATTACAAACTAATCATTGAGAAGTTACATACAAAACTTTGCAGTTGCATTGAAAATGCTACTAAGAAGCTGAAAAGCACTTTAAGGCAATAAAAAACTAAACCTGCTATTACTGACTAGTAAGTCATGATTTCAGTGCATAAACTCTTTTCCCATGTATACAACTGCAAAATGAACATATTGGAATGGTAGAACATGTTTAGAAATTGGCCATTCAGAAGTTAAATACAATTCTTTGCCGTTAATTTGAAAACGTTACAAAGGCGCTGAAAAGCACTTTAAGGCAATAAAAAACTGAACATACTTTTACGGACTTGTATTGAACAATTCCAGTGCCAAAACAACTTTCCAATGCATAAACAATCTATGAGACCACGTTAGATTAGTAAAACTGATTGAAAACTGATCGCTGAGAGGTTACATACAAAACTTTGCAGTTGCATTGAAAATGCTACTAAGAAGCTGAAAAGCACTTTAAGGCAATAAAAAACTAAACCTGCTATTACTGACTAGTAAGTCATGATTTCAGTGCATAAACTCTTTTCCCATGTATACAACTGCAAAATGAACATATTGGAATGGTAGAACATGTTTAGAAATTGGCCATTCAGAAGTTAAATACAATTCTTTGCCGTTAATTTGAAAACGTTACAAAGGCGCTGAAAAGCACTTTAAGGCAATAAAAAACTGAACATACTTTTACGGACTTGTATTGAACAATTCCAGTGCCAAAACAACTTTCCAATGCATAAACAATCTATGAGACCACGTTAGATTAGTAAAACTGATTGAAAACTGATCGCTGAGAGGTTACATACAAAACTTTGCAGTTGCATTGAAAATGCTACTAAGAAGCTGAAAAGCACTTTAAGGCAATAAAAAACTAAACCTGCTATTACTGACTAGTAAGTCATGATTTCAGTGCATAAACTCTTTTCCCATGTATACAACTGCAAAATGAACATATTGAAATGGTAGAACATGTTTAGAAAATGGCCATTCAGAAGTTAAATACAATTCTTTGCCGTTAATTTGAAAACGTTACAAAGGCGCTGAAAAGCACTTTAAGGCAATAAAAAACTGAACATACTTTTACGGACTTGTATTGGACAATTCCAGTGCCAAAACAACTTTCCAATGCATAAACAATCTATGAGACCACGTTAGATTAGTAAAACTGATTGAAAACTGATCGCTGAGAGGTTACATACAAAACTTTGCAGTTGCATTGAAAATGCTACTAAGAAGCTGAAAAGCACTTTAAGGCAATAAAAAACTAAACCTGCTATTACTGACTAGTAAGTCATGATTTCAGTGCATAAACTCTTTTCCCATGTATACAACTGCAAAATGAACATATTGAAATGGTAGAACATGTTTAGAAAATGGCCATTCAGAAGTTAAATACAATTCTTTGCCGTTAATTTGAAAACGTTACAAAGGCGCTGAAAAGCACTTTAAGGCAATAAAAAACTGAACATACTTTTACGGACTTGTATTGGACAATTCCAGTGCCAAAACAACTTTCCAATGCATAAACAATCTATGAGACCACGTTAGATTAGTAAAACTGATTGAAAACTGATCGCTGAGAGGGTACATACAAAACTTTGCAGTTGCATTGAAAATGCTACTAAGAAGCTGAAAAGCACTTTAAGGCAATAAAAAACTAAACCTGCTATTACTGACTAGTAAGTCATGATTTCAGTGCATAAACTCTTTTCCCATGTATACAACTCCAAAATGAACATATTGAAAAGGTAGAACATGTTTACAAAATGGTCATTCAGAAGTTAAATACAATTCTTTGCCGTTGCTTTGAAAACGTTACAAAGGCTTATGGACTTGTAACCAATGAGAACATATTAGAATAGTAAAAGTTAATTACAAACTGTTCACTGAGAGATTATATACAAAACTCTGTCGTTGCAATGAATACATTACAAAGTCGCTGAAAAGCACTTCAATGCAATAAAAACTGAAGAATAGTAAATGTTGATTACAAACTAATCATTGAGAAGTTACATACAAAACTTTGCAGTTGCATTGAAAATGCTACTAAGAAGCTGAAAAGCACTTTAAGGCAATAAAAAACTAAACCTGCTATTACTGACTAGTAAGTCATGATTTCAGTGCATAAACTCTTTTCCCATGTATACAACTGCAAAATGAACATATTGGAATGGTAGAACATGTTTAGAAATTGGCCATTCAGAAGTTAAATACAATTCTTTGCCGTTAATTTGAAAACGTTACAAAGGCGCTGAAAAGCACTTTAAGGCAATAAAAAACTGAACATACTTTTACGGACTTGTATTGAACAATTCCAGTGCCAAAACAACTTTCCAATGCATAAACAATCTATGAGACCACGTTAGATTAGTAAAACTGATTGAAAACTGATCGCTGAGAGGTTACATACAAAACTTTGCAGTTGCATTGAAAATGCTACTAAGAAGCTGAAAAGCACTTTAAGGCAATAAAAAACTAAACCTGCTATTACTGACTAGTAAGTCATGATTTCAGTGCATAAACTCTTTTCCCATGTATACAACTGCAAAATGAACATATTGGAATGGTAGAACATGTTTAGAAATTGGCCATTCAGAAGTTAAATACAATTCTTTGCCGTTAATTTGAAAACGTTACAAAGGCGCTGAAAAGCACTTTAAGGCAATAAAAAACTGAACATACTTTTACGGACTTGTATTGAACAATTCCAGTGCCAAAACAACTTTCCAATGCATAAACAATCTATGAGACCACGTTAGATTAGTAAAACTGATTGAAAACTGATCGCTGAGAGGTTACATACAAAACTTTGCAGTTGCATTGAAAATGCTACTAAGAAGCTGAAAAGCACTTTAAGGCAATAAAAAACTAAACCTGCTATTACTGACTAGTAAGTCATGATTTCAGTGCATAAACTCTTTTCCCATGTATACAACTGCAAAATGAACATATTGAAATGGTAGAACATGTTTAGAAAATGGCCATTCAGAAGTTAAATACAATTCTTTGCCGTTAATTTGAAAACGTTACAAAGGCGCTGAAAAGCACTTTAAGGCAATAAAAAACTGAACATACTTTTACGGACTTGTATTGGACAATTCCAGTGCCAAAACAACTTTCCAATGCATAAACAATCTATGAGACCACGTTAGATTAGTAAAACTGATTGAAAACTGATCGCTGAGAGGTTACATACAAAACTTTGCAGTTGCATTGAAAATGCTACTAAGAAGCTGAAAAGCACTTTAAGGCAATAAAAAACTAAACCTGCTATTACTGACTAGTAAGTCATGATTTCAGTGCATAAACTCTTTTCCCATGTATACAACTGCAAAATGAACATATTGAAATGGTAGAACATGTTTAGAAAATGGCCATTCAGAAGTTAAATACAATTCTTTGCCGTTAATTTGAAAACGTTACAAAGGCGCTGAAAAGCACTTTAAGGCAATAAAAAACTGAACATACTTTTACGGACTTGTATTGGACAATTCCAGTGCCAAAACAACTTTCCAATGCATAAACAATCTATGAGACCACGTTAGATTAGTAAAACTGATTGAAAACTGATCGCTGAGAGGGTACATACAAAACTTTGCAGTTGCATTGAAAATGCTACTAAGAAGCTGAAAAGCACTTTAAGGCAATAAAAAACTAAACCTGCTATTACTGACTAGTAAGTCATGATTTCAGTGCATAAACTCTTTTCCCATGTATACAACTCCAAAATGAACATATTGAAAAGGTAGAACATGTTTACAAAATGGTCATTCAGAAGTTAAATACAATTCTTTGCCGTTGCTTTGAAAACGTTACAAAGGCTTATGGACTTGTAACCAATGAGAACATATTAGAATAGTAAAAGTTAATTACAAACTGTTCACTGAGAGATTATATACAAAACTCTGTCGTTGCAATGAATACATTACAAAGTCGCTGAAAAGCACTTCAATGCAATAAAAACTGAAGAATAGTAAATGTTGATTACAAACTAATCACTGAGAAGTTACATACAAAACTTTGCAGTTGCATTGAAAATGCTACTAAGAAGCTGAAAAGCACTTTAAGGCAATAAAAAACTAAACCTGCTATTACTGACTAGTAAGTCATGATTTCAGTGCATAAACTCTTTTCCCATGTATACAACTGCAAAATGAACATATTGAAATGGTAGAACATGTTTAGAAAATGGCCATTCAGAAGTTAAATACAATTCTTTGCCGTTAATTTGAAAACGTTACAAAGGCGCTGAAAAGCACTTTAAGGCAATAAAAAACTGAACATACTTTTACGGACTTGTATTGGACAATTCCAGTGCCAAAACAACTTTCCAATGCATAAACAATCTATGAGACCACGTTAGATTAGTAAAACTGATTGAAAACTGATCGCTGAGAGGTTACATACAAAACTTTGCAGTTGCATTGAAAATGCTACTAAGAAGCTGAAAAGCACTTTAAGGCAATAAAAAACTAAACCTGCTATTACTGACTAGTAAGTCATGATTTCAGTGCATAAACTCTTTTCCCATGTATACAACTCCAAAATGAACATATTGAAAAGGTAGAACATGTTTACAAAATGGTCATTCAGAAGTTAAATACAATTCTTTGCCGTTGCTTTGAAAACGTTACAAAGGCTTATGGACTTGTAACCAATGAGAACATATTAGAATAGTAAAAGTTAATTACAAACTGTTCACTGAGAGATTATATACAAAACTCTGTCGTTGCAATGAATACATTACAAAGTCGCTGAAAAGCACTTCAATGCAATAAAAACTGAAGAATAGTAAATGTTGATTACAAACTAATCACTGAGAAGTTACATACAAAACTTTGCAGTTGCATTGAAAATGCTACTAAGAAGCTGAAAAGCACTTTAAGGCAATAAAAAACTAAACCTGCTATTACTGACTAGTAAGTCATGATTTCAGTGCATAAACTCTTTTCCCATGTATACAACTGCAAAATGAACATATTGAAATGGTAGAACATGTTTAGAAAATGGCCATTCAGAAGTTAAATACAATTCTTTGCCGTTAATTTGAAAACGTTACAAAGGCGCTGAAAAGCACTTTAAGGCAATAAAAAACTGAACATACTTTTACGGACTTGTATTGGACAATTCCAGTGCCAAAACAACTTTCCAATGCATAAACAATCTATGAGACCACGTTAGATTAGTAAAACTGATTGAAAACTGATCGCTGAGAGGTTACATACAAAACTTTGCAGTTGCATTGAAAATGCTACTAAGAAGCTGAAAAGCACTTTAAGGCAATAAAAAACTAAACCTGCTATTACTGACTAGTAAGTCATGATTTCAGTGCATAAACTCTTTTCCCATGTATACACCTCCAAAATGAACATATTGAAAAGGTAGAACATGTTTACAAAATGGTCATTCAGAAGTTAAATACAATTCTTTGCCGTTGCTTTGAAAACGTTACAAAGGCTTATGGACTTGTAACCAATGAGAACATATTAGAATAGTAAAAGTTAATTACAAACTGTTCACTGAGAGATTATATACAAAACTCTGTCGTTGCAATGAATACATTACAAAGTCGCTGAAAAGCACTTCAATGCAATAAAAACTGAAGAATAGTAAATGTTGATTACAAACTAATCACTGAGAAGTTACATACAAAACTTTGCAGTTGCATTGAAAATGCTACTAAGAAGCTGAAAAGCACTTTAAGGCAATAAAAAACTAAACCTGCTATTACTGACTAGTAAGTCATGATTTCAGTGCATAAACTCTTTTCCCATGTATACAACTGCAAAATGAACATATTGAAATGGTAGAACATGTTTAGAAAATGGCCATTCAGAAGTTAAATACAATTCTTTGCCGTTAATTTGAAAACGTTACAAAGGCGCTGAAAAGCACTTTAAGGCAATAAAAAACTGAACATACTTTTACGGACTTGTATTGGACAATTCCAGTGCCAAAACAACTTTCCAATGCATAAACAATCTATGAGACCACGTTAGATTAGTAAAACTGATTGAAAACTGATCGCTGAGAGGTTACATACAAAACTTTGCAGTTGCATTGAAAATGCTACTAAGAAGCTGAAAAGCACTTTAAGGCAATAAAAAACTAAACCTGCTATTACTGACTAGTAAGTCATGATTTCAGTGCATAAACTCTTTTCCCATGTATACAACTGCAAAATGAACATATTGAAATGGTAGAACATGTTTAGAAAATGGCCATTCAGAAGTTAAATACAATTCTTTGCCGTTAATTTGAAAACGTTACAAAGGCGCTGAAAAGCACTTTAAGGCAATAAAAAACTGAACATACTTTTACGGACTTGTATTGGACAATTCCAGTGCCAAAACAACTTTCCAATGCATAAACAATCTATGAGACCACGTTAGATTAGTAAAACTGATTGAAAACTGATCGCTGAGAGGGTACATACAAAACTTTGCAGTTGCATTGAAAATGCTACTAAGAAGCTGAAAAGCACTTTAAGGCAATAAAAAACTAAACCTGCTATTACTGACTAGTAAGTCATGATTTCAGTGCATAAACTCTTTTCCCATGTATACAACTCCAAAATGAACATATTGAAAAGGTAGAACATGTTTACAAAATGGTCATTCAGAAGTTAAATACAATTCTTTGCCGTTGCTTTGAAAACGTTACAAAGGCTTATGGACTTGTAACCAATGAGAACATATTAGAATAGTAAAAGTTAATTACAAACTGTTCACTGAGAGATTATATACAAAACTCTGTCGTTGCAATGAATACATTACAAAGTCGCTGAAAAGCACTTCAATGCAATAAAAACTGAAGAATAGTAAATGTTGATTACAAACTAATCACTGAGAAGTTACATACAAAACTTTGCAGTTGCATTGAAAATGCTACTAAGAAGCTGAAAAGCACTTTAAGGCAATAAAAAACTAAACCTGCTATTACTGACTAGTAAGTCATGATTTCAGTGCATAAACTCTTTTCCCATGTATACAACTGCAAAATGAACATATTGAAATGGTAGAACATGTTTAGAAAATGGCCATTCAGAAGTTAAATACAATTCTTTGCCGTTAATTTGAAAACGTTACAAAGGCGCTGAAAAGCACTTTAAGGCAATAAAAAACTGAACATACTTTTACGGACTTGTATTGGACAATTCCAGTGCCAAAACAACTTTCCAATGCATAAACAATCTATGAGACCACGTTAGATTAGTAAAACTGATTGAAAACTGATCGCTGAGAGGTTACATACAAAACTTTGCAGTTGCATTGAAAATGCTACTAAGAAGCTGAAAAGCACTTTAAGGCAATAAAAAACTAAACCTGCTATTACTGACTAGTAAGTCATGATTTCAGTGCATAAACTCTTTTCCCATGTATACAACTCCAAAATGAACATATTGAAAAGGTAGAACATGTTTACAAAATGGTCATTCAGAAGTTAAATACAATTCTTTGCCGTTGCTTTGAAAACGTTACAAAGGCTTATGGACTTGTAACCAATGAGAACATATTAGAATAGTAAAAGTTAATTACAAACTGTTCACTGAGAGATTATATACAAAACTCTGTCGTTGCAATGAATACATTACAAAGTCGCTGAAAAGCACTTCAATGCAATAAAAACTGAAGAATAGTAAATGTTGATTACAAACTAATCACTGAGAAGTTACATACAAAACTTTGCAGTTGCATTGAAAATGCTACTAAGAAGCTGAAAAGCACTTTAAGGCAATAAAAAACTAAACCTGCTATTACTGACTAGTAAGTCATGATTTCAGTGCATAAACTCTTTTCCCATGTATACAACTGCAAAATGAACATATTGAAATGGTAGAACATGTTTAGAAAATGGCCATTCAGAAGTTAAATACAATTCTTTGCCGTTAATTTGAAAACGTTACAAAGGCGCTGAAAAGCACTTTAAGGCAATAAAAAACTGAACATACTTTTACGGACTTGTATTGGACAATTCCAGTGCCAAAACAACTTTCCAATGCATAAACAATCTATGAGACCACGTTAGATTAGTAAAACTGATTGAAAACTGATCGCTGAGAGGTTACATACAAAACTTTGCAGTTGCATTGAAAATGCTACTAAGAAGCTGAAAAGCACTTTAAGGCAATAAAAAACTAAACCTGCTATTACTGACTAGTAAGTCATGATTTCAGTGCATAAACTCTTTTCCCATGTATACAACTCCAAAATGAACATATTGAAAAGGTAGAACATGTTTACAAAATGGTCATTCAGAAGTTAAATACAATTCTTTGCCGTTGCTTTGAAAACGTTACAAAGGCTTATGGACTTGTAACCAATGAGAACATATTAGAATAGTAAAAGTTAATTACAAACTGTTCACTGAGAGATTATATACAAAACTCTGTCGTTGCAATGAATACATTACAAAGTCGCTGAAAAGCACTTCAATGCAATAAAAACTGAAGAATAGTAAATGTTGATTACAAACTAATCACTGAGAAGTTACATACAAAACTTTGCAGTTGCATTGAAAATGCTACTAAGAAGCTGAAAAGCACTTTAAGGCAATAAAAAACTAAACCTGCTATTACTGACTAGTAAGTCATGATTTCAGTGCATAAACTCTTTTCCCATGTATACAACTGCAAAATGAACATATTGGAATGGTAGAACATGTTTAGAAATTGGCCATTCAGAAGTTAAATACAATTCTTTGCCGTTAATTTGAAAACATTACAAAGGCGCTGAAAAGCACTTTAAGGCAATAAAAAACTGAACATTTTTTTACGGACTTGTATTGAACAATTCCAGTGCCAAAACAACTTTCCAATGCATAAACAATCTATGAGACCACGTTAGATTAGTAAAACTGATTGAAAACTGATCGCTGAGAGGTTACATACAAAACTTTGCAGTTGCATTGAAAATGCTACTAAGAAGCTGAAAAGCACTTTAAGGCAATAAAAAACTAAACCTGCTATTACTGACTAGTAAGTCATGATTTCAGTGCATAAACTCTTTTCCCATGTATACAACTCCAAAATGAACATATTGAAAAGGTAGAACATGTTTACAAAATGGTCATTCAGAAGTTAAATACAATTCTTTGCCGTTGCTTTGAAAACGTTACAAAGGCTTATGGACTTGTAACCAATGAGAACATATTAGAATAGTAAAAGTTAATTACAAACTGTTCACTGAGAGATTATATACAAAACTCTGTCGTTGCAATGAATACATTACAAAGTCGCTGAAAAGCACTTCAATGCAATAAAAACTGAAGAATAGTAAATGTTGATTACAAACTAATCACTGAGAAGTTACATACAAAACTTTGCAGTTGCATTGAAAATGCTACTAAGAAGCTGAAAAGCACTTTAAGGCAATAAAAAACTAAACCTGCTATTACTGACTAGTAAGTCATGATTTCAGTGCATAAACTCTTTTCCCATGTATACAACTGCAAAATGAACATATTGGAATGGTAGAACATGTTTAGAAATTGGCCATTCAGAAGTTAAATACAATTCTTTGCCGTTAATTTGAAAACATTACAAAGGCGCTGAAAAGCACTTTAAGGCAATAAAAAACTGAACATTTTTTTACGGACTTGTATTGAACAATTCCAGTGCCAAAACAACTTTCCAATGCATAAACAATCTATGAGACCACGTTAGATTAGTAAAACTGATTGAAAACTGATCGCTGAGAGGTTACATACAAAACTTTGCAGTTGCATTGAAAATGCTACTAAGAAGCTGAAAAGCACTTTAAGGCAATAAAAAACTAAACCTGCTATTACTGACTAGTAAGTCATGATTTCAGTGCATAAACTCTTTTCCCATGTATACACCTCCAAAATGAACATATTGAAAAGGTAGAACATGTTTACAAAATGGTCATTCAGAAGTTAAATACAATTCTTTGCCGTTGCTTTGAAAACGTTACAAAGGCTTATGGACTTGTAACCAATGAGAACATATTAGAATAGTAAAAGTTAATTACAAACTGTTCACTGAGAGATTATATACAAAACTCTGTCGTTGCAATGAATACATTACAAAGTCGCTGAAAAGCACTTCAATGCAATAAAAACTGAAGAATAGTAAATGTTGATTACAAACTAATCACTGAGAAGTTACATACAAAACTTTGCAGTTGCATTGAAAATGCTACTAAGAAGCTGAAAAGCACTTTAAGGCAATAAAAAACTAAACCTGCTATTACTGACTAGTAAGTCATGATTTCAGTGCATAAACTCTTTTCCCATGTATACAACTGCAAAATGAACATATTGGAATGGTAGAACATGTTTAGAAATTGGCCATTCAGAAGTTAAATACAATTCTTTGCCGTTGCTTTGAAAACGTTACAAAGGCGCTGAAAAGCACTTTAAGGCAATAAAAAACTGAACATTTTTTTACGGACTTGTATTGAACAATTCCAGTGCCAAAACAACTTTCCAATGCATAAACAATCTATGAGACCACGTTAGATTAGTAAAACTGATTGAAAACTGATCGCTGAGAGGTTACATACAAAACTTTGCAGTTGCATTGAAAATGCTACTAAGAAGCTGAAAAGCACTTTAAGGCAATAAAAAACTAAACCTGCTATTACTGACTAGTAAGTCATGATTTCAGTGCATAAACTCTTTTCCCATGTATACAACTGCAAAATGAACATATTGGAATGGTAGAACATGTTTAGAAATTGGCCATTCAGAAGTTAAATACAATTCTTTGCCGTTAATTTGAAAACGTTACAAAGGCGCTGAAAAGCACTTTAAGGCAATAAAAAACTGAACATACTTTTACGGACTTGTATTGAACAATTCCAGTGCCAAAACAACTTTCCAATGCATAAACAATCTATGAGACCACGTTAGATTAGTAAAACTGATTGAAAACTGATCGCTGAGAGGTTACATACAAAACTTTGCAGTTGCATTGAAAATGCTACTAAGAAGCTGAAAAGCACTTTAAGGCAATAAAAAACTAAACCTGCTATTACTGACTAGTAAGTCATGATTTCAGTGCATAAACTCTTTTCCCATGTATACAACTGCAAAATGAACATATTGAAATGGTAGAACATGTTTAGAAAATGGCCATTCAGAAGTTAAATACAATTCTTTGCCGTTAATTTGAAAACGTTACAAAGGCGCTGAAAAGCACTTTAAGGCAATAAAAAACTGAACATACTTTTACGGACTTGTATTGGACAATTCCAGTGCCAAAACAACTTTCCAATGCATAAACAATCTATGAGACCACGTTAGATTAGTAAAACTGATTGAAAACTGATCGCTGAGAGGTTACATACAAAACTTTGCAGTTGCATTGAAAATGCTACTAAGAAGCTGAAAAGCACTTTAAGGCAATAAAAAACTAAACCTGCTATTACTGACTAGTAAGTCATGATTTCAGTGCATAAACTCTTTTCCCATGTATACAACTGCAAAATGAACATATTGAAATGGTAGAACATGTTTAGAAAATGGCCATTCAGAAGTTAAATACAATTCTTTGCCGTTAATTTGAAAACGTTACAAAGGCGCTGAAAAGCACTTTAAGGCAATAAAAAACTGAACATACTTTTACGGACTTGTATTGGACAATTCCAGTGCCAAAACAACTTTCCAATGCATAAACAATCTATGAGACCACGTTAGATTAGTAAAACTGATTGAAAACTGATCGCTGAGAGGGTACATACAAAACTTTGCAGTTGCATTGAAAATGCTACTAAGAAGCTGAAAAGCACTTTAAGGCAATAAAAAACTAAACCTGCTATTACTGACTAGTAAGTCATGATTTCAGTGCATAAACTCTTTTCCCATGTATACAACTCCAAAATGAACATATTGAAAAGGTAGAACATGTTTACAAAATGGTCATTCAGAAGTTAAATACAATTCTTTGCCGTTGCTTTGAAAACGTTACAAAGGCTTATGGACTTGTAACCAATGAGAACATATTAGAATAGTAAAAGTTAATTACAAACTGTTCACTGAGAGATTATATACAAAACTCTGTCGTTGCAATGAATACATTACAAAGTCGCTGAAAAGCACTTCAATGCAATAAAAACTGAAGAATAGTAAATGTTGATTACAAACTAATCATTGAGAAGTTACATACAAAACTTTGCAGTTGCATTGAAAATGCTACTAAGAAGCTGAAAAGCACTTTAAGGCAATAAAAAACTAAACCTGCTATTACTGACTAGTAAGTCATGATTTCAGTGCATAAACTCTTTTCCCATGTATACAACTGCAAAATGAACATATTGGAATGGTAGAACATGTTTAGAAATTGGCCATTCAGAAGTTAAATACAATTCTTTGCCGTTAATTTGAAAACGTTACAAAGGCGCTGAAAAGCACTTTAAGGCAATAAAAAACTGAACATACTTTTACGGACTTGTATTGAACAATTCCAGTGCCAAAACAACTTTCCAATGCATAAACAATCTATGAGACCACGTTAGATTAGTAAAACTGATTGAAAACTGATCGCTGAGAGGTTACATACAAAACTTTGCAGTTGCATTGAAAATGCTACTAAGAAGCTGAAAAGCACTTTAAGGCAATAAAAAACTAAACCTGCTATTACTGACTAGTAAGTCATGATTTCAGTGCATAAACTCTTTTCCCATGTATACAACTGCAAAATGAACATATTGGAATGGTAGAACATGTTTAGAAATTGGCCATTCAGAAGTTAAATACAATTCTTTGCCGTTAATTTGAAAACGTTACAAAGGCGCTGAAAAGCACTTTAAGGCAATAAAAAACTGAACATACTTTTACGGACTTGTATTGAACAATTCCAGTGCCAAAACAACTTTCCAATGCATAAACAATCTATGAGACCACGTTAGATTAGTAAAACTGATTGAAAACTGATCGCTGAGAGGTTACATACAAAACTTTGCAGTTGCATTGAAAATGCTACTAAGAAGCTGAAAAGCACTTTAAGGCAATAAAAAACTAAACCTGCTATTACTGACTAGTAAGTCATGATTTCAGTGCATAAACTCTTTTCCCATGTATACAACTGCAAAATGAACATATTGAAATGGTAGAACATGTTTAGAAAATGGCCATTCAGAAGTTAAATACAATTCTTTGCCGTTAATTTGAAAACGTTACAAAGGCGCTGAAAAGCACTTTAAGGCAATAAAAAACTGAACATACTTTTACGGACTTGTATTGGACAATTCCAGTGCCAAAACAACTTTCCAATGCATAAACAATCTATGAGACCACGTTAGATTAGTAAAACTGATTGAAAACTGATCGCTGAGAGGTTACATACAAAACTTTGCAGTTGCATTGAAAATGCTACTAAGAAGCTGAAAAGCACTTTAAGGCAATAAAAAACTAAACCTGCTATTACTGACTAGTAAGTCATGATTTCAGTGCATAAACTCTTTTCCCATGTATACAACTGCAAAATGAACATATTGAAATGGTAGAACATGTTTAGAAAATGGCCATTCAGAAGTTAAATACAATTCTTTGCCGTTAATTTGAAAACGTTACAAAGGCGCTGAAAAGCACTTTAAGGCAATAAAAAACTGAACATACTTTTACGGACTTGTATTGGACAATTCCAGTGCCAAAACAACTTTCCAATGCATAAACAATCTATGAGACCACGTTAGATTAGTAAAACTGATTGAAAACTGATCGCTGAGAGGGTACATACAAAACTTTGCAGTTGCATTGAAAATGCTACTAAGAAGCTGAAAAGCACTTTAAGGCAATAAAAAACTAAACCTGCTATTACTGACTAGTAAGTCATGATTTCAGTGCATAAACTCTTTTCCCATGTATACAACTCCAAAATGAACATATTGAAAAGGTAGAACATGTTTACAAAATGGTCATTCAGAAGTTAAATACAATTCTTTGCCGTTGCTTTGAAAACGTTACAAAGGCTTATGGACTTGTAACCAATGAGAACATATTAGAATAGTAAAAGTTAATTACAAACTGTTCACTGAGAGATTATATACAAAACTCTGTCGTTGCAATGAATACATTACAAAGTCGCTGAAAAGCACTTCAATGCAATAAAAACTGAAGAATAGTAAATGTTGATTACAAACTAATCACTGAGAAGTTACATACAAAACTTTGCAGTTGCATTGAAAATGCTACTAAGAAGCTGAAAAGCACTTTAAGGCAATAAAAAACTAAACCTGCTATTACTGACTAGTAAGTCATGATTTCAGTGCATAAACTCTTTTCCCATGTATACAACTGCAAAATGAACATATTGAAATGGTAGAACATGTTTAGAAAATGGCCATTCAGAAGTTAAATACAATTCTTTGCCGTTAATTTGAAAACGTTACAAAGGCGCTGAAAAGCACTTTAAGGCAATAAAAAACTGAACATACTTTTACGGACTTGTATTGGACAATTCCAGTGCCAAAACAACTTTCCAATGCATAAACAATCTATGAGACCACGTTAGATTAGTAAAACTGATTGAAAACTGATCGCTGAGAGGTTACATACAAAACTTTGCAGTTGCATTGAAAATGCTACTAAGAAGCTGAAAAGCACTTTAAGGCAATAAAAAACTAAACCTGCTATTACTGACTAGTAAGTCATGATTTCAGTGCATAAACTCTTTTCCCATGTATACAACTCCAAAATGAACATATTGAAAAGGTAGAACATGTTTACAAAATGGTCATTCAGAAGTTAAATACAATTCTTTGCCGTTGCTTTGAAAACGTTACAAAGGCTTATGGACTTGTAACCAATGAGAACATATTAGAATAGTAAAAGTTAATTACAAACTGTTCACTGAGAGATTATATACAAAACTCTGTCGTTGCAATGAATACATTACAAAGTCGCTGAAAAGCACTTCAATGCAATAAAAACTGAAGAATAGTAAATGTTGATTACAAACTAATCACTGAGAAGTTACATACAAAACTTTGCAGTTGCATTGAAAATGCTACTAAGAAGCTGAAAAGCACTTTAAGGCAATAAAAAACTAAACCTGCTATTACTGACTAGTAAGTCATGATTTCAGTGCATAAACTCTTTTCCCATGTATACAACTGCAAAATGAACATATTGAAATGGTAGAACATGTTTAGAAAATGGCCATTCAGAAGTTAAATACAATTCTTTGCCGTTAATTTGAAAACGTTACAAAGGCGCTGAAAAGCACTTTAAGGCAATAAAAAACTGAACATACTTTTACGGACTTGTATTGGACAATTCCAGTGCCAAAACAACTTTCCAATGCATAAACAATCTATGAGACCACGTTAGATTAGTAAAACTGATTGAAAACTGATCGCTGAGAGGTTACATACAAAACTTTGCAGTTGCATTGAAAATGCTACTAAGAAGCTGAAAAGCACTTTAAGGCAATAAAAAACTAAACCTGCTATTACTGACTAGTAAGTCATGATTTCAGTGCATAAACTCTTTTCCCATGTATACACCTCCAAAATGAACATATTGAAAAGGTAGAACATGTTTACAAAATGGTCATTCAGAAGTTAAATACAATTCTTTGCCGTTGCTTTGAAAACGTTACAAAGGCTTATGGACTTGTAACCAATGAGAACATATTAGAATAGTAAAAGTTAATTACAAACTGTTCACTGAGAGATTATATACAAAACTCTGTCGTTGCAATGAATACATTACAAAGTCGCTGAAAAGCACTTCAATGCAATAAAAACTGAAGAATAGTAAATGTTGATTACAAACTAATCACTGAGAAGTTACATACAAAACTTTGCAGTTGCATTGAAAATGCTACTAAGAAGCTGAAAAGCACTTTAAGGCAATAAAAAACTAAACCTGCTATTACTGACTAGTAAGTCATGATTTCAGTGCATAAACTCTTTTCCCATGTATACAACTGCAAAATGAACATATTGAAATGGTAGAACATGTTTAGAAAATGGCCATTCAGAAGTTAAATACAATTCTTTGCCGTTAATTTGAAAACGTTACAAAGGCGCTGAAAAGCACTTTAAGGCAATAAAAAACTGAACATACTTTTACGGACTTGTATTGGACAATTCCAGTGCCAAAACAACTTTCCAATGCATAAACAATCTATGAGACCACGTTAGATTAGTAAAACTGATTGAAAACTGATCGCTGAGAGGTTACATACAAAACTTTGCAGTTGCATTGAAAATGCTACTAAGAAGCTGAAAAGCACTTTAAGGCAATAAAAAACTAAACCTGCTATTACTGACTAGTAAGTCATGATTTCAGTGCATAAACTCTTTTCCCATGTATACAACTGCAAAATGAACATATTGAAATGGTAGAACATGTTTAGAAAATGGCCATTCAGAAGTTAAATACAATTCTTTGCCGTTAATTTGAAAACGTTACAAAGGCGCTGAAAAGCACTTTAAGGCAATAAAAAACTGAACATACTTTTACGGACTTGTATTGGACAATTCCAGTGCCAAAACAACTTTCCAATGCATAAACAATCTATGAGACCACGTTAGATTAGTAAAACTGATTGAAAACTGATCGCTGAGAGGGTACATACAAAACTTTGCAGTTGCATTGAAAATGCTACTAAGAAGCTGAAAAGCACTTTAAGGCAATAAAAAACTAAACCTGCTATTACTGACTAGTAAGTCATGATTTCAGTGCATAAACTCTTTTCCCATGTATACAACTCCAAAATGAACATATTGAAAAGGTAGAACATGTTTACAAAATGGTCATTCAGAAGTTAAATACAATTCTTTGCCGTTGCTTTGAAAACGTTACAAAGGCTTATGGACTTGTAACCAATGAGAACATATTAGAATAGTAAAAGTTAATTACAAACTGTTCACTGAGAGATTATATACAAAACTCTGTCGTTGCAATGAATACATTACAAAGTCGCTGAAAAGCACTTCAATGCAATAAAAACTGAAGAATAGTAAATGTTGATTACAAACTAATCACTGAGAAGTTACATACAAAACTTTGCAGTTGCATTGAAAATGCTACTAAGAAGCTGAAAAGCACTTTAAGGCAATAAAAAACTAAACCTGCTATTACTGACTAGTAAGTCATGATTTCAGTGCATAAACTCTTTTCCCATGTATACAACTGCAAAATGAACATATTGAAATGGTAGAACATGTTTAGAAAATGGCCATTCAGAAGTTAAATACAATTCTTTGCCGTTAATTTGAAAACGTTACAAAGGCGCTGAAAAGCACTTTAAGGCAATAAAAAACTGAACATACTTTTACGGACTTGTATTGGACAATTCCAGTGCCAAAACAACTTTCCAATGCATAAACAATCTATGAGACCACGTTAGATTAGTAAAACTGATTGAAAACTGATCGCTGAGAGGTTACATACAAAACTTTGCAGTTGCATTGAAAATGCTACTAAGAAGCTGAAAAGCACTTTAAGGCAATAAAAAACTAAACCTGCTATTACTGACTAGTAAGTCATGATTTCAGTGCATAAACTCTTTTCCCATGTATACAACTCCAAAATGAACATATTGAAAAGGTAGAACATGTTTACAAAATGGTCATTCAGAAGTTAAATACAATTCTTTGCCGTTGCTTTGAAAACGTTACAAAGGCTTATGGACTTGTAACCAATGAGAACATATTAGAATAGTAAAAGTTAATTACAAACTGTTCACTGAGAGATTATATACAAAACTCTGTCGTTGCAATGAATACATTACAAAGTCGCTGAAAAGCACTTCAATGCAATAAAAACTGAAGAATAGTAAATGTTGATTACAAACTAATCACTGAGAAGTTACATACAAAACTTTGCAGTTGCATTGAAAATGCTACTAAGAAGCTGAAAAGCACTTTAAGGCAATAAAAAACTAAACCTGCTATTACTGACTAGTAAGTCATGATTTCAGTGCATAAACTCTTTTCCCATGTATACAACTGCAAAATGAACATATTGAAATGGTAGAACATGTTTAGAAAATGGCCATTCAGAAGTTAAATACAATTCTTTGCCGTTAATTTGAAAACGTTACAAAGGCGCTGAAAAGCACTTTAAGGCAATAAAAAACTGAACATACTTTTACGGACTTGTATTGGACAATTCCAGTGCCAAAACAACTTTCCAATGCATAAACAATCTATGAGACCACGTTAGATTAGTAAAACTGATTGAAAACTGATCGCTGAGAGGTTACATACAAAACTTTGCAGTTGCATTGAAAATGCTACTAAGAAGCTGAAAAGCACTTTAAGGCAATAAAAAACTAAACCTGCTATTACTGACTAGTAAGTCATGATTTCAGTGCATAAACTCTTTTCCCATGTATACAACTCCAAAATGAACATATTGAAAAGGTAGAACATGTTTACAAAATGGTCATTCAGAAGTTAAATACAATTCTTTGCCGTTGCTTTGAAAACGTTACAAAGGCTTATGGACTTGTAACCAATGAGAACATATTAGAATAGTAAAAGTTAATTACAAACTGTTCACTGAGAGATTATATACAAAACTCTGTCGTTGCAATGAATACATTACAAAGTCGCTGAAAAGCACTTCAATGCAATAAAAACTGAAGAATAGTAAATGTTGATTACAAACTAATCACTGAGAAGTTACATACAAAACTTTGCAGTTGCATTGAAAATGCTACTAAGAAGCTGAAAAGCACTTTAAGGCAATAAAAAACTAAACCTGCTATTACTGACTAGTAAGTCATGATTTCAGTGCATAAACTCTTTTCCCATGTATACAACTGCAAAATGAACATATTGGAATGGTAGAACATGTTTAGAAATTGGCCATTCAGAAGTTAAATACAATTCTTTGCCGTTAATTTGAAAACATTACAAAGGCGCTGAAAAGCACTTTAAGGCAATAAAAAACTGAACATTTTTTTACGGACTTGTATTGAACAATTCCAGTGCCAAAACAACTTTCCAATGCATAAACAATCTATGAGACCACGTTAGATTAGTAAAACTGATTGAAAACTGATCGCTGAGAGGTTACATACAAAACTTTGCAGTTGCATTGAAAATGCTACTAAGAAGCTGAAAAGCACTTTAAGGCAATAAAAAACTAAACCTGCTATTACTGACTAGTAAGTCATGATTTCAGTGCATAAACTCTTTTCCCATGTATACAACTCCAAAATGAACATATTGAAAAGGTAGAACATGTTTACAAAATGGTCATTCAGAAGTTAAATACAATTCTTTGCCGTTGCTTTGAAAACGTTACAAAGGCTTATGGACTTGTAACCAATGAGAACATATTAGAATAGTAAAAGTTAATTACAAACTGTTCACTGAGAGATTATATACAAAACTCTGTCGTTGCAATGAATACATTACAAAGTCGCTGAAAAGCACTTCAATGCAATAAAAACTGAAGAATAGTAAATGTTGATTACAAACTAATCACTGAGAAGTTACATACAAAACTTTGCAGTTGCATTGAAAATGCTACTAAGAAGCTGAAAAGCACTTTAAGGCAATAAAAAACTAAACCTGCTATTACTGACTAGTAAGTCATGATTTCAGTGCATAAACTCTTTTCCCATGTATACAACTGCAAAATGAACATATTGGAATGGTAGAACATGTTTAGAAATTGGCCATTCAGAAGTTAAATACAATTCTTTGCCGTTAATTTGAAAACATTACAAAGGCGCTGAAAAGCACTTTAAGGCAATAAAAAACTGAACATTTTTTTACGGACTTGTATTGAACAATTCCAGTGCCAAAACAACTTTCCAATGCATAAACAATCTATGAGACCACGTTAGATTAGTAAAACTGATTGAAAACTGATCGCTGAGAGGTTACATACAAAACTTTGCAGTTGCATTGAAAATGCTACTAAGAAGCTGAAAAGCACTTTAAGGCAATAAAAAACTAAACCTGCTATTACTGACTAGTAAGTCATGATTTCAGTGCATAAACTCTTTTCCCATGTATACACCTCCAAAATGAACATATTGAAAAGGTAGAACATGTTTACAAAATGGTCATTCAGAAGTTAAATACAATTCTTTGCCGTTGCTTTGAAAACGTTACAAAGGCTTATGGACTTGTAACCAATGAGAACATATTAGAATAGTAAAAGTTAATTACAAACTGTTCACTGAGAGATTATATACAAAACTCTGTCGTTGCAATGAATACATTACAAAGTCGCTGAAAAGCACTTCAATGCAATAAAAACTGAAGAATAGTAAATGTTGATTACAAACTAATCACTGAGAAGTTACATACAAAACTTTGCAGTTGCATTGAAAATGCTACTAAGAAGCTGAAAAGCACTTTAAGGCAATAAAAAACTAAACCTGCTATTACTGACTAGTAAGTCATGATTTCAGTGCATAAACTCTTTTCCCATGTATACAACTGCAAAATGAACATATTGGAATGGTAGAACATGTTTAGAAATTGGCCATTCAGAAGTTAAATACAATTCTTTGCCGTTGCTTTGAAAACGTTACAAAGGCGCTGAAAAGCACTTTAAGGCAATAAAAAACTGAACATTTTTTTACGGACTTGTATTGAACAATTCCAGTGCCAAAACAACTTTCCAATGCATAAACAATCTATGAGACCACGTTAGATTAGTAAAACTGATTGAAAACTGATCGCTGAGAGGTTACATACAAAACTTTGCAGTTGCATTGAAAATGCTACTAAGAAGCTGAAAAGCACTTTAAGGCAATAAAAAACTAAACCTGCTATTACTGACTAGTAAGTCATGATTTCAGTGCATAAACTCTTTTCCCATGTATACAACTGCAAAATGAACATATTGAAATGGTAGAACATGTTTAGAAAATGGCCATTCAGAAGTTAAATACAATTCTTTGCCGTTAATTTGAAAACGTTACAAAGGCGCTGAAAAGCACTTTAAGGCAATAAAAAACTGAACATACTTTTACGGACTTGTATTGGACAATTCCAGTGCCAAAACAACTTTCCAATCCATAAACAATCTATGAGACCACGTTAGATTAGTAAAACTGATTGAAAACTGATCGCTGAGAGGGTACATACAAAACTTTGCAGTTGCATTGAAAATGCTACTAAGAAGCTGAAAAGCACTTTAAGGCAATAAAAAACTAAACCTGCTATTACTGACTAGTAAGTCATGATTTCAGTGCATAAACTCTTTTCCCATGTATACAACTCCAAAATGAACATATTGAAAAGGTAGAACATGTTTACAAAATGGTCATTCAGAAGTTAAATACAATTCTTTGCCGTTGCTTTGAAAACGTTACAAAGGCTTATGGACTTGTAACCAATGAGAACATATTAGAATAGTAAAAGTTAATTACAAACTGTTCACTGAGAGATTATATACAAAACTCTGTCGTTGCAATGAATACATTACAAAGTCGCTGAAAAGCACTTCAATGCAATAAAAACTGAAGAATAGTAAATGTTGATTACAAACTAATCACTGAGAAGTTACATACAAAACTTTGCAGTTGCATTGAAAATGCTACTAAGAAGCTGAAAAGCACTTTAAGGCAATAAAAAACTAAACCTGCTATTACTGACTAGTAAGTCATGATTTCAGTGCATAAACTCTTTTCCCATGTATACAACTGCAAAATGAACATATTGGAATGGTAGAACATGTTTAGAAATTGGCCATTCAGAAGTTAAATACAATTCTTTGCCGTTAATTTGAAAACATTACAAAGGCGCTGAAAAGCACTTTAAGGCAATAAAAAACTGAACATTTTTTTACGGACTTGTATTGAACAATTCCAGTGCCAAAACAACTTTCCAATGCATAAACAATCTATGAGACCACGTTAGATTAGTAAAACTGATTGAAAACTGATCGCTGAGAGGTTACATACAAAACTTTGCAGTTGCATTGAAAATGCTACTAAGAAGCTGAAAAGCACTTTAAGGCAATAAAAAACTAAACCTGCTATTACTGACTAGTAAGTCATGATTTCAGTGCATAAACTCTTTTCCCATGTATACACCTCCAAAATGAACATATTGAAAAGGTAGAACATGTTTACAAAATGGTCATTCAGAAGTTAAATACAATTCTTTGCCGTTGCTTTGAAAACGTTACAAAGGCTTATGGACTTGTAACCAATGAGAACATATTAGAATAGTAAAAGTTAATTACAAACTGTTCACTGAGAGATTATATACAAAACTCTGTCGTTGCAATGAATACATTACAAAGTCGCTGAAAAGCACTTCAATGCAATAAAAACTGAAGAATAGTAAATGTTGATTACAAACTAATCACTGAGAAGTTACATACAAAACTTTGCAGTTGCATTGAAAATGCTACTAAGAAGCTGAAAAGCACTTTAAGGCAATAAAAAACTAAACCTGCTATTACTGACTAGTAAGTCATGATTTCAGTGCATAAACTCTTTTCCCATGTATACAACTGCAAAATGAACATATTGGAATGGTAGAACATGTTTAGAAATTGGCCATTCAGAAGTTAAATACAATTCTTTGCCGTTGCTTTGAAAACGTTACAAAGGCGCTGAAAAGCACTTTAAGGCAATAAAAAACTGAACATTTTTTTACGGACTTGTATTGAACAATTCCAGTGCCAAAACAACTTTCCAATGCATAAACAATCTATGAGACCACGTTAGATTAGTAAAACTGATTGAAAACTGATCGCTGAGAGGTTACATACAAAACTTTGCAGTTGCATTGAAAATGCTACTAAGAAGCTGAAAAGCACTTTAAGGCAATAAAAAACTAAACCTGCTATTACTGACTAGTAAGTCATGATTTCAGTGCATAAACTCTTTTCCCATGTATACAACTGCAAAATGAACATATTGAAATGGTAGAACATGTTTAGAAAATGGCCATTCAGAAGTTAAATACAATTCTTTGCCGTTAATTTGAAAACGTTACAAAGGCGCTGAAAAGCACTTTAAGGCAATAAAAAACTGAACATACTTTTACGGACTTGTATTGGACAATTCCAGTGCCAAAACAACTTTCCAATGGATAAACAATCTATGAGACCACGTTAGATTAGTAAAACTGATTGAAAACTGATCGCTGAGAGGGTACATACAAAACTTTGCAGTTGCATTGAAAATGCTACTAAGAAGCTGAAAAGCACTTTAAGGCAATAAAAAACTAAACCTGCTATTACTGACTAGTAAGTCATGATTTCAGTGCATAAACTCTTTTCCCATGTATACAACTCCAAAATGAACATATTGAAAAGGTAGAACATGTTTACAAAATGGTCATTCAGAAGTTAAATACAATTCTTTGCCGTTGCTTTGAAAACGTTACAAAGGCTTATGGACTTGTAACCAATGAGAACATATTAGAATAGTAAAAGTTAATTACAAACTGTTCACTGAGAGATTATATACAAAACTCTGTCGTTGCAATGAATACATTACAAAGTCGCTGAAAAGCACTTCAATGCAATAAAAACTGAAGAATAGTAAATGTTGATTACAAACTAATCACTGAGAAGTTACATACAAAACTTTGCAGTTGCATTGAAAATGCTACTAAGAAGCTGAAAAGCACTTTAACTGAAAAATGAACATATTGGAATGGTAGAACATGTTTAGAAATTGGCCATTCAGAAGTTAAATACAATTCTTTGCCGTTAATTTGAAAACGTTACAAAGGCGCTGAAAAGCACTTTAAGGCAATAAAAAACTGAACATACTTTTACGGACTTGTATTGAACAATTCCAGTGCCAAAACAACTTTCTAATGCATAAACAATCTATGAGACCACGTTAGATTAGTAAAACTGATTGAAAACTGATCGCTGAGAGGTTACATACAAAACTTTGCAGTTGCATTGAAAATGCTACTAAGAAGCTGAAAAGCACTTTAAGGCAATAAAAAACTAAACCTGCTATTACTGACTAGTAAGTCATGATTTCAGTGCATAAACTCTTTTCCCATGTATACAACTCCAAAATGAACATATTGAAAAGGTAGAACATGTTTACAAAATGGTCATTCAGAAGTTAAATACAATTCTTTGCCGTTGCTTTGAAAACGTTACAAAGGCTTATGGACTTGTAACCAATGAGAACATATTAGAATAGTAAAAGTTAATTACAAACTGTTCACTGAGAGATTATATACAAAACTCTGTCGTTGCAATGAATACATTACAAAGTCGCTGAAAAGCACTTCAATGCAATAAAAACTGAAGAATAGTAAATGTTGATTACAAACTAATCACTGAGAAGTTACATACAAAACTTTGCAGTTGCATTGAAAATGCTACTAAGAAGCTGAAAAGCACTTTAAGGCAATAAAAAACTAAACCTGCTATTACTGACTAGTAAGTCATGATTTCAGTGCATAAACTCTTTTCCCATGTATACAACTGCAAAATGAACATATTGAAATGGTAGAACATGTTTAGAAAATGGCCATTCAGAAGTTAAATACAATTCTTTGCCGTTAATTTGAAAACGTTACAAAGGCGCTGAAAAGCACTTTAAGGCAATAAAAAACTGAACATACTTTTACGGACTTGTATTGGACAATTCCAGTGCCAAAACAACTTTCCAATGCATAAACAATCTATGAGACCACGTTAGATTAGTAAAACTGATTGAAAACTGATCGCTGAGAGGGTACATACAAAACTTTGCAGTTGCATTGAAAATGCTACTAAGAAGCTGAAAAGCACTTTAAGGCAATAAAAAACTAAACCTGCTATTACTGACTAGTAAGTCATGATTTCAGTGCATAAACTCTTTTCCCATGTATACAACTCCAAAATGAACATATTGAAAAGGTAGAACATGTTTACAAAATGGTCATTCAGAAGTTAAATACAATTCTTTGCCGTTGCTTTGAAAACGTTACAAAGGCTTATGGACTTGTAACCAATGAGAACATATTAGAATAGTAAAAGTTAATTACAAACTGTTCACTGAGAGATTATATACAAAACTCTGTCGTTGCAATGAATACATTACAAAGTCGCTGAAAAGCACTTCAATGCAATAAAAACTGAAGAATAGTAAATGTTGATTACAAACTAATCACTGAGAAGTTACATACAAAACTTTGCAGTTGCATTGAAAATGCTACTAAGAAGCTGAAAAGCACTTTAACTGAAAAATGAACATATTGGAATGGTAGAACATGTTTAGAAATTGGCCATTCAGAAGTTAAATACAATTCTTTGCCGTTAATTTGAAAACGTTACAAAGGCGCTGAAAAGCACTTTAAGGCAATAAAAAACTGAACATACTTTTACGGACTTGTATTGAACAATTCCAGTGCCAAAACAACTTTCTAATGCATAAACAATCTATGAGACCACGTTAGATTAGTAAAACTGATTGAAAACTGATCGCTGAGAGGTTACATACAAAACTTTGCAGTTGCATTGAAAATGCTACTAAGAAGCTGAAAAGCACTTTAAGGCAATAAAAAACTAAACCTGCTATTACTGACTAGTAAGTCATGATTTCAGTGCATAAACTCTTTTCCCATGTATACAACTCCAAAATGAACATATTGAAAAGGTAGAACATGTTTACAAAATGGTCATTCAGAAGTTAAATACAATTCTTTGCCGTTGCTTTGAAAACGTTACAAAGGCTTATGGACTTGTAACCAATGAGAACATATTAGAATAGTAAAAGTTAATTACAAACTGTTCACTGAGAGATTATATACAAAACTCTGTCGTTGCAATGAATACATTACAAAGTCGCTGAAAAGCACTTCAATGCAATAAAAACTGAAGAATAGTAAATGTTGATTGAAAACTAATCACTGAGAAGTTACATACAAAACTTTGCAGTTGCATTGAAAATGCTACTAAGAAGCTGAAAAGCACTTTAAGGCAATAAAAAACTAAACCTGCTATTACTGACTAGTAAGTCATGATTTCAGTGCATAAACTCTTTTCCCATGTATACAACTGCAAAATGAACATATTGAAATGGTAGAACATGTTTAGAAAATGGCCATTCAGAAGTTAAATACAATTCTTTGCCGTTAATTTGAAAACGTTACAAAGGCGCTGAAAAGCACTTTAAGGCAATAAAAAACTGAACATACTTTTACGGACTTGTATTGGACAATTCCAGTGCCAAAACAACTTTCCAATGCATAAACAATCTATGAGACCACGTTAGATTAGTAAAACTGATTGAAAACTGATCGCTGAGAGGGTACATACAAAACTTTGCAGTTGCATTGAAAATGCTACTAAGAAGCTGAAAAGCACTTTAAGGCAATAAAAAACTAAACCTGCTATTACTGACTAGTAAGTCATGATTTCAGTGCATAAACTCTTTTCCCATGTATACAACTCCAAAATGAACATATTGAAAAGGTAGAACATGTTTACAAAATGGTCATTCAGAAGTTAAATACAATTCTTTGCCGTTGCTTTGAAAACGTTACAAAGGCTTATGGACTTGTAACCAATGAGAACATATTAGAATAGTAAAAGTTAATTACAAACTGTTCACTGAGAGATTATATACAAAACTCTGTCGTTGCAATGAATACATTACAAAGTCGCTGAAAAGCACTTCAATGCAATAAAAACTGAAGAATAGTAAATGTTGATTACAAACTAATCACTGAGAAGTTACATACAAAACTTTGCAGTTGCATTGAAAATGCTACTAAGAAGCTGAAAAGCACTTTAACTGAAAAATGAACATATTGGAATGGTAGAACATGTTTAGAAATTGGCCATTCAGAAGTTAAATACAATTCTTTGCCGTTAATTTGAAAACGTTACAAAGGCGCTGAAAAGCACTTTAAGGCAATAAAAAACTGAACATACTTTTACGGACTTGTATTGAACAATTCCAGTGCCAAAACAACTTTCTAATGCATAAACAATCTATGAGACCACGTTAGATTAGTAAAACTGATTGAAAACTGATCGCTGAGAGGTTACATACAAAACTTTGCAGTTGCATTGAAAATGCTACTAAGAAGCTGAAAAGCACTTTAAGGCAATAAAAAACTAAACCTGCTATTACTGACTAGTAAGTCATGATTTCAGTGCATAAACTCTTTTCCCATGTATACAACTCCAAAATGAACATATTGAAAAGGTAGAACATGTTTACAAAATGGTCATTCAGAAGTTAAATACAATTCTTTGCCGTTGCTTTGAAAACGTTACAAAGGCTTATGGACTTGTAACCAATGAGAACATATTAGAATAGTAAAAGTTAATTACAAACTGTTCACTGAGAGATTATATACAAAACTCTGTCGTTGCAATGAATACATTACAAAGTCGCTGAAAAGCACTTCAATGCAATAAAAACTGAAGAATAGTAAATGTTGATTACAAACTAATCACTGAGAAGTTACATACAAAACTTTGCAGTTGCATTGAAAATGCTACTAAGAAGCTGAAAAGCACTTTAACTGAAAAATGAACATATTGGAATGGTAGAACATGTTTAGAAATTGGCCATTCAGAAGTTAAATACAATTCTTTGCCGTTAATTTGAAAACGTTACAAAGGCGCTGAAAAGCACTTTAAGGCAATAAAAAACTGAACATACTTTTACGGACTTGTATTGAACAATTCCAGTGCCAAAACAACTTTCTAATGCATAAACAATCTATGAGACCACGTTAGATTAGTAAAACTGATTGAAAACTGATCGCTGAGAGGTTACATACAAAACTTTGCAGTTGCATTGAAAATGCTACTAAGAAGCTGAAAAGCACTTTAAGGCAATAAAAAACTAAACCTGCTATTACTGACTAGTAAGTCATGATTTCAGTGCATAAACTCTTTTCCCATGTATACAACTCCAAAATGAACATATTGAAAAGGTAGAACATGTTTACAAAATGGTCATTCAGAAGTTAAATACAATTCTTTGCCGTTGCTTTGAAAACGTTACAAAGGCTTATGGACTTGTAACCAATGAGAACATATTAGAATAGTAAAAGTTAATTACAAACTGTTCACTGAGAGATTATATACAAAACTCTGTCGTTGCAATGAATACATTACAAAGTCGCTGAAAAGCACTTCAATGCAATAAAAACTGAAGAATAGTAAATGTTGATTACAAACTAATCACTGAGAAGTTACATACAAAACTTTGCAGTTGCATTGAAAATGCTACTAAGAAGCTGAAAAGCACTTTAAGGCAATAAAAAACTAAACCTGCTATTACTGACTAGTAAGTCATGATTTCAGTGCATAAACTCTTTTCCCATGTATACAACTGCAAAATGAACATATTGAAATGGTAGAACATGTTTAGAAAATGGCCATTCAGAAGTTAAATACAATTCTTTGCCGTTAATTTGAAAACGTTACAAAGGCGCTGAAAAGCACTTTAAGGCAATAAAAAACTGAACATACTTTTACGGACTTGTATTGGACAATTCCAGTGCCAAAACAACTTTCCAATGCATAAACAATCTATGAGACCACGTTAGATTAGTAAAACTGATTGAAAACTGATCGCTGAGAGGGTACATACAAAACTTTGCAGTTGCATTGAAAATGCTACTAAGAAGCTGAAAAGCACTTTAAGGCAATAAAAAACTAAACCTGCTATTACTGACTAGTAAGTCATGATTTCAGTGCATAAACTCTTTTCCCATGTATACAACTCCAAAATGAACATATTGAAAAGGTAGAACATGTTTACAAAATGGTCATTCAGAAGTTAAATACAATTCTTTGCCGTTGCTTTGAAAACGTTACAAAGGCTTATGGACTTGTAACCAATGAGAACATATTAGAATAGTAAAAGTTAATTACAAACTGTTCACTGAGAGATTATATACAAAACTCTGTCGTTGCAATGAATACATTACAAAGTCGCTGAAAAGCACTTCAATGCAATAAAAACTGAAGAATAGTAAATGTTGATTACAAACTAATCATTGAGAAGTTACATACAAAACTTTGCAGTTGCATTGAAAATGCTACTAAGAAGCTGAAAAGCACTTTAAGGCAATAAAAAACAACCTGCTATTACTGACTAGTAAGTCATGATTTCAGTGCATAAACTCTTTTCCCATGTATACAACTGCAAAATGAACATATTGAAATGGTAGAACATGTTTAGAAAATGGCCATTCAGAAGTTAAATACAATTCTTTGCCGTTAATTTGAAAACGTTACAAAGGCGCTGAAAAGCACTTTAAGGCAATAAAAAACTGAACATACTTTTACGGACTTGTATTGGACAATTCCAGTGCCAAAACAACTTTCCAATGCATAAACAATCTATGAGACCACGTTAGATTAGTAAAACTGATTGAAAACTGATCGCTGAGAGGGTACATACAAAACTTTGCAGTTGCATTGAAAATGCTACTAAGAAGCTGAAAAGCACTTTAAGGCAATAAAAAACTAAACCTGCTATTACTGACTAGTAAGTCATGATTTCAGTGCATAAACTCTTTTCCCATGTATACAACTCCAAAATGAACATATTGAAAAGGTAGAACATGTTTACAAAATGGTCATTCAGAAGTTAAATACAATTCTTTGCCGTTGCTTTGAAAACGTTACAAAGGCTTATGGACTTGTAACCAATGAGAACATATTAGAATAGTAAAAGTTAATTACAAACTGTTCACTGAGAGATTATATACAAAACTCTGTCGTTGCAATGAATACATTACAAAGTCGCTGAAAAGCACTTCAATGCAATAAAAACTGAAGAATAGTAAATGTTGATTACAAACTAATCACTGAGAAGTTACATACAAAACTTTGCAGTTGCATTGAAAATGCTACTAAGAAGCTGAAAAGCACTTTAACTGAAAAATGAACATATTGGAATGGTAGAACATGTTTAGAAATTGGCCATTCAGAAGTTAAATACAATTCTTTGCCGTTAATTTGAAAACGTTACAAAGGCGCTGAAAAGCACTTTAAGGCAATAAAAAACTGAACATACTTTTACGGACTTGTATTGAACAATTCCAGTGGCAAAACAACTTTCCAATGCATAAACAATCTATGAGACCACGTTAGATTAGTAAAACTGATTGAAAACTGATCGCTGAGAGGTAACTACAAAACTTTGCAGTTGCATTGAAAATGCTACTAAGAAGCTGAAAAGCACTTTAAGGCAATAAAAAACTAAACCTGCTATTACTGACTAGTAAGTCATGATTTCAGTGCATAAACTCTTTTCCCATGTATACAACTGCAAAATGAACATATTGGAATGGTAGAACATGTTTAGAAAATGGCCATTCAGAAGTTAAATACAATTCTTTGCCGTTAATTTGAAAACGTTACAAAGGCGCTGAAAAGCACTTTAAGGCAATAAAAAACTGAACATACTTTTACGGACTTGTATTGGACAATTCCAGTGCCAAAACAACTTTCCAATGCATAAACAATCTATGAGACCACGTTAGATTAGTAAAACTGATTGAAAACTGATCGCTGAGAGGTTACATACAAAACTTTGCAGTTGCATTGAAAATGCTACTAAGAAGCTGAAAAGCACTTTAAGGCAATAAAAAACTAAACCTGCTATTACTGACTAGTAAGTCATGATTTCAGTGCATAAACTCTTTTCCCATGTATACAACTGCAAAATGAACATATTGAAATGGTAGAACATGTTTAGAAAATGGCCATTCAGAAGTTAAATACAATTCTTTGCCGTTAATTTGAAAACGTTACAAAGGCGCTGAAAAGCACTTTAAGGCAATAAAAAACTGAACATACTTTTACGGACTTGTATTGGACAATTCCAGTGCCAAAACAACTTTCCAATGCATAAACAATCTATGAGACCACGTTAGATTAGTAAAACTGATTGAAAACTGATCGCTGAGAGGTTACATACAAAACTTTGCAGTTGCATTGAAAATGCTACTAAGAAGCTGAAAAGCACTTTAAGGCAATAAAAAACTAAACCTGCTATTACTGACTAGTAAGTCATGATTTCAGTGCATAAACTCTTTTCCCATGTATACAACTCCAAAATGAACATATTGAAAAGGTAGAACATGTTTACAAAATGGTCATTCAGAAGTTAAATACAATTCTTTGCCGTTGCTTTGAAAACGTTACAAAGGCTTATGGACTTGTAACCAATGAGAACATATTAGAATAGTAAAAGTTAATTACAAACTGTTCACTGAGAGATTATATACAAAACTCTGTCGTTGCAATGAATACATTACAAAGTCGCTGAAAAGCACTTCAATGCAATAAAAACTGAAGAATAGTAAATGTTGATTACAAACTAATCACTGAGAAGTTACATACAAAACTTTGCAGTTGCATTGAAAATGCTACTAAGAAGCTGAAAAGCACTTTAAGGCAATAAAAAACTAAACCTGCTATTACTGACTAGTAAGTCATGATTTCAGTGCATAAACTCTTTTCCCATGTATACAACTGCAAAATGAACATATTGAAATGGTAGAACATGTTTAGAAAATGGCCATTCAGAAGTTAAATACAATTCTTTGCCGTTAATTTGAAAACGTTACAAAGGCGCTGAAAAGCACTTTAAGGCAATAAAAAACTGAACATACTTTTACGGACTTGTATTGGACAATTCCAGTGCCAAAACAACTTTCCAATGCATAAACAATCTATGAGACCACGTTAGATTAGTAAAACTGATTGAAAACTGATCGCTGAGAGGGTACATACAAAACTTTGCAGTTGCATTGAAAATGCTACTAAGAAGCTGAAAAGCACTTTAAGGCAATAAAAAACTAAACCTGCTATTACTGACTAGTAAGTCATGATTTCAGTGCATAAACTCTTTTCCCATGTATACAACTCCAAAATGAACATATTGAAAAGGTAGAACATGTTTACAAAATGGTCATTCAGAAGTTAAATACAATTCTTTGCCGTTGCTTTGAAAACGTTACAAAGGCTTATGGACTTGTAACCAATGAGAACATATTAGAATAGTAAAAGTTAATTACAAACTGTTCACTGAGAGATTATATACAAAACTCTGTCGTTGCAATGAATACATTACAAAGTCGCTGAAAAGCACTTCAATGCAATAAAAACTGAAGAATAGTAAATGTTGATTACAAACTAATCACTGAGAAGTTACATACAAAACTTTGCAGTTGCATTGAAAATGCTACTAAGAAGCTGAAAAGCACTTTAACTGAAAAATGAACATATTGGAATGGTAGAACATGTTTAGAAATTGGCCATTCAGAAGTTAAATACAATTCTTTGCCGTTAATTTGAAAACGTTACAAAGGCGCTGAAAAGCACTTTAAGGCAATAAAAAACTGAACATACTTTTACGGACTTGTATTGAACAATTCCAGTGCCAAAACAACTTTCTAATGCATAAACAATCTATGAGACCACGTTAGATTAGTAAAACTGATTGAAAACTGATCGCTGAGAGGTTACATACAAAACTTTGCAGTTGCATTGAAAATGCTACTAAGAAGCTGAAAAGCACTTTAAGGCAATAAAAAACTAAACCTGCTATTACTGACTAGTAAGTCATGATTTCAGTGCATAAACTCTTTTCCCATGTATACAACTCCAAAATGAACATATTGAAAAGGTAGAACATGTTTACAAAATGGTCATTCAGAAGTTAAATACAATTCTTTGCCGTTGCTTTGAAAACGTTACAAAGGCTTATGGACTTGTAACCAATGAGAACATATTAGAATAGTAAAAGTTAATTACAAACTGTTCACTGAGAGATTATATACAAAACTCTGTCGTTGCAATGAATACATTACAAAGTCGCTGAAAAGCACTTCAATGCAATAAAAACTGAAGAATAGTAAATGTTGATTACAAACTAATCACTGAGAAGTTACATACAAAACTTTGCAGTTGCATTGAAAATGCTACTAAGAAGCTGAAAAGCACTTTAAGGCAATAAAAAACTAAACCTGCTATTACTAACTAGTAAGTCATGATTTCAGTGCATAAACTCTTTTCCCATGTATACAACTGCAAAATGAACATATTGAAATGGTAGAACATGTTTAGAAAATGGCCATTCAGAAGTTAAATACAATTCTTTGCCGTTAATTTGAAAACGTTACAAAGGCGCTGAAAAGCACTTTAAGGCAATAAAAAACTGAACATACTTTTACGGACTTGTATTGGACAATTCCAGTGCCAAAACAACTTTCCAATGCATAAACAATCTATGAGACCACGTTAGATTAGTAAAACTGATTGAAAACTGATCGCTGAGAGGTTACATACAAAACTTTGCAGTTGCATTGAAAATGCTACTAAGAAGCTGAAAAGCACTTTAAGGCAATAAAAAACTAAACCTGCTATTACTGACTAGTAAGTCATGATTTCAGTGCATAAACTCTTTTCCCATGTATACAACTCCAAAATGAACATATTGAAAAGGTAGAACATGTTTACAAAATGGTCATTCAGAAGTTAAATACAATTCTTTGCCGTTGCTTTGAAAACGTTACAAAGGCTTATGGACTTGTAACCAATGAGAACATATTAGAATAGTAAAAGTTAATTACAAACTGTTCACTGAGAGATTATATACAAAACTCTGTCGTTGCAATGAATACATTACAAAGTCGCTGAAAAGCACTTCAATGCAATAAAAACTGAAGAATAGTAAATGTTGATTACAAACTAATCACTGAGAAGTTACATACAAAACTTTGCAGTTGCATTGAAAATGCTACTAAGAAGCTGAAAAGCACTTTAAGGCAATAAAAAACTAAACCTGCTATTACTGACTAGTAAGTCATGATTTCAGTGCATAAACTCTTTTCCCATGTATACAACTGCAAAATGAACATATTGAAATGGTAGAACATGTTTAGAAAATGGCCATTCAGAAGTTAAATACAATTCTTTGCCGTTAATTTGAAAACGTTACAAAGGCGCTGAAAAGCACTTTAAGGCAATAAAAAACTGAACATACTTTTACGGACTTGTATTGGACAATTCCAGTGCCAAAACAACTTTCCAATGCATAAACAATCTATGAGACCACGTTAGATTAGTAAAACTGATTGAAAACTGATCGCTGAGAGGTTACATACAAAACTTTGCAGTTGCATTGAAAATGCTACTAAGAAGCTGAAAAGCACTTTAAGGCAATAAAAAACTAAACCTGCTATTACTGACTAGTAAGTCATGATTTCAGTGCATAAACTCTTTTCCCATGTATACAACTCCAAAATGAACATATTGAAAAGGTAGAACATGTTTACAAAATGGTCATTCAGAAGTTAAATACAATTCTTTGCCGTTGCTTTGAAAACGTTACAAAGGCTTATGGACTTGTAACCAATGAGAACATATTAGAATAGTAAAAGTTAATTACAAACTGTTCACTGAGAGATTATATACAAAACTCTGTCGTTGCAATGAATACATTACAAAGTCGCTGAAAAGCACTTCAATGCAATAAAAACTGAAGAATAGTAAATGTTGATTACAAACTAATCACTGAGAAGTTACATACAAAACTTTGCAGTTGCATTGAAAATGCTACTAAGAAGCTGAAAAGCACTTTAAGGCAATAAAAAACTAAACCTGCTATTACTGACTAGTAAGTCATGATTTCAGTGCATAAACTCTTTTCCCATGTATACAACTGCAAAATGAACATATTGAAATGGTAGAACATGTTTAGAAAATGGCCATTCAGAAGTTAAATACAATTCTTTGCCGTTAATTTGAAAACGTTACAAAGGCGCTGAAAAGCACTTTAAGGCAATAAAAAACTGAACATACTTTTACGGACTTGTATTGGACAATTCCAGTGCCAAAACAACTTTCCAATGCATAAACAATCTATGAGACCACGTTAGATTAGTAAAACTGATTGAAAACTGATCGCTGAGAGGGTACATACAAAACTTTGCAGTTGCATTGAAAATGCTACTAAGAAGCTGAAAAGCACTTTAAGGCAATAAAAAACTAAACCTGCTATTACTGACTAGTAAGTCATGATTTCAGTGCATAAACTCTTTTCCCATGTATACAACTCCAAAATGAACATATTGAAAAGGTAGAACATGTTTACAAAATGGTCATTCAGAAGTTAAATACAATTCTTTGCCGTTGCTTTGAAAACGTTACAAAGGCTTATGGACTTGTAACCAATGAGAACATATTAGAATAGTAAAAGTTAATTACAAACTGTTCACTGAGAGATTATATACAAAACTCTGTCGTTGCAATGAATACATTACAAAGTCGCTGAAAAGCACTTCAATGCAATAAAAACTGAAGAATAGTAAATGTTGATTACAAACTAATCACTGAGAAGTTACATACAAAACTTTGCAGTTGCATTGAAAATGCTACTAAGAAGCTGAAAAGCACTTTAACTGAAAAATGAACATATTGGAATGGTAGAACATGTTTAGAAATTGGCCATTCAGAAGTTAAATACAATTCTTTGCCGTTAATTTGAAAACGTTACAAAGGCGCTGAAAAGCACTTTAAGGCAATAAAAAACTGAACATACTTTTACGGACTTGTATTGAACAATTCCAGTGCCAAAACAACTTTCTAATGCATAAACAATCTATGAGACCACGTTAGATTAGTAAAACTGATTGAAAACTGATCGCTGAGAGGTTACATACAAAACTTTGCAGTTGCATTGAAAATGCTACTAAGAAGCTGAAAAGCACTTTAAGGCAATAAAAAACTAAACCTGCTATTACTGACTAGTAAGTCATGATTTCAGTGCATAAACTCTTTTCCCATGTATACAACTCCAAAATGAACATATTGAAAAGGTAGAACATGTTTACAAAATGGTCATTCAGAAGTTAAATACAATTCTTTGCCGTTGCTTTGAAAACGTTACAAAGGCTTATGGACTTGTAACCAATGAGAACATATTAGAATAGTAAAAGTTAATTACAAACTGTTCACTGAGAGATTATATACAAAACTCTGTCGTTGCAATGAATACATTACAAAGTCGCTGAAAAGCACTTCAATGCAATAAAAACTGAAGAATAGTAAATGTTGATTACAAACTAATCACTGAGAAGTTACATACAAAACTTTGCAGTTGCATTGAAAATGCTACTAAGAAGCTGAAAAGCACTTTAAGGCAATAAAAAACTAAACCTGCTATTACTAACTAGTAAGTCATGATTTCAGTGCATAAACTCTTTTCCCATGTATACAACTGCAAAATGAACATATTGAAATGGTAGAACATGTTTAGAAAATGGCCATTCAGAAGTTAAATACAATTCTTTGCCGTTAATTTGAAAACGTTACAAAGGCGCTGAAAAGCACTTTAAGGCAATAAAAAACTGAACATACTTTTACGGACTTGTATTGGACAATTCCAGTGCCAAAACAACTTTCCAATGCATAAACAATCTATGAGACCACGTTAGATTAGTAAAACTGATTGAAAACTGATCGCTGAGAGGTTACATACAAAACTTTGCAGTTGCATTGAAAATGCTACTAAGAAGCTGAAAAGCACTTTAAGGCAATAAAAAACTAAACCTGCTATTACTGACTAGTAAGTCATGATTTCAGTGCATAAACTCTTTTCCCATGTATACAACTCCAAAATGAACATATTGAAAAGGTAGAACATGTTTACAAAATGGTCATTCAGAAGTTAAATACAATTCTTTGCCGTTGCTTTGAAAACGTTACAAAGGCTTATGGACTTGTAACCAATGAGAACATATTAGAATAGTAAAAGTTAATTACAAACTGTTCACTGAGAGATTATATACAAAACTCTGTCGTTGCAATGAATACATTACAAAGTCGCTGAAAAGCACTTCAATGCAATAAAAACTGAAGAATAGTAAATGTTGATTACAAACTAATCACTGAGAAGTTACATACAAAACTTTGCAGTTGCATTGAAAATGCTACTAAGAAGCTGAAAAGCACTTTAAGGCAATAAAAAACTAAACCTGCTATTACTGACTAGTAAGTCATGATTTCAGTGCATAAACTCTTTTCCCATGTATACAACTGCAAAATGAACATATTGAAATGGTAGAACATGTTTAGAAAATGGCCATTCAGAAGTTAAATACAATTCTTTGCCGTTAATTTGAAAACGTTACAAAGGCGCTGAAAAGCACTTTAAGGCAATAAAAAACTGAACATACTTTTACGGACTTGTATTGGACAATTCCAGTGCCAAAACAACTTTCCAATGCATAAACAATCTATGAGACCACGTTAGATTAGTAAAACTGATTGAAAACTGATCGCTGAGAGGGTACATACAAAACTTTGCAGTTGCATTGAAAATGCTACTAAGAAGCTGAAAAGCACTTTAAGGCAATAAAAAACTAAACCTGCTATTACTGACTAGTAAGTCATGATTTCAGTGCATAAACTCTTTTCCCATGTATACAACTCCAAAATGAACATATTGAAAAGGTAGAACATGTTTACAAAATGGTCATTCAGAAGTTAAATACAATTCTTTGCCGTTGCTTTGAAAACGTTACAAAGGCTTATGGACTTGTAACCAATGAGAACATATTAGAATAGTAAAAGTTAATTACAAACTGTTCACTGAGAGATTATATACAAAACTCTGTCGTTGCAATGAATACATTACAAAGTCGCTGAAAAGCACTTCAATGCAATAAAAACTGAAGAATAGTAAATGTTGATTACAAACTAATCACTGAGAAGTTACATACAAAACTTTGCAGTTGCATTGAAAATGCTACTAAGAAGCTGAAAAGCACTTTAACTGAAAAATGAACATATTGGAATGGTAGAACATGTTTAGAAATTGGCCATTCAGAAGTTAAATACAATTCTTTGCCGTTAATTTGAAAACGTTACAAAGGCGCTGAAAAGCACTTTAAGGCAATAAAAAACTGAACATACTTTTACGGACTTGTATTGAACAATTCCAGTGCCAAAACAACTTTCTAATGCATAAACAATCTATGAGACCACGTTAGATTAGTAAAACTGATTGAAAACTGATCGCTGAGAGGTTACATACAAAACTTTGCAGTTGCATTGAAAATGCTACTAAGAAGCTGAAAAGCACTTTAAGGCAATAAAAAACTAAACCTGCTATTACTGACTAGTAAGTCATGATTTCAGTGCATAAACTCTTTTCCCATGTATACAACTCCAAAATGAACATATTGAAAAGGTAGAACATGTTTACAAAATGGTCATTCAGAAGTTAAATACAATTCTTTGCCGTTGCTTTGAAAACGTTACAAAGGCTTATGGACTTGTAACCAATGAGAACATATTAGAATAGTAAAAGTTAATTACAAACTGTTCACTGAGAGATTATATACAAAACTCTGTCGTTGCAATGAATACATTACAAAGTCGCTGAAAAGCACTTCAATGCAATAAAAACTGAAGAATAGTAAATGTTGATTACAAACTAATCACTGAGAAGTTACATACAAAACTTTGCAGTTGCATTGAAAATGCTACTAAGAAGCTGAAAAGCACTTTAAGGCAATAAAAAACTAAACCTGCTATTACTGACTAGTAAGTCATGATTTCAGTGCATAAACTCTTTTCCCATGTATACAACTGCAAAATGAACATATTGAAATGGTAGAACATGTTTAGAAAATGGCCATTCAGAAGTTAAATACAATTCTTTGCCGTTAATTTGAAAACGTTACAAAGGCGCTGAAAAGCACTTTAAGGCAATAAAAAACTGAACATACTTTTACGGACTTGTATTGGACAATTCCAGTGCCAAAACAACTTTCCAATGCATAAACAATCTATGAGACCACGTTAGATTAGTAAAACTGATTGAAAACTGATCGCTGAGAGGGTACATACAAAACTTTGCAGTTGCATTGAAAATGCTACTAAGAAGCTGAAAAGCACTTTAAGGCAATAAAAAACTAAACCTGCTATTACTGACTAGTAAGTCATGATTTCAGTGCATAAACTCTTTTCCCATGTATACAACTCCAAAATGAACATATTGAAAAGGTAGAACATGTTTACAAAATGGTCATTCAGAAGTTAAATACAATTCTTTGCCGTTGCTTTGAAAACGTTACAAAGGCTTATGGACTTGTAACCAATGAGAACATATTAGAATAGTAAAAGTTAATTACAAACTGTTCACTGAGAGATTATATACAAAACTCTGTCGTTGCAATGAATACATTACAAAGTCGCTGAAAAGCACTTCAATGCAATAAAAACTGAAGAATAGTAAATGTTGATTACAAACTAATCACTGAGAAGTTACATACAAAACTTTGCAGTTGCATTGAAAATGCTACTAAGAAGCTGAAAAGCACTTTAACTGAAAAATGAACATATTGGAATGGTAGAACATGTTTAGAAATTGGCCATTCAGAAGTTAAATACAATTCTTTGCCGTTAATTTGAAAACGTTACAAAGGCGCTGAAAAGCACTTTAAGGCAATAAAAAACTGAACATACTTTTACGGACTTGTATTGAACAATTCCAGTGCCAAAACAACTTTCTAATGCATAAACAATCTATGAGACCACGTTAGATTAGTAAAACTGATTGAAAACTGATCGCTGAGAGGTTACATACAAAACTTTGCAGTTGCATTGAAAATGCTACTAAGAAGCTGAAAAGCACTTTAAGGCAATAAAAAACTAAACCTGCTATTACTGACTAGTAAGTCATGATTTCAGTGCATAAACTCTTTTCCCATGTATACAACTCCAAAATGAACATATTGAAAAGGTAGAACATGTTTACAAAATGGTCATTCAGAAGTTAAATACAATTCTTTGCCGTTGCTTTGAAAACGTTACAAAGGCTTATGGACTTGTAACCAATGAGAACATATTAGAATAGTAAAAGTTAATTACAAACTGTTCACTGAGAGATTATATACAAAACTCTGTCGTTGCAATGAATACATTACAAAGTCGCTGAAAAGCACTTCAATGCAATAAAAACTGAAGAATAGTAAATGTTGATTACAAACTAATCACTGAGAAGTTACATACAAAACTTTGCAGTTGCATTGAAAATGCTACTAAGAAGCTGAAAAGCACTTTAAGGCAATAAAAAACTAAACCTGCTATTACTGACTAGTAAGTCATGATTTCAGTGCATAAACTCTTTTCCCATGTATACAACTGCAAAATGAACATATTGAAATGGTAGAACATGTTTAGAAAATGGCCATTCAGAAGTTAAATACAATTCTTTGCCGTTAATTTGAAAACGTTACAAAGGCGCTGAAAAGCACTTTAAGGCAATAAAAAACTGAACATACTTTTACGGACTTGTATTGGACAATTCCAGTGCCAAAACAACTTTCCAATGCATAAACAATCTATGAGACCACGTTAGATTAGTAAAACTGATTGAAAACTGATCGCTGAGAGGTTACATACAAAACTTTGCAGTTGCATTGAAAATGCTACTAAGAAGCTGAAAAGCACTTTAAGGCAATAAAAAACTAAACCTGCTATTACTGACTAGTAAGTCATGATTTCAGTGCATAAACTCTTTTCCCATGTATACAACTCCAAAATGAACATATTGAAAAGGTAGAACATGTTTACAAAATGGTCATTCAGAAGTTAAATACAATTCTTTGCCGTTGCTTTGAAAACGTTACAAAGGCTTATGGACTTGTAACCAATGAGAACATATTAGAATAGTAAAAGTTAATTACAAACTGTTCACTGAGAGATTATATACAAAACTCTGTCGTTGCAATGAATACATTACAAAGTCGCTGAAAAGCACTTCAATGCAATAAAAACTGAAGAATAGTAAATGTTGATTACAAACTAATCATTGAGAAGTTACATACAAAACTTTGCAGTTGCATTGAAAATGCTACTAAGAAGCTGAAAAGCACTTTAAGGCAATAAAAAACAACCTGCTATTACTGACTAGTAAGTCATGATTTCAGTGCATAAACTCTTTTCCCATGTATACAACTGCAAAATGAACATATTGAAATGGTAGAACATGTTTAGAAAATGGCCATTCAGAAGTTAAATACAATTCTTTGCCGTTAATTTGAAAACGTTACAAAGGCGCTGAAAAGCACTTTAAGGCAATAAAAAACTGAACATACTTTTACGGACTTGTATTGGACAATTCCAGTGCCAAAACAACTTTCCAATGCATAAACAATCTATGAGACCACGTTAGATTAGTAAAACTGATTGAAAACTGATCGCTGAGAGGTTACATACAAAACTTTGCAGTTGCATTGAAAATGCTACTAAGAAGCTGAAAAGCACTTTAAGGCAATAAAAAACTAAACCTGCTATTACTGACTAGTAAGTCATGATTTCAGTGCATAAACTCTTTTCCCATGTATACAACTCCAAAATGAACATATTGAAAAGGTAGAACATGTTTACAAAATGGTCATTCAGAAGTTAAATACAATTCTTTGCCGTTGCTTTGAAAACGTTACAAAGGCTTATGGACTTGTAACCAATGAGAACATATTAGAATAGTAAAAGTTAATTACAAACTGTTCACTGAGAGATTATATACAAAACTCTGTCGTTGCAATGAATACATTACAAAGTCGCTGAAAAGCACTTCAATGCAATAAAAACTGAAGAATAGTAAATGTTGATTACAAACTAATCACTGAGAAGTTACATACAAAACTTTGCAGTTGCATTGAAAATGCTACTAAGAAGCTGAAAAGCACTTTAAGGCAATAAAAAACTAAACCTGCTATTACTGACTAGTAAGTCATGATTTCAGTGCATAAACTCTTTTCCCATGTATACAACTGCAAAATGAACATATTGAAATGGTAGAACATGTTTAGAAAATGGCCATTCAGAAGTTAAATACAATTCTTTGCCGTTAATTTGAAAACGTTACAAAGGCGCTGAAAAGCACTTTAAGGCAATAAAAAACTGAACATACTTTTACGGACTTGTATTGGACAATTCCAGTGCCAAAACAACTTTCCAATGCATAAACAATCTATGAGACCACGTTAGATTAGTAAAACTGATTGAAAACTGATCGCTGAGAGGTTACATACAAAACTTTGCAGTTGCATTGAAAATGCTACTAAGAAGCTGAAAAGCACTTTAAGGCAATAAAAAACTAAACCTGCTATTACTGACTAGTAAGTCATGATTTCAGTGCATAAACTCTTTTCCCATGTATACAACTGCAAAATGAACATATTGAAATGGTAGAACATGTTTAGAAAATGGCCATTCAGAAGTTAAATACAATTCTTTGCCGTTAATTTGAAAACGTTACAAAGGCGCTGAAAAGCACTTTAAGGCAATAAAAAACTGAACATACTTTTACGGACTTGTATTGGACAATTCCAGTGCCAAAACAACTTTCCAATGCATAAACAATCTATGAGACCACGTTAGATTAGTAAAACTGATTGAAAACTGATCGCTGAGAGGTTACATACAAAACTTTGCAGTTGCATTGAAAATGCTACTAAGAAGCTGAAAAGCACTTTAAGGCAATAAAAAACTAAACCTGCTATTACTGACTAGTAAGTCATGATTTCAGTGCATAAACTCTTTTCCCATGTATACAACTCCAAAATGAACATATTGAAAAGGTAGAACATGTTTACAAAATGGTCATTCAGAAGTTAAATACAATTCTTTGCCGTTGCTTTGAAAACGTTACAAAGGCTTATGGACTTGTAACCAATGAGAACATATTAGAATAGTAAAAGTTAATTACAAACTGTTCACTGAGAGATTATATACAAAACTCTGTCGTTGCAATGAATACATTACAAAGTCGCTGAAAAGCACTTCAATGCAATAAAAACTGAAGAATAGTAAATGTTGATTACAAACTAATCACTGAGAAGTTACATACAAAACTTTGCAGTTGCATTGAAAATGCTACTAAGAAGCTGAAAAGCACTTTAAGGCAATAAAAAACTAAACCTGCTATTACTGACTAGTAAGTCATGATTTCAGTGCATAAACTCTTTTCCCATGTATACAACTGCAAAATGAACATATTGAAATGGTAGAACATGTTTAGAAAATGGCCATTCAGAAGTTAAATACAATTCTTTGCCGTTAATTTGAAAACGTTACAAAGGCGCTGAAAAGCACTTTAAGGCAATAAAAAACTGAACATACTTTTACGGACTTGTATTGGACAATTCCAGTGCCAAAACAACTTTCCAATGCATAAACAATCTATGAGACCACGTTAGATTAGTAAAACTGATTGAAAACTGATCGCTGAGAGGTTACATACAAAACTTTGCAGTTGCATTGAAAATGCTACTAAGAAGCTGAAAAGCACTTTAAGGCAATAAAAAACTAAACCTGCTATTACTGACTAGTAAGTCATGATTTCAGTGCATAAACTCTTTTCCCATGTATACAACTGCAAAATGAACATATTGAAATGGTAGAACATGTTTAGAAAATGGCCATTCAGAAGTTAAATACAATTCTTTGCCGTTAATTTGAAAACGTTACAAAGGCGCTGAAAAGCACTTTAAGGCAATAAAAAACTGAACATACTTTTACGGACTTGTATAGGACAATTCCAGTGCCAAAACAACTTTCCAATGCATAAACAATCTATGAGACCACGTTAGATTAGTAAAACTGATTGAAAACTGATCGCTGAGAGGTTACATACAAAACTTTGCAGTTGCATTGAAAATGCTACTAAGAAGCTGAAAAGCACTTTAAGGCAATAAAAAACTAAACCTGCTATTACTGACTAGTAAGTCATGATTTCAGTGCATAAACTCTTTTCCCATGTATACAACTCCAAAATGAACATATTGAAAAGGTAGAACATGTTTACAAAATGGTCATTCAGAAGTTAAATACAATTCTTTGCCGTTGCTTTGAAAACGTTACAAAGGCTTATGGACTTGTAACCAATGAGAACATATTAGAATAGTAAAAGTTAATTACAAACTGTTCACTGAGAGATTATATACAAAACTCTGTCGTTGCAATGAATACATTACAAAGTCGCTGAAAAGCACTTCAATGCAATAAAAACTGAAGAATAGTAAATGTTGATTACAAACTAATCACTGAGAAGTTACATACAAAACTTTGCAGTTGCATTGAAAATGCTACTAAGAAGCTGAAAAGCACTTTAAGGCAATAAAAAACTAAACCTGCTATTACTGACTAGTAAGTCATGATTTCAGTGCATATACTCTTTTCCCATGTATACAACTCCAAAATTAACATATTGAAAAGGTAGAACATGTTTACAAAATGGTCATTCAGAAGTTAAATACAATTCTTTGCCGTTGCTTTGAAAACGTTACAAAGGCTTATGGACTTGTAACCAATGAGAACATATTAGAATAGTAAAAGTTAATTACAAACTGTTCACTGAGAGATTATATACAAAACTCTGTCGTTGCAATGAATACATTACAAAGTCGCTGAAAAGCACTTCAATGCAATAAAAACTGAAGAATAGTAAATGTTGATTACAAACTAATCACTGAGAAGTTACATACAAAACTTTGCAGTTGCATTGAAAATGCTACTAAGAAGCTGAAAAGCACTTTAAGGCAATAAAAAACTAAACCTGCTATTACTGACTAGTAAGTCATGATTTCAGTGCATAAACTCTTTTCCCATGTATACAACTGCAAAATGAACATATTGAAATGGTAGAACATGTTTAGAAAATGGCCATTCAGAAGTTAAATACAATTCTTTGCCGTTAATTTGAAAACGTTACAAAGGCGCTGAAAAGCACTTTAAGGCAATAAAAAACTGAACATACTTTTACGGACTTGTATTGGACAATTCCAGTGCCAAAACAACTTTCCAATGCATAAACAATCTATGAGACCACGTTAGATTAGTAAAACTGATTGAAAACTGATCGCTGAGAGGTTACATACAAAACTTTGCAGTTGCATTGAAAATGCTACTAAGAAGCTGAAAAGCACTTTAAGGCAATAAAAAACTAAACCTGCTATTACTGACTAGTAAGTCATGATTTCAGTGCATAAACTCTTTTCCCATGTATACAACTGCAAAATGAACATATTGAAATGGTAGAACATGTTTAGAAAATGGCCATTCAGAAGTTAAATACAATTCTTTGCCGTTAATTTGAAAACGTTACAAAGGCGCTGAAAAGCACTTTAAGGCAATAAAAAACTGAACATACTTTTACGGACTTGTATTGAACAATTCCAGTGCCAAAACAACTTTCCAATGCATAAACAATCTATGAGACCACGTTAGATTAGTAAAACTGATTGAAAACTGATCGCTGAGAGGTTACATACAAAACTTTGCAGTTGCATTGAAAATGCTACTAAGAAGCTGAAAAGCACTTTAAGGCAATAAAAAACTAAACCTGCTATTACTGACTAGTAAGTCATGATTTCAGTGCATAAACTCTTTTCCCATGTATACACCTCCAAAATGAACATATTGAAAAGGTAGAACATGTTTACAAAATGGTCATTCAGAAGTTAAATACAATTCTTTGCCGTTGCTTTGAAAACGTTACAAAGGCTTATGGACTTGTAACCAATGAGAACATATTAGAATAGTAAAAGTTAATTACAAACTGTTCACTGAGAGATTATATACAAAACTCTGTCGTTGCAATGAATACATTACAAAGTCGCTGAAAAGCACTTCAATGCAATAAAAACTGAAGAATAGTAAATGTTGATTACAAACTAATCACTGAGAAGTTACATACAAAACTTTGCAGTTGCATTGAAAATGCTACTAAGAAGCTGAAAAGCACTTTAAGGCAATAAAAAACTAAACCTGCTATTACTGACTAGTAAGTCATGATTTCAGTGCATAAACTCTTTTCCCATGTATACAACTGCAAAATGAACATATTGAAATGGTAGAACATGTTTAGAAAATGGCCATTCAGAAGTTAAATACAATTCTTTGCCGTTAATTTGAAAACGTTACAAAGGCGCTGAAAAGCACTTTAAGGCAATAAAAAACTGAACATACTTTTACGGACTTGTATTGGACAATTCCAGTGCCAAAACAACTTTCCAATGCATAAACAATCTATGAGACCACGTTAGATTAGTAAAACTGATTGAAAACTGATCGCTGAGAGGTTACATACAAAACTTTGCAGTTGCATTGAAAATGCTACTAAGAAGCTGAAAAGCACTTTAAGGCAATAAAAAACTAAACCTGCTATTACTGACTAGTAAGTCATGATTTCAGTGCATAAACTCTTTTCCCATGTATACAACTGCAAAATGAACATATTGAAATGGTAGAACATGTTTAGAAAATGGCCATTCAGAAGTTAAATACAATTCTTTGCCGTTAATTTGAAAACGTTACAAAGGCGCTGAAAAGCACTTTAAGGCAATAAAAAACTGAACATACTTTTACGGACTTGTATAGGACAATTCCAGTGCCAAAACAACTTTCCAATGCATAAACAATCTATGAGACCACGTTAGATTAGTAAAACTGATTGAAAACTGATCGCTGAGAGGTTACATACAAAACTTTGCAGTTGCATTGAAAATGCTACTAAGAAGCTGAAAAGCACTTTAAGGCAATAAAAAACTAAACCTGCTATTACTGACTAGTAAGTCATGATTTCAGTGCATAAACTCTTTTCCCATGTATACAACTCCAAAATGAACATATTGAAAAGGTAGAACATGTTTACAAAATGGTCATTCAGAAGTTAAATACAATTCTTTGCCGTTGCTTTGAAAACGTTACAAAGGCTTATGGACTTGTAACCAATGAGAACATATTAGAATAGTAAAAGTTAATTACAAACTGTTCACTGAGAGATTATATACAAAACTCTGTCGTTGCAATGAATACATTACAAAGTCGCTGAAAAGCACTTCAATGCAATAAAAACTGAAGAATAGTAAATGTTGATTACAAACTAATCACTGAGAAGTTACATACAAAACTTTGCAGTTGCATTGAAAATGCTATTAAGAAGCTGAAAAGCACTTTAAGGCAATAAAAAACTAAACCTGCTATTACTGACTAGTAAGTCATGATTTCAGTGCATATACTCTTTTCCCATGTATACAACTCCAAAATTAACATATTGAAAAGGTAGAACATGTTTACAAAATGGTCATTCAGAAGTTAAATACAATTCTTTGCCGTTGCTTTGAAAACGTTACAAAGGCTTATGGACTTGTAACCAATGAGAACATATTAGAATAGTAAAAGTTAATTACAAACTGTTCACTGAGAGATTATATACAAAACTCTGTCGTTGCAATGAATACATTACAAAGTCGCTGAAAAGCACTTCAATGCAATAAAAACTGAAGAATAGTAAATGTTGATTACAAACTAATCACTGAGAAGTTACATACAAAACTTTGCAGTTGCATTGAAAATGCTACTAAGAAGCTGAAAAGCACTTTAAGGCAATAAAAAACTAAACCTGCTATTACTGACTAGTAAGTCATGATTTCAGTGCATAAACTCTTTTCCCATGTATACAACTGCAAAATGAACATATTGAAATGGTAGAACATGTTTAGAAAATGGCCATTCAGAAGTTAAATACAATTCTTTGCCGTTAATTTGAAAACGTTACAAAGGCGCTGAAAAGCACTTTAAGGCAATAAAAAACTGAACATACTTTTACGGACTTGTATTGGACAATTCCAGTGCCAAAACAACTTTCCAATGCATAAACAATCTATGAGACCACGTTAGATTAGTAAAACTGATTGAAAACTGATCGCTGAGAGGTTACATACAAAACTTTGCAGTTGCATTGAAAATGCTACTAAGAAGCTGAAAAGCACTTTAAGGCAATAAAAAACTAAACCTGCTATTACTGACTAGTAAGTCATGATTTCAGTGCATAAACTCTTTTCCCATGTATACAACTGCAAAATGAACATATTGAAATGGTAGAACATGTTTAGAAAATGGCCATTCAGAAGTTAAATACAATTCTTTGCCGTTAATTTGAAAACGTTACAAAGGCGCTGAAAAGCACTTTAAGGCAATAAAAAACTGAACATACTTTTACGGACTTGTATTGAACAATTCCAGTGCCAAAACAACTTTCCAATGCATAAACAATCTATGAGACCACGTTAGATTAGTAAAACTGATTGAAAACTGATCGCTGAGAGGTTACATACAAAACTTTGCAGTTGCATTGAAAATGCTACTAAGAAGCTGAAAAGCACTTTAAGGCAATAAAAAACTAAACCTGCTATTACTGACTAGTAAGTCATGATTTCAGTGCATAAACTCTTTTCCCATGTATACACCTCCAAAATGAACATATTGAAAAGGTAGAACATGTTTACAAAATGGTCATTCAGAAGTTAAATACAATTCTTTGCCGTTGCTTTGAAAACGTTACAAAGGCTTATGGACTTGTAACCAATGAGAACATATTAGAATAGTAAAAGTTAATTACAAACTGTTCACTGAGAGATTATATACAAAACTCTGTCGTTGCAATGAATACATTACAAAGTCGCTGAAAAGCACTTCAATGCAATAAAAACTGAAGAATAGTAAATGTTGATTACAAACTAATCACTGAGAAGTTACATACAAAACTTTGCAGTTGCATTGAAAATGCTACTAAGAAGCTGAAAAGCACTTTAAGGCAATAAAAAACTAAACCTGCTATTACTGACTAGTAAGTCATGATTTCAGTGCATAAACTCTTTTCCCATGTATACAACTGCAAAATGAACATATTGAAATGGTAGAACATGTTTAGAAAATGGCCATTCAGAAGTTAAATACAATTCTTTGCCGTTAATTTGAAAACGTTACAAAGGCGCTGAAAAGCACTTTAAGGCAATAAAAAACTGAACATACTTTTACGGACTTGTATTGGACAATTCCAGTGCCAAAACAACTTTCCAATGCATAAACAATCTATGAGACCACGTTAGATTAGTAAAACTGATTGAAAACTGATCGCTGAGAGGTTACATACAAAACTTTGCAGTTGCATTGAAAATGCTACTAAGAAGCTGAAAAGCACTTTAAGGCAATAAAAAACTAAACCTGCTATTACTGACTAGTAAGTCATGATTTCAGTGCATAAACTCTTTTCCCATGTATACAACTGCAAAATGAACATATTGAAATGGTAGAACATGTTTAGAAAATGGCCATTCAGAAGTTAAATACAATTCTTTGCCGTTAATTTGAAAACGTTACAAAGGCGCTGAAAAGCACTTTAAGGCAATAAAAAACTGAACATACTTTTACGGACTTGTATAGGACAATTCCAGTGCCAAAACAACTTTCCAATGCATAAACAATCTATGAGACCACGTTAGATTAGTAAAACTGATTGAAAACTGATCGCTGAGAGGTTACATACAAAACTTTGCAGTTGCATTGAAAATGCTACTAAGAAGCTGAAAAGCACTTTAAGGCAATAAAAAACTAAACCTGCTATTACTGACTAGTAAGTCATGATTTCAGTGCATAAACTCTTTTCCCATGTATACAACTCCAAAATGAACATATTGAAAAGGTAGAACATGTTTACAAAATGGTCATTCAGAAGTTAAATACAATTCTTTGCCGTTGCTTTGAAAACGTTACAAAGGCTTATGGACTTGTAACCAATGAGAACATATTAGAATAGTAAAAGTTAATTACAAACTGTTCACTGAGAGATTATATACAAAACTCTGTCGTTGCAATGAATACATTACAAAGTCGCTGAAAAGCACTTCAATGCAATAAAAACTGAAGAATAGTAAATGTTGATTACAAACTAATCACTGAGAAGTTACATACAAAACTTTGCAGTTGCATTGAAAATGCTATTAAGAAGCTGAAAAGCACTTTAAGGCAATAAAAAACTAAACCTGCTATTACTGACTAGTAAGTCATGATTTCAGTGCATATACTCTTTTCCCATGTATACAACTCCAAAATTAACATATTGAAAAGGTAGAACATGTTTACAAAATGGTCATTCAGAAGTTAAATACAATTCTTTGCCGTTGCTTTGAAAACGTTACAAAGGCTTATGGACTTGTAACCAATGAGAACATATTAGAATAGTAAAAGTTAATTACAAACTGTTCACTGAGAGATTATATACAAAACTCTGTCGTTGCAATGAATACATTACAAAGTCGCTGAAAAGCACTTCAATGCAATAAAAACTGAAGAATAGTAAATGTTGATTACAAACTAATCACTGAGAAGTTACATACAAAACTTTGCAGTTGCATTGAAAATGCTACTAAGAAGCTGAAAAGCACTTTAAGGCAATAAAAAACTAAACCTGCTATTACTGACTAGTAAGTCATGATTTCAGTGCATAAACTCTTTTCCCATGTATACAACTGCAAAATGAACATATTGAAATGGTAGAACATGTTTAGAAAATGGCCATTCAGAAGTTAAATACAATTCTTTGCCGTTAATTTGAAAACGTTACAAAGGCGCTGAAAAGCACTTTAAGGCAATAAAAAACTGAACATACTTTTACGGACTTGTATTGGACAATTCCAGTGCCAAAACAACTTTCCAATGCATAAACAATCTATGAGACCACGTTAGATTAGTAAAACTGATTGAAAACTGATCGCTGAGAGGTTACATACAAAACTTTGCAGTTGCATTGAAAATGCTACTAAGAAGCTGAAAAGCACTTTAAGGCAATAAAAAACTAAACCTGCTATTACTGACTAGTAAGTCATGATTTCAGTGCATAAACTCTTTTCCCATGTATACAACTGCAAAATGAACATATTGAAATGGTAGAACATGTTTAGAAAATGGCCATTCAGAAGTTAAATACAATTCTTTGCCGTTAATTTGAAAACGTTACAAAGGCGCTGAAAAGCACTTTAAGGCAATAAAAAACTGAACATACTTTTACGGACTTGTATTGGACAATTCCAGTGCCAAAACAACTTTCCAATGCATAAACAATCTATGAGACCACGTTAGATTAGTAAAACTGATTGAAAACTGATCGCTGAGAGGTTACATACAAAACTTTGCAGTTGCATTGAAAATGCTACTAAGAAGCTGAAAAGCACTTTAAGGCAATAAAAAACTAAACCTGCTATTACTGACTAGTAAGTCATGATTTCAGTGCATATACTCTTTTCCCATGTATACAACTCCAAAATTAACATATTGAAAAGGTAGAACATGTTTACAAAATGGTCATTCAGAAGTTAAATACAATTCTTTGCCGTTGCTTTGAAAACGTTACAAAGGCTTATGGACTTGTAACCAATGAGAACATATTAGAATAGTAAAAGTTAATTACAAACTGTTCACTGAGAGATTATATACAAAACTCTGTCGTTGCAATGAATACATTACAAAGTCGCTGAAAAGCACTTCAATGCAATAAAAACTGAAGAATAGTAAATGTTGATTACAAACTAATCACTGAGAAGTTACATACAAAACTTTGCAGTTGCATTGAAAATGCTACTAAGAAGCTGAAAAGCACTTTAAGGCAATAAAAAACTAAACCTGCTATTACTGACTAGTAAGTCATGATTTCAGTGCATAAACTCTTTTCCCATGTATACAACTGCAAAATGAACATATTGAAATGGTAGAACATGTTTAGAAAATGGCCATTCAGAAGTTAAATACAATTCTTTGCCGTTAATTTGAAAACGTTACAAAGGCGCTGAAAAGCACTTTAAGGCAATAAAAAACTGAACATACTTTTACGGACTTGTATTGGACAATTCCAGTGCCAAAACAACTTTCCAATGCATAAACAATCTATGAGACCACGTTAGATTAGTAAAACTGATTGAAAACTGATCGCTGAGAGGTTACATACAAAACTTTGCAGTTGCATTGAAAATGCTACTAAGAAGCTGAAAAGCACTTTAAGGCAATAAAAAACTAAACCTGCTATTACTGACTAGTAAGTCATGATTTCAGTGCATAAACTCTTTTCCCATGTATACAACTGCAAAATGAACATATTGAAATGGTAGAACATGTTTAGAAAATGGCCATTCAGAAGTTAAATACAATTCTTTGCCGTTAATTTGAAAACGTTACAAAGGCGCTGAAAAGCACTTTAAGGCAATAAAAAACTGAACATACTTTTACGGACTTGTATTGGACAATTCCAGTGCCAAAACAACTTTCCAATGCATAAACAATCTATGAGACCACGTTAGATTAGTAAAACTGATTGAAAACTGATCGCTGAGAGGTTACATACCAATATTTGCAGTTGCATTGAAAATGCTACTAAGAAGCTGAAAAGCACTTTAAGGCAATAAAAAACTAAACCTGCTATTACTGACTAGTAAGTCATGATTTCAGTGCATAAACTTTTTTCCCATGTATACAACTCCAAAATGAACATATTGAAAAGGTAGAACATGTTTACAAAATGGTCATTCAGAAGTTAAATACAATTCTTTGCCGTTGCTTTGAAAACGTTACAAAGGCTTATGGACTTGTAACCAATGAGAACATATTAGAATAGTAAAAGTTAATTACAAACTGTTCACTGAGAGATTATATACAAAACTCTGTCGTTGCAATGAATACATTACAAAGTCGCTGAAAAGCACTTCAATGCAATAAAAACTGAAGAATAGTAAATGTTGATTACAAACTAATCACTGAGAAGTTACATACAAAACTTTGCAGTTGCATTGAAAATGCTATTAAGAAGCTGAAAAGCACTTTAAGGCAATAAAAAACTAAACCTGCTATTACTGACTAGTAAGTCATGATTTCAGTGCATATACTCTTTTCCCATGTATACAACTCCAAAATGAACATATTGAAAAGGTAGAACATGTTTACAAAATGGTCATTCAGAAGTTAAATACAATTCTTTGCCGTTGCTTTGAAAACGTTACAAAGGCTTATGGACTTGTAACCAATGAGAACAAATTAGAATAGTAAAAGTTAATTACAAACTGTTCACTGAGAGATTATATACAAAACTCTGTCGTTGCAATGAATACATTACAAAGTCGCTGAAAAGCACTTCAATGCAATAAAAACTGAAGAATAGTAAATGTTGATTACAAACTAATCACTGAGAAGTTACATACAAAACTTTGCAGTTGCATTGAAAATGCTACTAAGAAGCTGAAAAGCACTTTAAGGCAATAAAAAACTAAACCTGCTATTACTGACTAGTAAGTCATGATTTCAGTGCATAAACTCTTTTCCCATGTATACAACTGCAAAATGAACATATTGGAATGGTAGAACATGTTTAGAAATTGGCCATTCAGAAGTTAAATACAATTCTTTGCCGTTAATTTGAAAACGTTACAAAGGCGCTGAAAAGCACTTTAAGGCAATAAAAAACTGAACGTACTTTTTTGGACTTGTATTGAACAATTCCAGTGCCAAAACAACTTTCCAATGCATAAACAATCTATGAGACCACGTTAGATTAGTAAAACTGATTGAAAACTGATCGCTGAGAGGTTACATACAAAACTTTGCAGTTGCATTGAAAATGCTACTAAGAAGCTGAAAAGCACTTTAAGGCAATAAAAAACTAAACCTGCTATTACTGACTAGTAAGTCATGATTTCAGTGCATAAACTCTTTTCCCATGTATACAACTCCAAAATGAACATATTGAAAAGGTAGAACATGTTTACAAAATGGTCATTCAGAAGTTAAATACAATTCTTTGCCGTTGCTTTGAAAACGTTACAAAGGCTTATGGACTTGTAACCAATGAGAACATATTAGAATAGTAAAAGTTAATTACAAACTGTTCACTGAGAGATTATATACAAAACTCTGTCGTTGCAATGAATACATTACAAAGTCGCTGAAAAGCACTTCAATGCAATAAAAACTGAAGAATAGTAAATGTTGATTACAAACTAATCACTGAGAAGTTACATACAAAACTTTGCAGTTGCATTGAAAATGCTACTAAGAAGCTGAAAAGCACTTTAAGGCAATAAAAAACTAAACCTGCTATTACTGACTAGTAAGTCATGATTTCAGTGCATAAACTCTTTTCCCATGTATACAACTGCAAAATGAACATATTGGAATGGTAGAACATGTTTAGAAATTGGCCATTCAGAAGTTAAATACAATTCTTTGCCGTTAATTTGAAAACGTTACAAAGGCGCTGAAAAGCACTTTAAGGCAATAAAAAACTGAACATACTTTTACGGACTTGTATTGAACAATTCCAGTGGCAAAACAACTTTCCAATGCATAAACAATCTATGAGACCACGTTAGATTAGTAAAACTGATTGAAAACTGATCGCTGAGAGGTTACATACAAAACTTTGCAGTTGCATTGAAAATGCTACTAAGAAGCTGAAAAGCACTTTAAGGCAATAAAAAACTAAACCTGCTATTACTGACTAGTAAGTCATGATTTCAGTGCATAAACTCTTTTCCCATGTATACAACTGCAAAATGAACATATTGGAATGGTAGAACATGTTTAGAAATTGGCCATTCAGAAGTTAAATACAATTCTTTGCCGTTAATTTGAAAACGTTACAAAGGCGCTGAAAAGCACTTTAAGGCAATAAAAAACTGAACATACTTTTACGGACTTGTATTGAACAATTCCAGTGCCAAAACAACTTTCCAATGCATAAACAATCTATGAGACCACGTTATATTAGTAAAACTGATTGAAAACTGATCGCTGAGAGGTTACATACAAAACTTTGCAGTTGCATTGAAAATGCTACTAAGAAGCTGAAAAGCACTTTAAGGCAATAAAAAACTAAACCTGCTATTACTGACTAGTAAGTCATGATTTCAGTGCATAAACTCTTTTCCCATGTATACAACTGCAAAATGAACATATTGGAATGGTAGAACATGTTTAGAAATTGGCCATTCAGAAGTTAAATACAATTCTTTGCCGTTAATTTGAAAACGTTACAAAGGCGCTGAAAAGCACTTTAAGGCAATAAAAAACTGAACGTACTTTTACGGACTTGTATTGAACAATTCCAGTGCCAAAACAACTTTCCAATGCATAAACAATCTATGAGACCACGTTAGATTAGTAAAACTGATTGAAAACTGATCGCTGAGAGGTTACATACAAAACTTTGCAGTTGCATTGAAAATGCTACTAAGAAGCTGAAAAGCACTTTAAGGCAATAAAAAACTAAACCTGCTATTACTGACTAGTAAGTCATGATTTCAGTGCATAAACTCTTTTCCCATGTATACAACTCCAAAATGAACATATTGAAAAGGTAGAACATGTTTACAAAATGGTCATTCAGAAGTTAAATACAATTCTTTGCCGTTGCTTTGAAAACGTTACAAAGGCTTATGGACTTGTAACCAATGAGAACATATTAGAATAGTAAAAGTTAATTACAAACTGTTCACTGAGAGATTATATACAAAACTCTGTCGTTGCAATGAATACATTACAAAGTCGCTGAAAAGCACTTCAATGCAATAAAAACTGAAGAATAGTAAATGTTGATTACAAACTAATCACTGAGAAGTTACATACAAAACTTTGCAGTTGCATTGAAAATGCTACTAAGAAGCTGAAAAGCACTTTAAGGCAATAAAAAACTAAACCTGCTATTACTGACTAGTAAGTCATGATTTCAGTGCATAAACTCTTTTCCCATGTATACAACTGCAAAATGAACATATTGGAATGGTAGAACATGTTTAGAAATTGGCCATTCAGAAGTTAAATACAATTCTTTGCCGTTAATTTGAAAACGTTACAAAGGCGCTGAAAAGCACTTTAAGGCAATAAAAAACTGAACATACTTTTACGGACTTGTATTGAACAATTCCAGTGGCAAAACAACTTTCCAATGCATAAACAATCTATGAGACCACGTTAGATTAGTAAAACTGATTGAAAACTGATCGCTGAGAGGTTACATACAAAACTTTGCAGTTGCATTGAAAATGCTACTAAGAAGCTGAAAAGCACTTTAAGGCAATAAAAAACTAAACCTGCTATTACTGACTAGTAAGTCATGATTTCAGTGCATAAACTCTTTTCCCATGTATACAACTGCAAAATGAACATATTGGAATGGTAGAACATGTTTAGAAATTGGCCATTCAGAAGTTAAATACAATTCTTTGCCGTTAATTTGAAAACGTTACAAAGGCGCTGAAAAGCACTTTAAGGCAATAAAAAACTGAACATACTTTTACGGACTTGTATTGAACAATTCCAGTGCCAAAACAACTTTCCAATGCATAAACAATCTATGAGACCACGTTATATTAGTAAAACTGATTGAAAACTGATCGCTGAGAGGTTACATACAAAACTTTGCAGTTGCATTGAAAATGCTACTAAGAAGCTGAAAAGCACTTTAAGGCAATAAAAAACTAAACCTGCTATTACTGACTAGTAAGTCATGATTTCAGTGCATAAACTCTTTTCCCATGTATACAACTGCAAAATGAACATATTGGAATGGTAGAACATGTTTAGAAATTGGCCATTCAGAAGTTAAATACAATTCTTTGCCGTTAATTTGAAAACGTTACAAAGGCGCTGAAAAGCACTTTAAGGCAATAAAAAACTGAACATACTTTTACGGACTTGTATTGAACAATTCCAGTGGCAAAACAACTTTCCAATGCATAAACAATCTATGAGACCACGTTAGATTAGTAAAACTGATTGAAAACTGATCGCTGAGAGGTAACTACAAAACTTTGCAGTTGCATTGAAAATGCTACTAAGAAGCTGAAAAGCACTTTAAGGCAATAAAAAACTAAACCTGCTATTACTGACTAGTAAGTCATGATTTCAGTGCATAAACTCTTTTCCCATGTATACAACTGCAAAATGAACATATTGGAATGGTAGAACATGTTTAGAAATTGGCCATTCAGAAGTTAAATACAATTCTTTGCCGTTAATTTGAAAACGTTACAAAGGCGCTGAAAAGCACTTTAAGGCAATAAAAAACTGAACATACTTTTACGGACTTGTATTGAACAATTCCAGTGCCAAAACAACTTTCCAATGCATAAACAATCTATGAGACCACGTTATATTAGTAAAACTGATTGAAAACTGATCGCTGAGAGGTTACATACAAAACTTTGCAGTTGCATTGAAAATGCTACTAAGAAGCTGAAAAGCACTTTAAGGCAATAAAAAACTAAACCTGCTATTACTGACTAGTAAGTCATGATTTCAGTGCATAAACTCTTTTCCCATGTATACAACTGCAAAATGAACATATTGGAATGGTAGAACATGTTTAGAAATTGGCCATTCAGAAGTTAAATACAATTCTTTGCCGTTAATTTGAAAACGTTACAAAGGCGCTGAAAAGCACTTTAAGGCAATAAAAAACTGAACATACTTTTACGGACTTGTATTGAACAATTCCAGTGGCAAAACAACTTTCCAATGCATAAACAATCTATGAGACCACGTTAGATTAGTAAAACTGATTGAAAACTGATCGCTGAGAGGTAACTACAAAACTTTGCAGTTGCATTGAAAATGCTACTAAGAAGCTGAAAAGCACTTTAAGGCAATAAAAAACTAAACCTGCTATTACTGACTAGTAAGTCATGATTTCAGTGCATAAACTCTTTTCCCATGTATACAACTGCAAAATGAACATATTGGAATGGTAGAACATGTTTAGAAATTGGCCATTCAGAAGTTAAATACAATTCTTTGCCGTTAATTTGAAAACGTTACAAAGGCGCTGAAAAGCACTTTAAGGCAATAAAAAACTGAACATACTTTTACGGACTTGTATTGAACAATTTCAGTGGCAAAACAACTTTCCAATGCATAAACAATCTATGAGACCACGTTAGATTAGTAAAACTGATTGAAAACTGATCGCTGAGAGGTAACTACAAAACTTTGCAGTTGCATTGAAAATGCTACTAAGAAGCTGAAAAGCACTTTAAGGCAATAAAAAACTAAACCTGCTATTACTGACTAGTAAGTCATGATTTCAGTGCATAAACTCTTTTCCCATGTATACAACTGCAAAATGAACATATTGGAATGGTAGAACATGTTTAGAAAATGGCCATTCAGAAGTTAAATACAATTCTTTGCCGTTAATTTGAAAACGTTACAAAGGCGCTGAAAAGCACTTTAAGGCAATAAAAAACTGAACATACTTTTACGGACTTGTATTGGACAATTCCAGTGCCAAAACAACTTTCCAATGCATAAACAATCTATGAGACCACGTTAGATTAGTAAAACTGATTGAAAACTGATCGCTGAGAGGTTACATACAAAACTTTGCAGTTGCATTGAAAATGCTACTAAGAAGCTGAAAAGCACTTTAAGGCAATAAAAAACTAAACCTGCTATTACTGACTAGTAAGTCATGATTTCAGTGCATAAACTCTTTTCCCATGTATACAACTCCAAAATGAACATATTGAAAAGGTAGAACATGTTTACAAAATGGTCATTCAGAAGTTAAATACAATTCTTTGCCGTTGCTTTGAAAACGTTAAAAAGGCTTATGGACTTGTAACCAATGAGAACATATTAGAATAGTAAAAGTTAATTACAAACTGTTCACTGAGAGATTATATATAAAACTCTGTCGTTGCAATGAATACATTACAAAGTCGCTGAAAAGCACTTCAATGCAATAAAAACTGAAGAATAGTAAATGTTGATTACAAACTAATCACTGAGAAGTTACATACAAAACTTTGCAGTTGCATTGAAAATGCTATTAAGAAGCTGAAAAGCACTTTAAGGCAATAAAAAACTAAACCTGCTATTACTGACTAGTAAGTCATGATTTCAGTGCATAAACTCTTTTCCCATGTATACAACTCCAAAATGAACATATTGAAAAGGTAGAACATGTTTACAAAATGGTCATTCAGAAGTTAAATACAATTCTTTGCCGTTGCTTTGAAAACGTTACAAAGGCTTATGGACTTGTAACCAATGAGAACATATTAGAATAGTAAAAGTTAATTACCAACTGTTCACTGAGAGATTATATACAAAACTCTGTCGTTGCAATGAATACATTACAAAGTCGCTGAAAAGCACTTCAATGCAATAAAAACTGAAGAATAGTAAATGTTGATTACAAACTAATCACTGAGAAGTTACATACAAAACTTTGCAGTTGCATTGAAAATGCTACTAAGAAGCTGAAAAGCACTTTAAGGCAATAAAAAACTAAACCTGCTATTACTGACTAGTAAGTCATGATTTCAGTGCATAAACTCTTTTCCCATGTATACAACTGCAAAATGAACATATTGGAATGGTAGAACATGTTTAGAAATTGGCCATTCAGAAGTTAAATACAATTCTTTGCCGTTAATTTGAAAACGTTACAAAGGCGCTGAAAAGCACTTTAAGGCAATAAAAAACTGAACATACTTTTACGGACTTGTATTGAACAATTCCAGTGGCAAAACAACTTTCCAATGCATAAACAATCTATGAGACCACGTTAGATTAGTAAAACTGATTGAAAACTGATCGCTGAGAGGTTACATACAAAACTTTGCAGTTGCATTGAAAATGCTACTAAGAAGCTGAAAAGCACTTTAAGGCAATAAAAAACTAAACCTGCTATTACTGACTAGTAAGTCATGATTTCAGTGCATAAACTCTTTTCCCATGTATACAACTGCAAAATGAACATATTGGAATGGTAGAACATGTTTAGAAATTGGCCATTCAGAAGTTAAATACAATTCTTTGCCGTTAATTTGAAAACGTTACAAAGGCGCTGAAAAGCACTTTAAGGCAATAAAAAACTGAACATACTTTTACGGACTTGTATTGAACAATTCCAGTGCCAAAACAACTTTCCAATGCATAAACAATCTATGAGACCACGTTATATTAGTAAAACTGATTGAAAACTGATCGCTGAGAGGTTACATACAAAACTTTGCAGTTGCATTGAAAATGCTACTAAGAAGCTGAAAAGCACTTTAAGGCAATAAAAAACTAAACCTGCTATTACTGACTAGTAAGTCATGATTTCAGTGCATAAACTCTTTTCCCATGTATACAACTGCAAAATGAACATATTGGAATGGTAGAACATGTTTAGAAATTGGCCATTCAGAAGTTAAATACAATTCTTTGCCGTTAATTTGAAAACGTTACAAAGGCGCTGAAAAGCACTTTAAGGCAATAAAAAACTGAACATACTTTTACGGACTTGTATTGAACAATTCCAGTGGCAAAACAACTTTCCAATGCATAAACAATCTATGAGACCACGTTAGATTAGTAAAACTGATTGAAAACTGATCGCTGAGAGGTAACTACAAAACTTTGCAGTTGCATTGAAAATGCTACTAAGAAGCTGAAAAGCACTTTAAGGCAATAAAAAACTAAACCTGCTATTACTGACTAGTAAGTCATGATTTCAGTGCATAAACTCTTTTCCCATGTATACAACTGCAAAATGAACATATTGGAATGGTAGAACATGTTTAGAAATTGGCCATTCAGAAGTTAAATACAATTCTTTGCCGTTAATTTGAAAACGTTACAAAGGCGCTGAAAAGCACTTTAAGGCAATAAAAAACTGAACATACTTTTACGGACTTGTATTGAACAATTCCAGTGGCAAAACAACTTTCCAATGCATAAACAATCTATGAGTCCACGTTAGATTAGTAAAACTGATTGAAAACTGATCGCTGAGAGGTAACTACAAAACTTTGCAGTTGCATTGAAAATGCTACTAAGAAGCTGAAAAGCACTTTAAGGCAATAAAAAACTAAACCTGCTATTACTGACTAGTAAGTCATGATTTCAGTGCATAAACTCTTTTCCCATGTATACAACTGCAAAATGAACATATTGGAATGGTAGAACATGTTTAGAAAATGGCCATTCAGAAGTTAAATACAATTCTTTGCCGTTAATTTGAAAACGTTACAAAGGCGCTGAAAAGCACTTTAAGGCAATAAAAAACTGAACATACTTTTACGGACTTGTATTGGACAATTCCAGTGCCAAAACAACTTTCCAATGCATAAACAATCTATGAGACCACGTTAGATTAGTAAAACTGATTGAAAACTGATCGCTGAGAGGTTACATACAAAACTTTGCAGTTGCATTGAAAATGCTACTAAGAAGCTGAAAAGCACTTTAAGGCAATAAAAAACTAAACCTGCTATTACTGACTAGTAAGTCATGATTTCAGTGCATAAACTCTTTTCCCATGTATACAACTCCAAAATGAACATATTGAAAAGGTAGAACATGTTTACAAAATGGTCATTCAGAAGTTAAATACAATTCTTTGCCGTTGCTTTGAAAACGTTAAAAAGGCTTATGGACTTGTAACCAATGAGAACATATTAGAATAGTAAAAGTTAATTACAAACTGTTCACTGAGAGATTATATATAAAACTCTGTCGTTGCAATGAATACATTACAAAGTCGCTGAAAAGCACTTCAATGCAATAAAAACTGAAGAATAGTAAATGTTGATTACAAACTAATCACTGAGAAGTTACATACAAAACTTTGCAGTTGCATTGAAAATGCTATTAAGAAGCTGAAAAGCACTTTAAGGCAATAAAAAACTAAACCTGCTATTACTGACTAGTAAGTCATGATTTCAGTGCATAAACTCTTTTCCCATGTATACAACTCCAAAATGAACATATTGAAAAGGTAGAACATGTTTACAAAATGGTCATTCAGAAGTTAAATACAATTCTTTGCCGTTGCTTTGAAAACGTTACAAAGGCTTATGGACTTGTAACCAATGAGAACATATTAGAATAGTAAAAGTTAATTACCAACTGTTCACTGAGAGATTATATACAAAACTCTGTCGTTGCAATGAATACATTACAAAGTCGCTGAAAAGCACTTCAATGCAATAAAAACTGAAGAATAGTAAATGTTGATTACAAACTAATCACTGAGAAGTTACATACAAAACTTTGCAGTTGCATTGAAAATGCTACTAAGAAGCTGAAAAGCACTTTAAGGCAATAAAAAACTAAACCTGCTATTACTGACTAGTAAGTCATGATTTCAGTGCATAAACTCTTTTCCCATGTATACAACTGCAAAATGAACATATTGGAATGGTAGAACATGTTTAGAAATTGGCCATTCAGAAGTTAAATACAATTCTTTGCCGTTAATTTGAAAACGTTACAAAGGCGCTGAAAAGCACTTTAAGGCAATAAAAAACTGAACATACTTTTACGGACTTGTATTGAACAATTCCAGTGGCAAAACAACTTTCCAATGCATAAACAATCTATGAGACCACGTTAGATTAGTAAAACTGATTGAAAACTGATCGCTGAGAGGTTACATACAAAACTTTGCAGTTGCATTGAAAATGCTACTAAGAAGCTGAAAAGCACTTTAAGGCAATAAAAAACTAAACCTGCTATTACTGACTAGTAAGTCATGATTTCAGTGCATAAACTCTTTTCCCATGTATACAACTGCAAAATGAACATATTGGAATGGTAGAACATGTTTAGAAATTGGCCATTCAGAAGTTAAATACAATTCTTTGCCGTTAATTTGAAAACGTTACAAAGGCGCTGAAAAGCACTTTAAGGCAATAAAAAACTGAACATACTTTTACGGACTTGTATTGAACAATTCCAGTGCCAAAACAACTTTCCAATGCATAAACAATCTATGAGACCACGTTATATTAGTAAAACTGATTGAAAACTGATCGCTGAGAGGTTACATACAAAACTTTGCAGTTGCATTGAAAATGCTACTAAGAAGCTGAAAAGCACTTTAAGGCAATAAAAAACTAAACCTGCTATTACTGACTAGTAAGTCATGATTTCAGTGCATAAACTCTTTTCCCATGTATACAACTGCAAAATGAACATATTGGAATGGTAGAACATGTTTAGAAATTGGCCATTCAGAAGTTAAATACAATTCTTTGCCGTTAATTTGAAAACGTTACAAAGGCGCTGAAAAGCACTTTAAGGCAATAAAAAACTGAACATACTTTTACGGACTTGTATTGAACAATTCCAGTGGCAAAACAACTTTCCAATGCATAAACAATCTATGAGACCACGTTAGATTAGTAAAACTGATTGAAAACTGATCGCTGAGAGGTAACTACAAAACTTTGCAGTTGCATTGAAAATGCTACTAAGAAGCTGAAAAGCACTTTAAGGCAATAAAAAACTAAACCTGCTATTACTGACTAGTAAGTCATGATTTCAGTGCATAAACTCTTTTCCCATGTATACAACTGCAAAATGAACATATTGGAATGGTAGAACATGTTTAGAAATTGGCCATTCAGAAGTTAAATACAATTCTTTGCCGTTAATTTGAAAACGTTACAAAGGCGCTGAAAAGCACTTTAAGGCAATAAAAAACTGAACATACTTTTACGGACTTGTATTGAACAATTCCAGTGGCAAAACAACTTTCCAATGCATAAACAATCTATGAGACCACGTTTGATTAGTAAAACTGATTGAAAACTGATCGCTGAGAGGTAACTACAAAACTTTGCAGTTGCATTGAAAATGCTACTAAGAAGCTGAAAAGCACTTTAAGGCAATAAAAAACTAAACCTGCTATTACTGACTAGTAAGTCATGATTTCAGTGCATAAACTCTTTTCCCATGTATACAACTGCAAAATGAACATATTGGAATGGTAGAACATGTTTAGAAATTGGCCATTCAGAAGTTAAATACAATTCTTTGCCGTTAATTTGAAAACGTTACAAAGGCGCTGAAAAGCACTTTAAGGCAATAAAAAACTGAACATACTTTTACGGACTTGTATTGAACAATTCCAGTGCCAAAACAACTTTCCAATGCATAAACAATCTATGAGACCACGTTATATTAGTAAAACTGATTGAAAACTGATCGCTGAGAGGTTACATACAAAACTTTGCAGTTGCATTGAAAATGCTACTAAGAAGCTGAAAAGCACTTTAAGGCAATAAAAAACTAAACCTGCTATTACTGACTAGTAAGTCATGATTTCAGTGCATAAACTCTTTTCCCATGTATACAACTCCAAAATGAACATATTGAAAAGGTAGAACATGTTTACAAAATGGTCATTCAGAAGTTAAATACAATTCTTTGCCGTTGCTTTGAAAACGTTACAAAGGCTTATGGACTTGTAACCAATGAGAACATATTAGAATAGTAAAAGTTAATTACAAACTGTTCACTGAGAGATTATATACAAAACTCTGTCGTTGCAATGAATACATTACAAAGTCGCTGAAAAGCACTTCAATGCAATAAAAACTGAAGAATAGTAAATGTTGATTACAAACTAATCACTGAGAAGTTACATACAAAACTTTGCAGTTGCATTGAAAATGCTATTAAGAAGCTGAAAAGCACTTTAAGGCAATAAAAAACTAAACCTGCTATTACTGACTAGTAAGTCATGATTTCAGTGCATATACTCTTTTCCCATGTATACAACTCCAAAATGAACATATTGAAAAGGTAGAACATGTTTACAAAATGGTCATTCAGAAGTTAAATACAATTCTTTGCCGTTGCTTTGAAAACGTTACAAAGGCTTATGGACTTGTAACCAATGAGAACAAATTAGAATAGTAAAAGTTAATTACAAACTGTTCACTGAGAGATTATATACAAAACTCTGTCGTTGCAATGAATACATTACAAAGTCGCTGAAAAGCACTTCAATGCAATAAAAACTGAAGAATAGTAAATGTTGATTACAAACTAATCACTGAGAAGTTACATACAAAACTTTGCAGTTGCATTGAAAATGCTACTAAGAAGCTGAAAAGCACTTTAAGGCAATAAAAAACTAAACCTGCTATTACTGACTAGTAAGTCATGATTTCAGTGCATAAACTCTTTTCCCATGTATACAACTGCAAAATGAACATATTGGAATGGTAGAACATGTTTAGAAATTGGCCATTCAGAAGTTAAATACAATTCTTTGCCGTTAATTTGAAAACGTTACAAAGGCGCTGAAAAGCACTTTAAGGCAATAAAAAACTGAACATACTTTTACGGACTTGTATTGAACAATTCCAGTGGCAAAACAACTTTCCAATGCATAAACAATCTATGAGACCACGTTAGATTAGTAAAACTGATTGAAAACTGATCGCTGAGAGGTTACATACAAAACTTTGCAGTTGCATTGAAAATGCTACTAAGAAGCTGAAAAGCACTTTAAGGCAATAAAAAACTAAACCTGCTATTACTGACTAGTAAGTCATGATTTCAGTGCATAAACTCTTTTCCCATGTATACAACTGCAAAATGAACATATTGGAATGGTAGAACATGTTTAGAAATTGGCCATTCAGAAGTTAAATACAATTCTTTGCCGTTAATTTGAAAACGTTACAAAGGCGCTGAAAAGCACTTTAAGGCAATAAAAAACTGAACATACTTTTACGGACTTGTATTGAACAATTCCAGTGCCAAAACAACTTTCCAATGCATAAACAATCTATGAGACCACGTTATATTAGTAAAACTGATTGAAAACTGATCGCTGAGAGGTTACATACAAAACTTTGCAGTTGCATTGAAAATGCTACTAAGAAGCTGAAAAGCACTTTAAGGCAATAAAAAACTAAACCTGCTATTACTGACTAGTAAGTCATGATTTCAGTGCATAAACTCTTTTCCCATGTATACAACTGCAAAATGAACATATTGGAATGGTAGAACATGTTTAGAAATTGGCCATTCAGAAGTTAAATACAATTCTTTGCCGTTAATTTGAAAACGTTACAAAGGCGCTGAAAAGCACTTTAAGGCAATAAAAAACTGAACATACTTTTACGGACTTGTATTGAACAATTCCAGTGGCAAAACAACTTTCCAATGCATAAACAATCTATGAGACCACGTTAGATTAGTAAAACTGATTGAAAACTGATCGCTGAGAGGTAACTACAAAACTTTGCAGTTGCATTGAAAATGCTACTAAGAAGCTGAAAAGCACTTTAAGGCAATAAAAAACTAAACCTGCTATTACTGACTAGTAAGTCATGATTTCAGTGCATAAACTCTTTTCCCATGTATACAACTGCAAAATGAACATATTGGAATGGTAGAACATGTTTAGAAATTGGCCATTCAGAAGTTAAATACAATTCTTTGCCGTTAATTTGAAAACGTTACAAAGGCGCTGAAAAGCACTTTAAGGCAATAAAAAACTGAACATACTTTTACGGACTTGTATTGAACAATTCCAGTGGCAAAACAACTTTCCAATGCATAAACAATCTATGAGACCACGTTTGATTAGTAAAACTGATTGAAAACTGATCGCTGAGAGGTAACTACAAAACTTTGCAGTTGCATTGAAAATGCTACTAAGAAGCTGAAAAGCACTTTAAGGCAATAAAAAACTAAACCTGCTATTACTGACTAGTAAGTCATGATTTCAGTGCATAAACTCTTTTCCCATGTATACAACTGCAAAATGAACATATTGGAATGGTAGAACATGTTTAGAAATTGGCCATTCAGAAGTTAAATACAATTCTTTGCCGTTAATTTGAAAACGTTACAAAGGCGCTGAAAAGCACTTTAAGGCAATAAAAAACTGAACATACTTTTACGGACTTGTATTGAACAATTCCAGTGCCAAAACAACTTTCCAATGCATAAACAATCTATGAGACCACGTTAGATTAGTAAAACTGATTGAAAACTGATCGCTGAGAGGTTACATACAAAACTTTGCAGTTGCATTGAAAATGCTACTAAGAAGCTGAAAAGCACTTTAAGGCAATAAAAAACTAAACCTGCTATTACTGACTAGTAAGTCATGATTTCAGTGCATAAACTCTTTTCCCATGTATACAACTCCAAAATGAACATATTGAAAAGGTAGAACATGTTTACAAAATGGTCATTCAGAAGTTAAATACAATTCTTTGCCGTTGCTTTGAAAACGTTACAAAGGCTTATGGACTTGTAACCAATGAGAACATATTAGAATAGTAAAAGTTAATTACAAACTGTTCACTGAGAGATTATATACAAAACTCTGTCGTTGCAATGAATACATTACAAAGTCGCTGAAAAGCACTTCAATGCAATAAAAACTGAAGAATAGTAAATGTTGATTACAAACTAATCACTGAGAAGTTACATACAAAACTTTGCAGTTGCATTGAAAATGCTACTAAGAAGCTGAAAAGCACTTTAAGGCAATAAAAAACTAAACCTGCTATTACTGACTAGTAAGTCATGATTTCAGTGCATAAACTCTTTTCCCATGTATACAACTGCAAAATGAACATATTGGAATGGTAGAACATGTTTAGAAATTGGCCATTCAGAAGTTAAATACAATTCTTTGCCGTTAATTTGAAAACGTTACAAAGGCGCTGAAAAGCACTTTAAGGCAATAAAAAACTGAACATACTTTTACGGACTTGTATTGAACAATTCCAGTGGCAAAACAACTTTCCAATGCATAAACAATCTATGAGACCACGTTAGATTAGTAAAACTGATTGAAAACTGATCGCTGAGAGGTTACATACAAAACTTTGCAGTTGCATTGAAAATGCTACTAAGAAGCTGAAAAGCACTTTAAGGCAATAAAAAACTAAACCTGCTATTACTGACTAGTAAGTCATGATTTCAGTGCATAAACTCTTTTCCCATGTATACAACTGCAAAATGAACATATTGGAATGGTAGAACATGTTTAGAAATTGGCCATTCAGAAGTTAAATACAATTCTTTGCCGTTAATTTGAAAACGTTACAAAGGCGCTGAAAAGCACTTTAAGGCAATAAAAAACTGAACATACTTTTACGGACTTGTATTGAACAATTCCAGTGCCAAAACAACTTTCCAATGCATAAACAATCTATGAGACCACGTTATATTAGTAAAACTGATTGAAAACTGATCGCTGAGAGGTTACATACAAAACTTTGCAGTTGCATTGAAAATGCTACTAAGAAGCTGAAAAGCACTTTAAGGCAATAAAAAACTAAACCTGCTATTACTGACTAGTAAGTCATGATTTCAGTGCATAAACTCTTTTCCCATGTATACAACTGCAAAATGAACATATTGGAATGGTAGAACATGTTTAGAAATTGGCCATTCAGAAGTTAAATACAATTCTTTGCCGTTAATTTGAAAACGTTACAAAGGCGCTGAAAAGCACTTTAAGGCAATAAAAAACTGAACATACTTTTACGGACTTGTATTGAACAATTCCAGTGGCAAAACAACTTTCCAATGCATAAACAATCTATGAGACCACGTTAGATTAGTAAAACTGATTGAAAACTGATCGCTGAGAGGTAACTACAAAACTTTGCAGTTGCATTGAAAATGCTACTAAGAAGCTGAAAAGCACTTTAAGGCAATAAAAAACTAAACCTGCTATTACTGACTAGTAAGTCATGATTTCAGTGCATAAACTCTTTTCCCATGTATACAACTGCAAAATGAACATATTGGAATGGTAGAACATGTTTAGAAATTGGCCATTCAGAAGTTAAATACAATTCTTTGCCGTTAATTTGAAAACGTTACAAAGGCGCTGAAAAGCACTTTAAGGCAATAAAAAACTGAACATACTTTTACGGACTTGTATTGAACAATTCCAGTGCCAAAACAACTTTCCAATGCATAAACAATCTATGAGACCACGTTATATTAGTAAAACTGATTGAAAACTGATCGCTGAGAGGTTACATACAAAACTTTGCAGTTGCATTGAAAATGCTACTAAGAAGCTGAAAAGCACTTTAAGGCAATAAAAAACTAAACCTGCTATTACTGACTAGTAAGTCATGATTTCAGTGCATAAACTCTTTTCCCATGTATACAACTGCAAAATGAACATATTGGAATGGTAGAACATGTTTAGAAATTGGCCATTCAGAAGTTAAATACAATTCTTTGCCGTTAATTTGAAAACGTTACAAAGGCGCTGAAAAGCACTTTAAGGCAATAAAAAACTGAACATACTTTTACGGACTTGTATTGAACAATTCCAGTGGCAAAACAACTTTCCAATGAATAAACAATCTATGAGACCACGTTAGATTAGTAAAACTGATTGAAAACTGATCGCTGAGAGGTAACTACAAAACTTTGCAGTTGCATTGAAAATGCTACTAAGAAGCTGAAAAGCACTTTAAGGCAATAAAAAACTAAACCTGCTATTACTGACTAGTAAGTCATGATTTCAGTGCATAAACTCTTTTCCCATGTATACAACTGCAAAATGAACATATTGGAATGGTAGAACATGTTTAGAAATTGGCCATTCAGAAGTTAAATACAATTCTTTGCCGTTAATTTGAAAACGTTACAAAGGCGCTGAAAAGCACTTTAAGGCAATAAAAAACTGAACATACTTTTACGGACTTGTATTGAACAATTCCAGTGGCAAAACAACTTTCCAATGCATAAACAATCTATGAGACCACGTTAGATTAGTAAAACTGATTGAAAACTGATCGCTGAGAGGTAACTACAAAACTTTGCAGTTGCATTGAAAATGCTACTAAGAAGCTGAAAAGCACTTTAAGGCAATAAAAAACTAAACCTGCTATTACTGACTAGTAAGTCATGATTTCAGTGCATAAACTCTTTTCCCATGTATACAACTGCAAAATGAACATATTGGAATGGTAGAACATGTTTAGAAAATGGCCATTCAGAAGTTAAATACAATTCTTTGCCGTTAATTTGAAAACGTTACAAAGGCGCTGAAAAGCACTTTAAGGCAATAAAAAACTGAACATACTTTTACGGACTTGTATTGGACAATTCCAGTGCCAAAACAACTTTCCAATGCATAAACAATCTATGAGACCACGTTAGATTAGTAAAACTGATTGAAAACTGATCGCTGAGAGGTTACATACAAAACTTTGCAGTTGCATTGAAAATGCTACTAAGAAGCTGAAAAGCACTTTAAGGCAATAAAAAACTAAACCTGCTATTACTGACTAGTAAGTCATGATTTCAGTGCATAAACTCTTTTCCCATGTATACAACTCCAAAATGAACATATTGAAAAGGTAGAACATGTTTACAAAATGGTCATTCAGAAGTTAAATACAATTCTTTGCCGTTGCTTTGAAAACGTTAAAAAGGCTTATGGACTTGTAACCAATGAGAACATATTAGAATAGTAAAAGTTAATTACAAACTGTTCACTGAGAGATTATATATAAAACTCTGTCGTTGCAATGAATACATTACAAAGTCGCTGAAAAGCACTTCAATGCAATAAAAACTGAAGAATAGTAAATGTTGATTACAAACTAATCACTGAGAAGTTACATACAAAACTTTGCAGTTGCATTGAAAATGCTATTAAGAAGCTGAAAAGCACTTTAAGGCAATAAAAAACTAAACCTGCTATTACTGACTAGTAAGTCATGATTTCAGTGCATAAACTCTTTTCCCATGTATACAACTCCAAAATGAACATATTGAAAAGGTAGAACATGTTTACAAAATGGTCATTCAGAAGTTAAATACAATTCTTTGCCGTTGCTTTGAAAACGTTACAAAGGCTTATGGACTTGTAACCAATGAGAACATATTAGAATAGTAAAAGTTAATTACCAACTGTTCACTGAGAGATTATATACAAAACTCTGTCGTTGCAATGAATACATTACAAAGTCGCTGAAAAGCACTTCAATGCAATAAAAACTGAAGAATAGTAAATGTTGATTACAAACTAATCACTGAGAAGTTACATACAAAACTTTGCAGTTGCATTGAAAATGCTACTAAGAAGCTGAAAAGCACTTTAAGGCAATAAAAAACTAAACCTGCTATTACTGACTAGTAAGTCATGATTTCAGTGCATAAACTCTTTTCCCATGTATACAACTGCAAAATGAACATATTGGAATGGTAGAACATGTTTAGAAATTGGCCATTCAGAAGTTAAATACAATTCTTTGCCGTTAATTTGAAAACGTTACAAAGGCGCTGAAAAGCACTTTAAGGCAATAAAAAACTGAACATACTTTTACGGACTTGTATTGAACAATTCCAGTGGCAAAACAACTTTCCAATGCATAAACAATCTATGAGACCACGTTAGATTAGTAAAACTGATTGAAAACTGATCGCTGAGAGGTTACATACAAAACTTTGCAGTTGCATTGAAAATGCTACTAAGAAGCTGAAAAGCACTTTAAGGCAATAAAAAACTAAACCTGCTATTACTGACTAGTAAGTCATGATTTCAGTGCATAAACTCTTTTCCCATGTATACAACTGCAAAATGAACATATTGGAATGGTAGAACATGTTTAGAAATTGGCCATTCAGAAGTTAAATACAATTCTTTGCCGTTAATTTGAAAACGTTACAAAGGCGCTGAAAAGCACTTTAAGGCAATAAAAAACTGAACATACTTTTACGGACTTGTATTGAACAATTCCAGTGGCAAAACAACTTTCCAATGCATAAACAATCTATGAGACCACGTTAGATTAGTAAAACTGATTGAAAACTGATCGCTGAGAGGTTACATACAAAACTTTGCAGTTGCATTGAAAATGCTACTAAGAAGCTGAAAAGCACTTTAAGGCAATAAAAAACTAAACCTGCTATTACTGACTAGTAAGTCATGATTTCAGTGCATAAACTCTTTTCCCATGTATACAACTGCAAAATGAACATATTGGAATGGTAGAACATGTTTAGAAATTGGCCATTCAGAAGTTAAATACAATTCTTTGCCGTTAATTTGAAAACGTTACAAAGGCGCTGAAAAGCACTTTAAGGCAATAAAAAACTGAACATACTTTTACGGACTTGTATTGAACAATTCCAGTGCCAAAACAACTTTCCAATGCATAAACAATCTATGAGACCACGTTATATTAGTAAAACTGATTGAAAACTGATCGCTGAGAGGTTACATACAAAACTTTGCAGTTGCATTGAAAATGCTACTAAGAAGCTGAAAAGCACTTTAAGGCAATAAAAAACTAAACCTGCTATTACTGACTAGTAAGTCATGATTTCAGTGCATAAACTCTTTTCCCATGTATACAACTGCAAAATGAACATATTGGAATGGTAGAACATGTTTAGAAATTGGCCATTCAGAAGTTAAATACAATTCTTTGCCGTTAATTTGAAAACGTTACAAAGGCGCTGAAAAGCACTTTAAGGCAATAAAAAACTGAACATACTTTTACGGACTTGTATTGAACAATTCCAGTGGCAAAACAACTTTCCAATGCATAAACAATCTATGAGACCACGTTAGATTAGTAAAACTGATTGAAAACTGATCGCTGAGAGGTAACTACAAAACTTTGCAGTTGCATTGAAAATGCTACTAAGAAGCTGAAAAGCACTTTAAGGCAATAAAAAACTAAACCTGCTATTACTGACTAGTAAGTCATGATTTCAGTGCATAAACTCTTTTCCCATGTATACAACTGCAAAATGAACATATTGGAATGGTAGAACATGTTTAGAAATTGGCCATTCAGAAGTTAAATACAATTCTTTGCCGTTAATTTGAAAACGTTACAAAGGCGCTGAAAAGCACTTTAAGGCAATAAAAAACTGAACATACTTTTACGGACTTGTATTGAACAATTCCAGTGGCAAAACAACTTTCCAATGCATAAACAATCTATGAGACCACGTTAGATTAGTAAAACTGATTGAAAACTGATCGCTGAGAGGTAACTACAAAACTTTGCAGTTGCATTGAAAATGCTACTAAGAAGCTGAAAAGCACTTTAAGGCAATAAAAAACTAAACCTGCTATTACTGACTAGTAAGTCATGATTTCAGTGCATAAACTCTTTTCCCATGTATACAACTGCAAAATGAACATATTGGAATGGTAGAACATGTTTAGAAAATGGCCATTCAGAAGTTAAATACAATTCTTTGCCGTTAATTTGAAAACGTTACAAAGGCGCTGAAAAGCACTTTAAGGCAATAAAAAACTGAACATACTTTTACGGACTTGTATTGGACAATTCCAGTGCCAAAACAACTTTCCAATGCATAAACAATCTATGAGACCACGTTAGATTAGTAAAACTGATTGAAAACTGATCGCTGAGAGGTTACATACAAAACTTTGCAGTTGCATTGAAAATGCTACTAAGAAGCTGAAAAGCACTTTAAGGCAATAAAAAACTAAACCTGCTATTACTGACTAGTAAGTCATGATTTCAGTGCATAAACTCTTTTCCCATGTATACAACTCCAAAATGAACATATTGAAAAGGTAGAACATGTTTACAAAATGGTCATTCAGAAGTTAAATACAATTCTTTGCCGTTGCTTTGAAAACGTTAAAAAGGCTTATGGACTTGTAACCAATGAGAACATATTAGAATAGTAAAAGTTAATTACAAACTGTTCACTGAGAGATTATATATAAAACTCTGTCGTTGCAATGAATACATTACAAAGTCGCTGAAAAGCACTTCAATGCAATAAAAACTGAAGAATAGTAAATGTTGATTACAAACTAATCACTGAGAAGTTACATACAAAACTTTGCAGTTGCATTGAAAATGCTATTAAGAAGCTGAAAAGCACTTTAAGGCAATAAAAAACTAAACCTGCTATTACTGACTAGTAAGTCATGATTTCAGTGCATAAACTCTTTTCCCATGTATACAACTCCAAAATGAACATATTGAAAAGGTAGAACATGTTTACAAAATGGTCATTCAGAAGTTAAATACAATTCTTTGCCGTTGCTTTGAAAACGTTACAAAGGCTTATGGACTTGTAACCAATGAGAACATATTAGAATAGTAAAAGTTAATTACCAACTGTTCACTGAGAGATTATATACAAAACTCTGTCGTTGCAATGAATACATTACAAAGTCGCTGAAAAGCACTTCAATGCAATAAAAACTGAAGAATAGTAAATGTTGATTACAAACTAATCACTGAGAAGTTACATACAAAACTTTGCAGTTGCATTGAAAATGCTACTAAGAAGCTGAAAAGCACTTTAAGGCAATAAAAAACTAAACCTGCTATTACTGACTAGTAAGTCATGATTTCAGTGCATAAACTCTTTTCCCATGTATACAACTGCAAAATGAACATATTGGAATGGTAGAACATGTTTAGAAATTGGCCATTCAGAAGTTAAATACAATTCTTTGCCGTTAATTTGAAAACGTTACAAAGGCGCTGAAAAGCACTTTAAGGCAATAAAAAACTGAACATACTTTTACGGACTTGTATTGAACAATTCCAGTGGCAAAACAACTTTCCAATGCATAAACAATCTATGAGACCACGTTAGATTAGTAAAACTGATTGAAAACTGATCGCTGAGAGGTTACATACAAAACTTTGCAGTTGCATTGAAAATGCTACTAAGAAGCTGAAAAGCACTTTAAGGCAATAAAAAACTAAACCTGCTATTACTGACTAGTAAGTCATGATTTCAGTGCATAAACTCTTTTCCCATGTATACAACTGCAAAATGAACATATTGGAATGGTAGAACATGTTTAGAAATTGGCCATTCAGAAGTTAAATACAATTCTTTGCCGTTAATTTGAAAACATTACAAAGGCGCTGAAAAGCACTTTAAGGCAATAAAAAACTGAACATACTTTTACGGACTTGTATTGAACAATTCCAGTGGCAAAACAACTTTCCAATGCATAAACAATCTATGAGACCACGTTAGATTAGTAAAACTGATTGAAAACTGATCGCTGAGAGGTAACTACAAAACTTTGCAGTTGCATTGAAAATGCTACTAAGAAGCTGAAAAGCACTTTAAGGCAATAAAAAACTAAACCTGCTATTACTGACTAGTAAGTCATGATTTCAGTGCATAAACTCTTTTCCCATGTATACAACTGCAAAATGAACATATTGGAATGGTAGAACATGTTTAGAAATTGGCCATTCAGAAGTTAAATACAATTCTTTGCCGTTAATTTGAAAACGTTACAAAGGCGCTGAAAAGCACTTTAAGGCAATAAAAAACTGAACATACTTTTACGGACTTGTATTGAACAATTCCAGTGGCAAAACAACTTTCCAATGCATAAACAATCTATGAGACCACGTTAGATTAGTAAAACTGATTGAAAACTGATCGCTGAGAGGTAACTACAAAACTTTGCAGTTGCATTGAAAATGCTACTAAGAAGCTGAAAAGCACTTTAAGGCAATAAAAAACTAAACCTGCTATTACTGACTAGTAAGTCATGATTTCAGTGCATAAACTCTTTTCCCATGTATACAACTGCAAAATGAACATATTGGAATGGTAGAACATGTTTAGAAATTGGCCATTCAGAAGTTAAATACAATTCTTTGCCGTTAATTTGAAAACGTTACAAAGGCGCTGAAAAGCACTTTAAGGCAATAAAAAACTGAACATACTTTTACGGACTTGTATTGAACAATTCCAGTGCCAAAACAACTTTCCAATGCATAAACAATCTATGAGACCACGTTAGATTAGTAAAACTGATTGAAAACTGATCGCTGAGAGGTTACATACAAAACTTTGCAGTTGCATTGAAAATGCTACTAAGAAGCTGAAAAGCACTTTAAGGCAATAAAAAACTAAACCTGCTATTACTGACTAGTAAGTCATGATTTCAGTGCATAAACTCTTTTCCCATGTATACAACTCCAAAATGAACATATTGAAAAGGTAGAACATGTTTACAAAATGGTCATTCAGAAGTTAAATACAATTCTTTGCCGTTGCTTTGAAAACGTTAAAAAGGCTTATGGACTTGTAACCAATGAGAACATATTAGAATAGTAAAAGTTAATTACAAACTGTTCACTGAGAGATTATATATAAAACTCTGTCGTTGCAATGAATACATTACAAAGTCGCTGAAAAGCACTTCAATGCAATAAAAACTGAAGAATAGTAAATGTTGATTACAAACTAATCACTGAGAAGTTACATACAAAACTTTGCAGTTGCATTGAAAATGCTATTAAGAAGCTGAAAAGCACTTTAAGGCAATAAAAAACTAAACCTGCTATTACTGACTAGTAAGTCATGATTTCAGTGCATAAACTCTTTTCCCATGTATACAACTCCAAAATGAACATATTGAAAAGGTAGAACATGTTTACAAAATGGTCATTCAGAAGTTAAATACAATTCTTTGCCGTTGCTTTGAAAACGTTACAAAGGCTTATGGACTTGTAACCAATGAGAACATATTAGAATAGTAAAAGTTAATTACCAACTGTTCACTGAGAGATTATATACAAAACTCTGTCGTTGCAATGAATACATTACAAAGTCGCTGAAAAGCACTTCAATGCAATAAAAACTGAAGAATAGTAAATGTTGATTACAAACTAATCACTGAGAAGTTACATACAAAACTTTGCAGTTGCATTGAAAATGCTACTAAGAAGCTGAAAAGCACTTTAAGGCAATAAAAAACTAAACCTGCTATTACTGACTAGTAAGTCATGATTTCAGTGCATAAACTCTTTTCCCATGTATACAACTGCAAAATGAACATATTGGAATGGTAGAACATGTTTAGAAATTGGCCATTCAGAAGTTAAATACAATTCTTTGCCGTTAATTTGAAAACGTTACAAAGGCGCTGAAAAGCACTTTAAGGCAATAAAAAACTGAACATACTTTTACGGACTTGTATTGAACAATTCCAGTGGCAAAACAACTTTCCAATGCATAAACAATCTATGAGACCACGTTAGATTAGTAAAACTGATTGAAAACTGATCGCTGAGAGGTTACATACAAAACTTTGCAGTTGCATTGAAAATGCTACTAAGAAGCTGAAAAGCACTTTAAGGCAATAAAAAACTAAACCTGCTATTACTGACTAGTAAGTCATGATTTCAGTGCATAAACTCTTTTCCCATGTATACAACTGCAAAATGAACATATTGGAATGGTAGAACATGTTTAGAAATTGGCCATTCAGAAGTTAAATACAATTCTTTGCCGTTAATTTGAAAACGTTACAAAGGCGCTGAAAAGCACTTTAAGGCAATAAAAAACTGAACATACTTTTACGGACTTGTATTGAACAATTCCAGTGCCAAAACAACTTTCCAATGCATAAACAATCTATGAGACCACGTTATATTAGTAAAACTGATTGAAAACTGATCGCTGAGAGGTTACATACAAAACTTTGCAGTTGCATTGAAAATGCTACTAAGAAGCTGAAAAGCACTTTAAGGCAATAAAAAACTAAACCTGCTATTACTGACTAGTAAGTCATGATTTCAGTGCATAAACTCTTTTCCCATGTATACAACTGCAAAATGAACATATTGGAATGGTAGAACATGTTTAGAAATTGGCCATTCAGAAGTTAAATACAATTCTTTGCCGTTAATTTGAAAACGTTACAAAGGCGCTGAAAAGCACTTTAAGGCAATAAAAAACTGAACATACTTTTACGGACTTGTATTGAACAATTCCAGTGGCAAAACAACTTTCCAATGCATAAACAATCTATGAGACCACGTTAGATTAGTAAAACTGATTGAAAACTGATCGCTGAGAGGTAACTACAAAACTTTGCAGTTGCATTGAAAATGCTACTAAGAAGCTGAAAAGCACTTTAAGGCAATAAAAAACTAAACCTGCTATTACTGACTAGTAAGTCATGATTTCAGTGCATAAACTCTTTTCCCATGTATACAACTGCAAAATGAACATATTGGAATGGTAGAACATGTTTAGAAATTGGCCATTCAGAAGTTAAATACAATTCTTTGCCGTTAATTTGAAAACATTACAAAGGCGCTGAAAAGCACTTTAAGGCAATAAAAAACTGAACATACTTTTACGGACTTGTATTGAACAATTCCAGTGGCAAAACAACTTTCCAATGCATAAACAATCTATGAGACCACGTTAGATTAGTAAAACTGATTGAAAACTGATCGCTGAGAGGTAACTACAAAACTTTGCAGTTGCATTGAAAATGCTACTAAGAAGCTGAAAAGCACTTTAAGGCAATAAAAAACTAAACCTGCTATTACTGACTAGTAAGTCATGATTTCAGTGCATAAACTCTTTTCCCATGTATACAACTGCAAAATGAACATATTGGAATGGTAGAACATGTTTAGAAATTGGCCATTCAGAAGTTAAATACAATTCTTTGCCGTTAATTTGAAAACGTTACAAAGGCGCTGAAAAGCACTTTAAGGCAATAAAAAACTGAACATACTTTTACGGACTTGTATTGAACAATTCCAGTGGCAAAACAACTTTCCAATGCATAAACAATCTATGAGACCACGTTAGATTAGTAAAACTGATTGAAAACTGATCGCTGAGAGGTAACTACAAAACTTTGCAGTTGCATTGAAAATGCTACTAAGAAGCTGAAAAGCACTTTAAGGCAATAAAAAACTAAACCTGCTATTACTGACTAGTAAGTCATGATTTCAGTGCATAAACTCTTTTCCCATGTATACAACTGCAAAATGAACATATTGGAATGGTAGAACATGTTTAGAAATTGGCCATTCAGAAGTTAAATACAATTCTTTGCCGTTAATTTGAAAACGTTACAAAGGCGCTGAAAAGCACTTTAAGGCAATAAAAAACTGAACATACTTTTACGGACTTGTATTGAACAATTCCAGTGCCAAAACAACTTTCCAATGCATAAACAATCTATGAGACCACGTTAGATTAGTAAAACTGATTGAAAACTGATCGCTGAGAGGTTACATACAAAACTTTGCAGTTGCATTGAAAATGCTACTAAGAAGCTGAAAAGCACTTTAAGGCAATAAAAAACTAAACCTGCTATTACTGACTAGTAAGTCATGATTTCAGTGCATAAACTCTTTTCCCATGTATACAACTCCAAAATGAACATATTGAAAAGGTAGAACATGTTTACAAAATGGTCATTCAGAAGTTAAATACAATTCTTTGCCGTTGCTTTGAAAACGTTAAAAAGGCTTATGGACTTGTAACCAATGAGAACATATTAGAATAGTAAAAGTTAATTACAAACTGTTCACTGAGAGATTATATATAAAACTCTGTCGTTGCAATGAATACATTACAAAGTCGCTGAAAAGCACTTCAATGCAATAAAAACTGAAGAATAGTAAATGTTGATTACAAACTAATCACTGAGAAGTTACATACAAAACTTTGCAGTTGCATTGAAAATGCTATTAAGAAGCTGAAAAGCACTTTAAGGCAATAAAAAACTAAACCTGCTATTACTGACTAGTAAGTCATGATTTCAGTGCATAAACTCTTTTCCCATGTATACAACTCCAAAATGAACATATTGAAAAGGTAGAACATGTTTACAAAATGGTCATTCAGAAGTTAAATACAATTCTTTGCCGTTGCTTTGAAAACGTTACAAAGGCTTATGGACTTGTAACCAATGAGAACATATTAGAATAGTAAAAGTTAATTACCAACTGTTCACTGAGAGATTATATACAAAACTCTGTCGTTGCAATGAATACATTACAAAGTCGCTGAAAAGCACTTCAATGCAATAAAAACTGAAGAATAGTAAATGTTGATTACAAACTAATCACTGAGAAGTTACATACAAAACTTTGCAGTTGCATTGAAAATGCTACTAAGAAGCTGAAAAGCACTTTAAGGCAATAAAAAACTAAACCTGCTATTACTGACTAGTAAGTCATGATTTCAGTGCATAAACTCTTTTCCCATGTATACAACTGCAAAATGAACATATTGGAATGGTAGAACATGTTTAGAAATTGGCCATTCAGAAGTTAAATACAATTCTTTGCCGTTAATTTGAAAACGTTACAAAGGCGCTGAAAAGCACTTTAAGGCAATAAAAAACTGAACATACTTTTACGGACTTGTATTGAACAATTCCAGTGGCAAAACAACTTTCCAATGCATAAACAATCTATGAGACCACGTTAGATTAGTAAAACTGATTGAAAACTGATCGCTGAGAGGTTACATACAAAACTTTGCAGTTGCATTGAAAATGCTACTAAGAAGCTGAAAAGCACTTTAAGGCAATAAAAAACTAAACCTGCTATTACTGACTAGTAAGTCATGATTTCAGTGCATAAACTCTTTTCCCATGTATACAACTGCAAAATGAACATATTGGAATGGTAGAACATGTTTAGAAATTGGCCATTCAGAAGTTAAATACAATTCTTTGCCGTTAATTTGAAAACGTTACAAAGGCGCTGAAAAGCACTTTAAGGCAATAAAAAACTGAACATACTTTTACGGACTTGTATTGAACAATTCCAGTGCCAAAACAACTTTCCAATGCATAAACAATCTATGAGACCACGTTATATTAGTAAAACTGATTGAAAACTGATCGCTGAGAGGTTACATACAAAACTTTGCAGTTGCATTGAAAATGCTACTAAGAAGCTGAAAAGCACTTTAAGGCAATAAAAAACTAAACCTGCTATTACTGACTAGTAAGTCATGATTTCAGTGCATAAACTCTTTTCCCATGTATACAACTGCAAAATGAACATATTGGAATGGTAGAACATGTTTAGAAATTGGCCATTCAGAAGTTAAATACAATTCTTTGCCGTTAATTTGAAAACGTTACAAAGGCGCTGAAAAGCACTTTAAGGCAATAAAAAACTGAACATACTTTTACGGACTTGTATTGAACAATTCCAGTGGCAAAACAACTTTCCAATGCATAAACAATCTATGAGACCACGTTAGATTAGTAAAACTGATTGAAAACTGATCGCTGAGAGGTAACTACAAAACTTTGCAGTTGCATTGAAAATGCTACTAAGAAGCTGAAAAGCACTTTAAGGCAATAAAAAACTAAACCTGCTATTACTGACTAGTAAGTCATGATTTCAGTGCATAAACTCTTTTCCCATGTATACAACTGCAAAATGAACATATTGGAATGGTAGAACATGTTTAGAAATTGGCCATTCAGAAGTTAAATACAATTCTTTGCCGTTAATTTGAAAACGTTACAAAGGCGCTGAAAAGCACTTTAAGGCAATAAAAAACTGAACATACTTTTACGGACTTGTATTGAACAATTCCAGTGGCAAAACAACTTTCCAATGCATAAACAATCTATGAGACCACGTTAGATTAGTAAAACTGATTGAAAACTGATCGCTGAGAGGTAACTACAAAACTTTGCAGTTGCATTGAAAATGCTACTAAGAAGCTGAAAAGCACTTTAAGGCAATAAAAAACTAAACCTGCTATTACTGACTAGTAAGTCATGATTTCAGTGCATAAACTCTTTTCCCATGTATACAACTGCAAAATGAACATATTGGAATGGTAGAACATGTTTAGAAATTGGCCATTCAGAAGTTAAATACAATTCTTTGCCGTTAATTTGAAAACGTTACAAAGGCGCTGAAAAGCACTTTAAGGCAATAAAAAACTGAACATACTTTTACGGACTTGTATTGAACAATTCCAGTGCCAAAACAACTTTCCAATGCATAAACAATCTATGAGACCACGTTATATTAGTAAAACTGATTGAAAACTGATCGCTGAGAGGTTACATACAAAACTTTGCAGTTGCATTGAAAATGCTACTAAGAAGCTGAAAAGCACTTTAAGGCAATAAAAAACTAAACCTGCTATTACTGACTAGTAAGTCATGATTTCAGTGCATAAACTCTTTTCCCATGTATACAACTGCAAAATGAACATATTGAAATTGTAGAACATGTTTAGAAAATGGCCATTCAGAAGTTAAATACAATTCTTTGCCGTTAATTTGAAAACGTTACAAAGGCGCTGAAAAGCACTTTAAGGCAATAAAAAACTGAACATACTTTTACGGACTTGTATTGGACAATTCCAGTGCCAAAACAACTTTCCAATGCATAAACAATCTATGAGACCACGTTAGATTAGTAAAACTGATTGAAAACTGATCGCTGAGAGGTTACATACAAAACTTTGCAGTTGCATTGAAAATGCTACTAAGAAGCTGAAAAGCACTTTAAGGCAATAAAAAACTAAACCTGCTATTACTGACTAGTAAGTCATGATTTCAGTGCATAAACTCTTTTCCCATGTATACAACTCCAAAATGAACATATTGAAAAGGTAGAACATGTTTACAAAATGGTCATTCAGAAGTTAAATACAATTCTTTGCCGTTGCTTTGAAAACGTTACAAAGGCTAAAAAGCACTTTAAGGCAATAAAAAACTGAACATACTTTTAGACTTGTAAAATTAATTACAAACTGTTCAATGAGAAATTATATATGAAAACTCTGTCGTTAATAAAACTTTTGAAAACTGATCGCTGAAAAGCACTTACAATACAAAACTGAAGAATAGTAAATGCTATTACAAACTGAAAATCACTGAGAAGTTAAATACAAAACTTTGCAGTTGCATTGAAAATGCTAGTAAGAAGCTGAAAAGCACTTAAGGCTAAAAAATGAACATATTAGAATGGTAGAACATGTTTAGAAAATGGTCATTCAGAAGTTAAATACAATTCTTTGCCGTTGCTTTGAAAACGTTACAAAGGCGCTGAAAAGCACTTTAAGGCAATAAAAAACTGAACATACTTTTACGGACTTGTATTGGACAAATTCCAGTGCCAAAACAACTTTCCAATGTATAAACACAATCTATGAGACACGTTAGATTAGTAAAACTGATTAAACTGATCGCTGAGAGTTACATACAACTTTGCAGTTGCATTGAAAATGCTACTAAGAAGCTGAAAAGCACTTTAAGGCAATAAAAACTAAACCTGCTATTACTGACTAGTAAGTCATGATTTCAGTGCATAAACTCTTTTCCCATGTATACAACTGCAAAATGAAACATATTGAATGGTAGAACATGTTTTAAAATGGTCATTCAGAAGTTAAATACAATTCTTTGCCGTTGCTTTGAAAACGTTACAAAGGCTGAAAAGCACTTTAAGGCAATAAAAAACTGAACATATTAGACTAGTAAAAGTTGATTACAAACTGTCACTTCCAATTATATACAAAACTCTGAGTTGCAATGAAAACATTACAAACTGATGAAAACATCTTGAAGGCAATACAAAACTGAAGAATAGTAAATGCTATTAAGAAACTGAATCACTGAGAAGATTACATACAAAACTTTGCAGTTGCATTGAAAATGCTAGTAATAAGCTGAAAAGCACTTTAACAAAAATGAACATATTGAATGGTAGAACATGTTTAGAAAATGGTCATTCAGAAGTTAAATACAATTCTTTGCCGTTAATTTGAAAACGTTACAAAGCTGAAAAGCACTTTAAGGCAATAAAAAACTGAACATACTTTTACGGACTTGTATTGGACAATTCCAGTGCCAAAACAACTTTCCAATGTATAAACAATCTATGAGACCACGTTAGATTAGTAAAACTGATTGAAAACTGATCGCTGAGAGGTTACATACAAAACTTTGCAGTTGCATTGAAAATGCTACTAAGGAGCTGAAAAGCACTTTAAGGCAATAAAAAACTAAACCTGCTATTACTGACTAGTAAGTCATGATTTCAGTGCATAAACTCTTTTCCCATGTATACAACTCCAAAATGAACATATTAAAATGGTAGAACATGTTTAGAAAATGGTCATTCAGAAGTTAAATACAATTCTTTGCCGTTGCTTTGAAAACGTTACAAAGGCGCTGAAAAGCACTTTAAGGCAATAAAAAACTGAACATACTTTTACGGACTTGTATTGGACAATTCCAGTGCAAAACAACTTTCCAATGTATAAACAATCTATGAGACCACGTTAGATTAGTAAAACTGATTGAAAACTGATCGCTGAGAGTTACATACAAAACTTTGCAGTTGCATTGAAAATGCTACTAAGAAGCTGAAAAGCACTTTAAGGCAATAAAAAACTAAACCTGCTATTACTGACTAGTAAGTCATGATTTCAGTGCATAAACTCTTTTCCCATGTATACAACTCCAAAATGAACATATTGAAATGGTAGAACATGTTTAGAAAATGGTCATTCAGAAGTTAAATACAATTCTTTGCCGTTGCTTTGAAAACGTTACAAAGGCGCTGAAAAGCACTTTAAGGCAATAAAAAACTGAACATACTTTTACGGACTTGTATTGAACAATTCCAGTGCAAAACAACTTTCCAATGTATAAACAATCTATGAGACCACGTTAGATTAGTAAAACTGATTGAAAACTGATCGCTGAGAAGTTACATACAAAACTTTGCAGTTGCATTGAAAATGCTACTAAGAAGCTGAAAAGCACTTTAAGGCAATAAAAAACTAAACCTGCTATTACTGACTAGTAAGTCATGATTTCAGTGCATAAACTCTTTTCCCATGTATACAACTCCAAAATGAACATATTGAAATGGTAGAACATGTTTAGAAAATGGTCATTCAGAAGTTAATACAATTCTTTGCCGTTGCTTTGAAAACGTTACAAAGGCGCTGAAAAGCACTTTAAGGCAATAAAAAACTGAACATACTTTTACGGACTTGTATTGGACAATTCCAGTGCCAAAACAACTTTCCAATGTATAAACAATCTATGAGACCACGTTAGATTAGTAAAACTGATTGAAAACTGATCGCTGAGAGGTTACATACAAAACTTTGCAGTTGCATTGAAAATGCTACTAAGAAGCTGAAAAGCACTTTAAGGCAATAAAAAACTAAACCTGCTATTACTGACTAGTAAGTCATGATTTCAGTGCATAAACTCTTTTCCCATGTATACAACTCCAAAATGAACATATTAAAATGGTAGAACATGTTTAGAAAATGGTCATTCAGAAGTTAAATACAATTCTTTGCCGTTGCTTTGAAAACGTTACAAAGGCGCTGAAAAGCACTTTAAGGCAATAAAAAACTGAACATACTTTTACGGACTTGTATTGGACAATTCCAGTGCAAAACAACTTTCCAATGCATAAACAATCTATGAGACCACGTTAGATTAGTAAAACTGATTGAAAACTGATCGCTGAGAGGTTACATACAAAACTTTGCAGTTGCATTGAAAATGCTACTAAGGAGCTGAAAAGCACTTTAAGGCAATAAAAAACTAAACCTGCTATTACTGACTAGTAAGTCATGATTTCAGTGCATAAACTCTTTTCCCATGTATACAACTCCAAAATGAACATATTGAAATGGTAGAACATGTTTAGAAAATGGTCATTCAGAAGTTAAATACAATTCTTTGCCGTTGCTTTGAAAACGTTACAAAGGCGCTGAAAAGCACTTTAAGGCAATAAAAAACTGAACATACTTTTACGGACTTGTATTGGACAATTCCAGTGCCAAAACAACTTTCCAATGTATAAACAATCTATGAGACCACGTTAGATTAGTAAAACTGATTGAAAACTGATCGCTGAGAGGTTACATACAAAACTTTGCAGTTGCATTGAAAATGCTACTAAGAAGCTGAAAAGCACTTTAAGGCAATAAAAAACTAAACCTGCTATTACTGACTAGTAAGTCATGATTTCAGTGCATAAACTCTTTTCCCATGTATACAACTCCAAAATGAACATATTGAAATGGTAGAACATGTTTAGAAAATGGTCATTCAGAAGTTAAATACAATTCTTTGCCGTTGCTTTGAAAACGTTACAAAGGCGCTTGAAAAAGCACTTTAAGGCAATAAAAAACTGAACATACTTTACTGGACTTGTATACAAAATTCCAGTGCAAAATCTTCCCAATGTAAAACAATCTATGAGACCCATTAGATTAGTAAAACTGATTGAAAACTGATCGCTGAGAAGTTACATACAAAACTTTGCAGTTGCATTGAAAATGCTACTAAGAAGCTGAAAAGCACTTTAAGGCAATAAAAAACTAAACCTGCTATTACTGACTAGTAAGTCATGATTTCAGTGCATAAACTCTTTTCCCATGTATACAACTCCAAAATGAACATATTGAAATGGTAGAACATGTTTAGAAAATGGTCATTCAGAAGTTAAATACAATTCTTTGCCGTTGCTTTGAAAACGTTACAAAGGCGCTGAAAAAGCACTTTAAGGCAATAAAAAACTGAACATACTTTTACGGACTTGTATTGGACAATTCCAGTGCCAAAACAACTTTCCAATGCAATAAACAATCTATGAGACCACGTTAGATTAGTAAAACTGATTGAAAACTGATCGCTGAGAGGTTACATACAAAACTTTGCAGTTGCATTGAAAATGCTACTAAGAAGCTGAAAAGCACTTTAAGGCAATAAAAAACTAAACATGCTATTACTGACTAGTAAGTCATGATTTCAGTGCATAAACTCTTTTCCCATGTATACAACTCCAAAATGAACATATTAAAATGGTAGAACATGTTTAGAAAATGGTCATTCAGAAGTTAAATACAATTCTTTGCCGTTGCTTTGAAAACGTTACAAAGGCGCTGAAAAGCACTTTAAGGCAATAAAAAACTGAACATACTTTTACGGACTTGTATTGGACAATTCCAGTGCCAAAACAACTTTCCAATGTATAAACAATCTATGAGACCACGTTAGATTAGTAAAACTGATTGAAAACTGATCGCTGAGAGGTTACATACAAAACTTTGCAGTTGCATTGAAAATGCTACTAAGAAGCTGAAAAGCACTTTAAGGCAATAAAAAACTAAACCTGCTATTACTGACTAGTAAGTCATGATTTCAGTGCATAAACTCTTTTCCCATGTATACAACTCCAAAATGAACATATTGAAAATGGTAGAACATGTTTAGAAAATGGTCATTCAGAAGTTAAATACAATTCTTTGCCGTTGCTTTGAAAACGTTACAAAGGCGCTGAAAAGCACTTTAAGGCAATAAAAACTGAAAAAACTTTTACGGACTGTATTGGACAATTCCAGTGCAAAACAACTTTCCAATGTATAAACAATCTATGAGACCAAGATTAGATTAGTAAAACTGATTGAAAACTGATCGCTGAGAGGTTACATACAAAACTTTGCAGTTGCATTGAAAATGCTACTAAGGAGCTGAAAAGCACTTTAAGGCAATAAAAAACTAAACCTGCTATTACTGACTAGTAAGTCATGATTTCAGTGCATAAACTCTTTTCCCATGTATACAACTCCAAAATGAACATATTGAAATGGTAGAACATGTTTAGAAAATGGTCATTCAGAAGTTAAATACAATTCTTTGCCGTTGCTTTGAAAACGTTACAAAGGCGCTGAAAAGCACTTTAAGGCAATAAAAAACTGAACATACTTTTACGGACTTGTATTGGACAATTCCAGTGCCAAAACAACTTTCCAATGTATAAACAATCTATGAGACCACGTTAGATTAGTAAAACTGATTGAAAACTGATCGCTGAGAGGTTACATACAAAACTTTGCAGTTGCATTGAAAATGCTACTAAGAAGCTGAAAAGCACTTTAAGGCAATAAAAACTAAACCTGCTATTACTGACTAGTAAGTCATGATTTCAGTGCATAAACTCTTTTCCCATGTATACAACTCCAAAATGAACATATTGAAATGGTAGAACATGTTTAGAAAATGGTCATTCAGAAGTTAAATACAATTCTTTGCCGTTGCTTTGAAAACGTTACAAAGGCGCTTTAAAAGCACTTTAAGGCAATAAAAAATTACATACTTTTACGGACTTGTATGGACAATTTCAGTGCAAAACAACTTTCCAATGTATAAACACTTCTATGAGACCCACGTTAGATTAGTAAAACTGATTGAAAACTGATCGCTGAGAGTTACATACAAAACTTTGCAGTTGCATTGAAAATGCTACTAAGAAGCTGAAAAGCACTTTAAGGCAATAAAAAACTAAACCTGCTATTACTGACTAGTAAGTCATGATTTCAGTGCATAAACTCTTTTCCCATGTATACAACTCCAAAATGAACATATTGAAATGGTAGAACATGTTTAGAAAATGGTCATTCAGAAGTTAAATACAATTCTTTGCCGTTGCTTTGAAAACGTTACAAAGGCGCTGAAAAGCACTTTAAGGCAATAAAAAACTGAACATACTTTTACGGACTTGTATTGGACAATTCAGTGCCAAAACAACTTTCCAATGCATAAACAATCTATGAGAACATATTAGAATAGTAAAACTGATTGAAAACTGATCGCTGAGAGGTTACATACAAAACTTTGCAGTTGCATTGAAAATGTTACTAAGAAGCTGAAAAGCACTTTAAGGCAATAAAAAACTAAACATGCTATTACTGACTAGTAAGTCATGATTTCAGTGCATAAACTCTTTTCCCATGTATACAACTCCAAAATGAACATATTAGAATAGTAGAACATGTTTAGAAAATGGTCATTCAGAAGTTAAATACAATTCTTTGCCGTTGCATTGAAAACGTTACAAAGGCGCTTGAAAAGCACTTTAAGGCAATAAAAAACTAAACATGCTATTACTGACTAGTAAGTCATGATTTCAGTGCATAAACTCTTTTCCCATGTATACAACTCCAAAATGAACATATTGAAAATGGTAGAACATGTTTACAAAATGATCATTGAGAAGTTAAATACAAAACTTTGCCGTTTGCATTGAAAATGCTACAAAGCGCTGAAAAGCACTTTAAGGCAATAAAAAACTGACTAGTGTTATTACTGACTGTATTGAGAGATTATCAGTGCATAAACTCTGCAGTTGCAATGAAAACATTAAAAGTCAAAAACATTCAATGCAATAAACAACTGGAATAGTAAATGTTGATTAAAACTGGTCATTCAGAAGTTACATACAATTCTTTGCAGTTGCATTGAAAACGTTACTAAGGCGCTGAAAAGCACTTTAAGGCAATAAAAAACTAAACCTGCTATTACTGACTAGTAAGTCATGATTTCAGTGCATAAACTCTTTTCCCATGTATACAACTCCAAAATGAACATATTAGAATGGTAGAACATGTTTAGAAAATGGCCATTCAGAAGTTAAATACAATTCTTTGCCGTTAATTTGAAAACGTTACAAAGGCGCTGAAAAGCACTTTAAGGCAATAAAAAACTGAACATACTTTTACGGACTTGTATTGGACAATTCCAGTGCCAAAACAACTTTCCAATGTATAAACAATCTATGAGACCACGTTAGATTAGTAAAACTGATTGAAAACTGATCGCTGAGAGGTTACATACAAAACTTTGCAGTTGCATTGAAAATGCTACTAAGGAGCTGAAAAGCACTTTAAGGCAATAAAAAACTAAACCTGCTATTACTGACTAGTAAGTCATGATTTCAGTGCATAAACTCTTTTCCCATGTATACAACTGCAAAATGAACATATGAAAATGGTAGAACATGTTTAGAAAATGGTCATTCAGAAGTTAAATACAATTCTTTGCCGTTGCTTTGAAAACGTTACAAAGGCTGAAAAGCACTTTAAACAATAAAAACTTAAATACTTATTACTGACTAGTAAGTCATGATTGTCATGCAAAAATTTCAGTCCAAAACAACTTTACAATGCTAAAATGAATCTATGATAAAAATGGAATAGTAAAACTGATTGAAAACTGATCACTGAGTTACATACAAAACTTTGCAGTTGCATTGAAAATGCTACTAAGAAGCTGAAAAGCACTTTAAGGCAATAAAAAACTAAACCTGCTATTACTGACTAGTAAGTCATGATTTCAGTGCATAAACTCTTTTCCCATGTATACAACTCCAAAATGAACATATTGAAATGGTAGAACATGTTTAGAAAAATGGTCATTCAGAAGTTAAATACAATTCTTTGCCGTTGCATTTGAAAACGTTACAAAGCGCTGAAAAGCACTTTAAGGCAATAAAAAACTGAACATACTTTTACGGACTTGTATTGGACAATTCCAGTGCCAAAACAACTTTCCAATGCATAAACAATCTATGAGACCACGTTAGAATAGTAAAACTGATTGAAAACTGATCACTGAGAGGTTACATACAAAACTTTGCAGTTGCATTGAAAATGCTACTAAGAAGCTGAAAAGCACTTTAAGGCAATAAAAAACTAAACCTGCTATTACTGACTAGTAAGTCATGATTTCAGTGCATAAACTCTTTTCCCATGTATACAACTCCAAAATGAACATATTGAAAATGGTAGAACATGTTTAGAAAATGGTCATTCAGAAGTTATAATACAATTCTTTGCCGTTGCTTTGAAAACGTTACAAAGGCGCTGAAAAAGCACTTTAAGGCAATAAAAAACTGATTACATACTTTTACTGGAGATTGTATTGGACAACTTCCAGTTGCAAAACAACTTACCAATGCTAAAACACTTCAATGCAATAAAAACTGTTAGATTAGTAAAACTGATTGAAAACTGATCGCTGAGAGGTTACATACAAAACTTTGCAGTTGCATTGAAAATGCTACTAAGGAGCTGAAAAGCACTTTAAGGCAATAAAAAACTAAACCTGCTATTACTGACTAGTAAGTCATGATTTCAGTGCATAAACTCTTTTCCCATGTATACAACTCCAAAATGAACATATTGAAATGGTAGAACATGTTTAGAAAATGGTCATTCAGAAGTTAAATACAATTCTTTGCCGTTGCTTTGAAAACGTTACAAAGGCGCTGAAAAGCACTTTAAGGCAATAAAAAACTGAACATACTTTTACGGACTTGTATTGGACAATTCCAGTGCCAAAACAACTTTCCAATGTATAAACAATCTATGAGACCACGTTAGATTAGTAAAACTGATTGAAAACTGATCGCTGAGAGGTTACATACAAAACTTTGCAGTTGCATTGAAATGCTACTAAGAAGCTGAAAAGCACTTTAAGGCAATAAAAAACTAAACCTGCTATTACTGACTAGTAAGTCATGATTTCAGTGCATAAACTCTTTTCCCATGTATACAACTGCAAAATGAACATATTGAAATGGTAGAACATGTTTAGAAAATGGTCATTTCAGAAGTTAAATACAATTCTTTGCCGTTGAAAACGTTACAAAGGCGCTGAAAAGCACTTTAGGCAAACTGGACTTTTAAGGACTTGTAACCAATGAAAACATTGCATAGAATATGAGAACTTAGATTAGAAACTGATTCATCGCTGAGAGGTTACATACAAAACTTTGCAGTTGCAATGAAAACATTACAAATCTGCTGAAAAGACTTAAGTGCAATAATAAACTGAACAATAGTAAAATGTTGATTAGAAACTGGTCATTCAGAAGTTAAATACAATTCTTTGCCGTTAATTTGAAAACGTTACAAAGGCGCTGAAAAGCACTTTAAGGCAATAAAAAACTGAACATACTTTTACTGACTTGTAATTGACAATTCCAGTGCAAAACAACTTTCCAATGTATAAACAATCTATGAGACCACGTTAGAATAGTAAAACTGTTTAGAAACTGGTCATTGAGAACGTTACATACAAAACTTTGCAGTTGCATTGAAAATGTTACAAAGGAGCTGAAAAGCACTTTAAGGCAATAAAAAACTAAACCTGCTATTACTGACTAGTAAGTCATGATTTCAGTGCATAAACTCTTTTCCCATGTATACAACTCCAAAATGAACATATTGAAATGGTAGAACATGTTTAGAAAATGGTCATTCAGAAGTTAAATACAATTCTTTGCCGTTGCATTGAAAACGTTACAAAGGCGCTGAAAAGCACTTTAAGGCAATAAAAAACTGAACATACTTTTACGGACTTGTATTGGACAATTCCAGTGCCAAAACAACTTTCCAATGTATAAACAATCTATGAGACCACGTTAGATTAGTAAAACTGATTGAAAACTGATCGCTGAGAGGTTACATACAAAACTTTGCAGTTGCATTGAAAATGCTACTAAGAAGCTGAAAAGCACTTTAAGGCAATAAAAAACTAAACCTGCTATTACTGACTAGTAAGTCATGATTTCAGTGCATAAACTCTTTTCCCATGTATACAACTCCAAAATGAACATATTGAAAATGGTAGAACATGTTTAGAAAATGGTCATTCAGAAGTTAAATACAATTCTTTGCCGTTGCTTTGAAAACGTTACAAAGGCGCTGAAAAAGCACTTTAAGGCAATAAAAAACTGAACATACTTTTACTGGACTTGTATTGGACAATTCCAGTGCAAAACAACTTTCCAATGTAAAACATCAATCAATAACCACGTTAGATTAGTAAAACTGATTAAAACTGATCGCTGAGAGGTTACATACAAAACTTTGCAGTTGCATTGAAAATGCTACTAAGAAGCTGAAAAGCACTTTAAGGCAATAAAAAACTAAACCTGCTATTACTGACTAGTAAGTCATGATTTCAGTGCATAAACTCTTTTCCCATGTATACAACTCCAAAATGAACATATTGAAATGGTAGAACATGTTTAGAAAATGGTCATTCAGAAGTTAAATACAATTCTTTGCCGTTGCTTTGAAAACGTTACAAAGGCGCTGAAAAGCACTTTAAGGCAATAAAAAACTGAACATACTTTTACGGACTTGTATTGGACAATTCCAGTGCCAAAACAACTTTCCAATGTATAAACAATCTATGAGACCACGTTAGATTAGTAAAACTGATTGAAAACTGATCGCTGAGAGGTTACATACAAAACTTTGCAGTTGCATTGAAAATGCTACTAAGAAGCTGAAAAGCACTTTAAGGCAATAAAAAACTAAACCTGCTATTACTGACTAGTAAGTCATGATTTCAGTGCATAAACTCTTTCCCATGTATACAACTCCAAAATGAACATATTAAAATGGTAGAACATGTTTAGAAAATGGTCATTCAGAAGTTAAATACAATTCTTTGCCGTTGCTTTGAAAACGTTACAAAGGCGCTGAAAAGCACTTTAAGGCAATAAAAAACTGAACATACTTTTACGGACTTGTATTGGACAATTCAGTGCAAAACAACTTTCCAATGTATAAACAATCTATGAGACCACGTTAGATTAGTAAAACTGATTACAAACTGATCGCTGAGAGGTTACATACAAAACTTTGCAGTTGCATTGAAAATGCTACTAAGAGCTGAAAAGCACTTTAAGGCAATAAAAAACTAAACTGCTATTACTGACTAGTAAGTCATGATTTCAGTGCATAAACTCTTTTCCCATGTATACAACTGCAAAATGAACATATTGAAATGGTAGAACATGTTTAGAAAATGGTCATTCAGAAGTTAAATACAATTCTTTGCCGTTGCATTTGAAAACGTTACAAAGGCGCTGAAAAGCACTTTAAGGCAATAAAAAACTGAACATACTTTTACTGGACTTGTATTGGACAATTCCAGTGCCAAAACAACTTTCCATGTAAACAACTATGAGATGACCATATTAGATTAGTAAAACTGATTGACAAACTGATCATTGAGAGGTTACATACAAAACTTTGCAGTTGCATTGAAAACGCTACTAAGGCGCTGAAAAGCACTTTAAGGCAATAAAAAACTAAACATGCTATTACTGACTAGTAAGTCATGATTTCAGTGCATAAACTCTTTTCCCATGTATACAACTCCAAAATGAACATATTGAAATGGTAGAACATGTTTAGAAAATGGTCATTCAGAAGTTAAATACAAATTCTTTGCCGTTAATTTGAAAACGTTACAAAGGCGCTGAAAAGCACTTTAAGGCAATAAAAAACTGAACATACTTTTACGGACTTGTATTGGACAATTCCAGTGCCAAAACAACTTTCCAATGTATAAACAATCTATGAGACCACGTTAGATTAGTAAAACTGATTGAAAACTGATCATTGAGAAGTTACATACAAAACTTTGCAGTTGCATTGAAAATGCTACTAAGAAGCTGAAAAGCACTTTAAGGCAATAAAAAACTAAACCTGCTATTACTGACTAGTAAGTCATGATTTCAGTGCATAAACTCTTTTCCCATGTATACAACTCCAAAATGAACATATTAGAAAATGGTAGAACATGTTTACAAAATGGTCATTCAGAAGTTAAATACAATTCTTTGCCGTTGCTTTGAAAACGTTACAAAGGCTGAAAAGCACTTTAAGGCAATAAAACTTTAGAATAGTAAAAGTTGATTACAAACTGTTCACTGAGAGTTACATACAAAACTTTGCAGTTGCAATGAAAACTTACAAATGCTAAAACACTTCAATGCAATAAAAAACGTTAGATTAGTAAATGTTGATTAAAACTGGTCATTGAGAAGTTACATACAAAACTTTGCAGTTGCATTGAAAATGTTACAAAGCGCTGAAAAGCACTTTAAGGCAATAAAAAACTAAACCTGCTATTACTGACTAGTAAGTCATGATTTCAGTGCATAAACTCTTTTCCCATGTATACAACTCCAAAATGAACATATTGAAATGGTAGAACATGTTTAGAAAATGGTCATTCAGAAGTTAAATACAATTCTTTGCCGTTGCTTTGAAAACGTTACAAAGGCGCTGAAAAGCACTTTAAGGCAATAAAAAACTGAACATACTTTTACGGACTTGTATTGGACAACAATTCAGTGTGCAAAACAACTTTCCAATGTATAAACAATCTATGAGACCACGTTAGATTAGTAAAACTGATTGAAAACTGATCGCTGAGAGGTTACATACAAAACTTTGCAGTTGCATTGAAAATGCTACTAAGGAGCTGAAAAGCACTTTAAGGCAATAAAAAACTAAACCTGCTATTACTGACTAGTAAGTCATGATTTCAGTGCATAAACTCTTTTCCCATGTATACAACTCCAAAATGAACATATTGAAATGGTAGAACATGTTTAGAAAATGGTCATTCAGAAGTTAAATACAATTCTTTGCCGTTGCTTTGAAAACGTTACAAAGGCGCTGAAAAGCACTTTAAGGCAATAAAAAACTGAACATACTTTTACGGACTTGTATTGGACAATTCCAGTGCCAAAACAACTTTCCAATGTATAAACAATCTATGAGACCACGTTAGATTAGTAAAACTGATTGAAAACTGATCGCTGAGAGGTTACATACAAAACTTTGCAGTTGCATTGAAAATGCTACTAAGGAGCTGAAAAGCACTTTAAGGCAATAAAAAACTAAACCTGCTATTACTGACTAGTAAGTCATGATTTCAGTGCATAAACTCTTTCCCATGTATACAACTCCAAAATGAACATATTGAAATGGTAGAACATGTTTAGAAAATGGTCATTCAGAAGTTAAATACAATTCTTTGCCGTTGCTTTGAAAACGTTACAAAGGCTAAAAAGCACTTTAAAAGCACTTTAAAAGTAAAAACTGATTACAAACTGTTCACTGAGAGATTATATACAAAACTCTGTCAGTTGCAATGAATACTTTACAAATGCTAAAACACTTCAATGCAGAAACCACTGAAGAATAGTAAATGTTGATTACAAACTGGTCATTGAGAAGTTACATACAAAACTTTGCAGTTGCATTGAAAACGTTACAAAGAAGCTGAAAAGCACTTTAAGGCAATAAAAAACTAAACATGCTATTACTGACTAGTAAGTCATGATTTCAGTGCATAAACTCTTTTCCCATGTATACAACTCCAAAATGAACATATTGAAATGGTAGAACATGTTTAGAAAATGGTCATTCAGAAGTTAAATACAATTCTTTGCCGTTAATTTGAAAACGTTACAAAGGCGCTGAAAAGCACTTTAAGGCAATAAAAAACTGAACATACTTTTACGGACTTGTATTGGACAATTCCAGTGCCAAAACAACTTTCCAATGTATAAAACTTCTATGAGACCACGTTAGAATAGTAAAACTGATTGAAAACTGATCATTGAGAAGTTACATACAAAACTTTGCAGTTGCATTGAAAATGCTACTAAGAAGCTGAAAAGCACTTTAAGGCAATAAAAAACTAAACCTGCTATTACTGACTAGTAAGTCATGATTTCAGTGCATAAACTCTTTTCCCATGTATACAACTCCAAAATGAACATATTGAAAATGGTAGAACATGTTTAGAAAATGGTCATTCAGAAGTTAAATACAATTCTTTGCCGTTGCATTGAAAACGTTACAAAGGCGCTGAAAAGCACTTTAAGGCAATAAAAAACTGAACATACTTTTACGGACTTGTATTGGACAATTCCAGTGCCAAAACAACTTTCCAATGTATAAACAATCTATGAGACCACGTTAGATTAGTAAAACTGATTGAAAACTGATCGCTGAGAAGTTACATACAAAACTTTGCAGTTGCATTGAAAATGCTACTAAGAAGCTGAAAAGCACTTTAAGGCAATAAAAAACTAAACCTGCTATTACTGACTAGTAAGTCATGATTTCAGTGCATAAACTCTTTCCCATGTATACAACTCCAAAATGAACATATTAAAATGGTAGAAACATGTTTAGAAAATGGTCATTCAGAAGTTAAATACAATTCTTTGCCGTTGCTTTGAAAACGTTACAAAGGCGCTAAAAAGCACTTTAAGGCAATAAAAAACTGAACATACTTTTACTGACTTGTATTGGACAATTCCAGTGCAAAACAACTTTCCAATGTATAAACAATCTATGAGACCACGTTAGATTAGTAAAACTGATTGAAAACTGATCGCTGAGAGGTTACATACAAAACTTTGCAGTTGCATTGAAAATGCTACTAAGAAGCTGAAAAGCACTTTAAGGCAATAAAAAACTAAACCTGCTATTACTGACTAGTAAGTCATGATTTCAGTGCATAAACTCTTTTCCCATGTATACAACTCCAAAATGAACATATTAAAATGGTAGAACATGTTTAGAAAATGGTCATTCAGAAGTTAAATACAATTCTTTGCCGTTAATTTGAAAACGTTACAAAGGCGCTGAAAAGCACTTTAAGGCAATAAAAAACTGAACATACTTTTACGGACTTGTATTGGACAATTCCAGTGCAAAACAACTTTCCAATGTATAAACAATCTATGAGACCACGTTAGATTAGTAAAACTGATTGAAAACTGATCGCTGAGAGGTTACATACAAAACTTTGCAGTTGCATTGAAAATGCTACTAAAGCTGAAAAGCACTTTAAGGCAATAAAAAACTAAACCTGCTATTACTGACTAGTAAGTCATGATTTCAGTGCATAAACTCTTTTCCCATGTATACAACTCCAAAATGAACATATTGAAATGGTAGAACATGTTTAGAAAATGGTCATTCAGAAGTTAAATACAATTCTTTGCCGTTGCTTTGAAAACGTTACAAAGGCGCTGAAAAGCACTTTAAGGCAATAAAAAACTGAACATACTTTTACGGACTTGTATTGGACAATTCCAGTGCCAAAACAACTTTCCAATGTATAAACAATCTATGAGACCACGTTAGATTAGTAAAACTGATTGAAAACTGATCGCTGAGAGGTTACATACAAAACTTTGCAGTTGCATTGAAAATGCTACTAAGAAGCTGAAAAGCACTTTAAGGCAATAAAAAACTAAACCTGCTATTACTGACTAGTAAGTCATGATTTCAGTGCATAAACTCTTTTCCATGTATACAACTCCAAAATGAACATATTGAAATGGTAGAACATGTTTAGAAAATGGTCATTCAGAAGTTAAATACAATTCTTTGCCGTTGCTTTGAAAACGTTACAAAGGCGCTGAAAAGCACTTTAAGGCAATAAAAAACTGAACATACTTTTACGGACTTGTATTGGACAATTCCAGTGCCAAAACAACTTTCAATGCATAAACAATCTATGAGACCACGTTAGATTAGTAAAACTGATTGAAAACTGATCGCTGAGAGGTTACATACAAAACTTTGCAGTTGCATTGAAAATGCTACTAAGAAGCTGAAAAGCACTTTAAGGCAATAAAAAACTAAACCTGCTATTACTGACTAGTAAGTCATGATTTCAGTGCATAAACTCTTTTCCCATGTATACAACTCCAAAATGAACATATTGAAAATGGTAGAACATGTTTAGAAAATGGTCATTCAGAAGTTAAATACAATTCTTTGCCGTTGCTTTGAAAACGTTACAAAGGCTGAAAAGCACTTTAAGGCAATAGAACTTTAGAATAGTAAAAGTTGATTACAAACTGTTCACTGAGAGATTATATACAAAACTCTGCAGTTGCAATGAATACATTACAAATGCTAAAACACTTCAATGAATAAAAACTGAAGAATAGTAAATGTTGATTAAAACTGATCATTGAGAAGTTACATACAAAACTTTGCAGTTGCATTGAAAATGCTACTAAGGAGCTGAAAAGCACTTTAAGGCAATAAAAAACTAAACCTGCTATTACTGACTAGTAAGTCATGATTTCAGTGCATAAACTCTTTTCCCATGTATACAACTGCAAAATGAACATATTGAAATGGTAGAACATGTTTAGAAAATGGTCATTCAGAAGTTAAATACAATTCTTTGCCGTTGCTTTGAAAACGTTACAAAGGCGCTGAAAAGCACTTTAAGGCAATAAAAAACTGAACATACTTTTACGGACTTGTATTGGACAATTCCAGTGCAAAACAACTTTCCAATGTATAAACAATCTATGAGACCACGTTAGATTAGTAAAACTGATTGAAAACTGATCGCTGAGAGGTTACATACAAAACTTTGCAGTTGCATTGAAAATGCTACTAAGGAGCTGAAAAGCACTTTAAGGCAATAAAAAACTAAACCTGCTATTACTGACTAGTAAGTCATGATTTCAGTGCATAAACTCTTTTCCCATGTATACAACTCCAAAATGAACATATTGAAATGGTAGAACATGTTTAGAAAATGGTCATTCAGAAGTTAAATACAATTCTTTGCCGTTGCTTTGAAAACGTTACAAAGGCGCTGAAAAGCACTTTAAGGCAATAAAAAACTGAACATACTTTTACGGACTTGTATTGGACAATTCCAGTGCCAAAACAACTTTCCAATGTATAAACAATCTGAAAAGACCATCGTTATGATTAGTAAAACTGATTGAAAACTGATCGCTGAGAGGTTACATACAAAACTTTGCAGTTGCATTGAAAATGCTACTAAGAAGCTGAAAAGCACTTTAAGGCAATAAAAAACTAAACCTGCTATTACTGACTAGTAAGTCATGATTTCAGTGCATAAACTCTTTTCCCATGTATACAACTGCAAAATGAACATATTGAAATGGTAGAACATGTTTAGAAAATGGTCATTCAGAAGTTAAATACAATTCTTTGCCGTTGCTTTGAAAACGTTACAAAGCGCTGAAAAGCACTTTAAGGCAATAAAAAACTGAACATACTTTTACGGACTTGTATTGGACAATTCCAGTGCCAAAACAACTTTCCAATGTATAAACAATCTATGAGACCACGTTAGATTAGTAAAACTGATTGAAAACTGATCGCTGAGAAGTTACATACAAAACTTTGCAGTTGCATTGAAAATGCTACTAAGAAGCTGAAAAGCACTTTAAGGCAATAAAAAACTAAACATGCTATTACTGACTAGTAAGTCATGATTTCAGTGCATAAACTCTTTTCCCATGTATACAACTCCAAAATGAACATATTGAAATGGTAGAACATGTTTAGAAAATGGTCATTCAGAAGTTAAATACAATTCTTTGCCGTTGCTTTGAAAACGTTACAAAGGCGCTGAAAAGCACTTTAAGGCAATAAAAAACTGAACATACTTTTACGGACTTGTATTGGACAATTCCAGTGCCAAAACAACTTTCCAATGTATAAACAATCTATGAGACCACGTTAGATTAGTAAAACTGATTGAAAACTGATCGCTGAGAGGTTACATACAAAACTTTGCAGTTGCATTGAAAATGCTACTAAGAAGCTGAAAAGCACTTTAAGGCAATAAAAAACTAAACCTGCTATTACTGACTAGTAAGTCATGATTTCAGTGCATAAACTCTTTTCCCATGTATACAACTCCAAAATGAACATATTGAAAAGGTAGAACATGTTTAGAAAATGGTCATTCAGAAGTTAAATACAATTCTTTGCCGTTGCATTGAAAACGTTACAAAGGCTGAAAAGCACTTTAAAAAGCACTTTAGGAATAAAAAGCTGATTACAAACTGTTCACTGAGAGATTGTATACAAAACTCTGTCAGTTGCAAAACAACTTACCAATGTAAAACAATCTATGATAAAACGTTAGATTAGTAAATGTTGATTGAAAACTGATCGCTGAGAGGTTACATACAAAACTTTGCAGTTGCATTGAAAATGCTACTAAGAAGCTGAAAAGCACTTTAAGGCAATAAAAAACTAAACCTGCTATTACTGACTAGTAAGTCATGATTTCAGTGCATAAACTCTTTTCCCATGTATACAACTGCAAAATGAACATATTGAAATGGTAGAACATGTTTAGAAAATGGTCATTCAGAAGTTAAATACAATTCTTTGCCGTTAATTTGAAAACGTTACAAAGGCGCTGAAAAGCACTTTAAGGCAATAAAAAACTGAACATACTTTTACGGACTTGTATTGGACAATTCCAGTGCCAAAACAACTTTCCAATGTATAAACAATCTATGAGACCACGTTAGATTAGTAAAACTGATTGAAAACTGATCGCTGAGAGGTTACATACAAAACTTTGCAGTTGCATTGAAAATGCTACTAAGAAGCTGAAAAGCACTTTAAGGCAATAAAAAACTAAACCTGCTATTACTGACTAGTAAGTCATGATTTCAGTGCATAAACTCTTTTCCCATGTATACAACTCCAAAATGAACATATTGAAAAGGTAGAACATGTTTAGAAAATGGTCATTCAGAAGTTAAATACAATTCTTTGCCGTTGCTTTGAAAACGTTACAAAGGCTTATGCACTTGTAACCAATAGAACATTTAGAATAGTAAAAGTTAATTACAAACTGTTCACTGAGAGATTATATACAAAACTCTGTCAGTTGCAATGAATACATTACCAATGCTGAAAAGCACTTCAAGGCAATAAAAACTGAAGATTAGTAAAACTGATTACAAACTGATCGCTGAGAAGTTACATACAAAACTTTGCAGTTGCATTGAAAATGCTACTAAGGAGCTGAAAAGCACTTTAAGGCAATAAAAAACTAAACCTGCTATTACTGACTAGTAAGTCATGATTTCAGTGCATAAACTCTTTCCCATGTATACAACTGCAAAATGAACATATTGAAATGGTAGAACATGTTTAGAAACTGGTCATTCAGAAGTTAAATACAATTCTTTGCCGTTGCATTTGAAAACGTTACAAAGGCGCTGAAAAGCACTTTAAGGCAATAAAAAACTAAACATACTATTACTGACTAGTAAGTCATGATTTCAGTGCATAAACTCTTTTCCCATGTATACAACTCCATGATGAACATATTAAAATGGTAGAAACTGTTTAGAAAATGGTCATTCAGAAGTTAAATACAATTCTTTGCAGTTGCATTGAAAACGTTACAAAGGCGCTGAAAAGCACTTTAAGGCAATAAAAAACTGAACATACTTTTACTGGACTTGTATTGGAAAATTCAGTGCCAAAACAACTTTTCCAATGTATAAACAATCTATGAGAACCACGTTAGATTAGTAAAACTGATTGAAAACTGATCATTCTGAGAAGTTACATACAAAACTTTGCAGTTGCATTGAAAATGTTACTAAGAAGCTGAAAAGCACTTTAAGGCAATAAAAAACTAAACCTGCTATTACTGACTAGTAAGTCATGATTTCAGTGCATAAACTCTTTTCCCATGTATACAACTCCAAAATGAACATATTAAAATGGTAGAACATGTTTACAAAATGGTCATTCAGAAGTTAAATACAATTCTTTGCCGTTGCATTGAAAACGTTACAAAGGCTGAAAAGCACTTTAAAAAGCACATGAAGAATAGTAAAAGTTGAACAAACTGTTACTGAGACTTATATACAAAACTTTGCAGTTGCAATGAACAACTTACAAATGCTAAAACACTTCAATGCAATAAAAACTGTTAGAATAGTAAAACTGATTAAAACTGATCATTGAGAAGTTACATACAAAACTTTGCAGTTGCATTGAAAATGTTACTAAGGCGCTGAAAAGCACTTTAAGGCAATAAAAAACTAAACATGCTATTACTGACTAGTAAGTCATGATTTCAGTGCATAAACTCTTTTCCCATGTATACAACTCCAAAATGAACATATTAAAATGGTAGAACATGTTTAGAAAATGGTCATTCAGAAGTTAAATACAATTCTTTGCCGTTGCTTTGAAAACGTTACAAAGGCGCTGAAAAGCACTTTAAGGCAATAAAAAACTGAACATACTTTTACGGACTTGTATTGGACAATTCCAGTGCCAAAACAACTTTCCAATGTATAAACAATCTATGAGACCACGTTAGATTAGTAAAACTGATTGAAAACTGATCGCTGAGAGGTTACATACAAAACTTTGCAGTTGCATTGAAAATGCTACTAAGGAGCTGAAAAGCACTTTAAGGCAATAAAAAACTAAACATGCTATTACTGACTAGTAAGTCATGATTTCAGTGCATAAACTCTTTTCCCATGTATACAACTCCAAAATGAACATATTAAAATGGTAGAACATGTTTAGAAAATGGTCATTCAGAAGTTAAATACAATTCTTTGCCGTTGCTTTGAAAACGTTACAAAGGCGCTGAAAAGCACTTTAAGGCAATAAAAAACTGAACATACTTTTACGGACTTGTATTGGACAATTCCAGTGCCAAAACAACTTTCCAATGTATAAACAATCTATGAGACCACGTTAGATTAGTAAAACTGATTAAAACTGATCGCTGAGAAGTTACATACAAAACTTTGCAGTTGCATTGAAAATGCTACTAAGAAGCTGAAAAGCACTTTAAGGCAATAAAAAACTAAACCTGCTATTACTGACTAGTAAGTCATGATTTCAGTGCATAAACTCTTTTCCCATGTATACAACTCCAAAATGAACATATTGAAATGGTAGAACATGTTTAGAAAATGGTCATTCAGAAGTTAAATACAATTCTTTGCCGTTGCTTTGAAAACGTTACAAAGGCGCTGAAAAGCACTTTAAGGCAATAAAAAACTGAACATACTTTTATGGACTTGTATTACAAAACCAGTGCCAAAACAACTTTCCAATGCATAAACAATCTATGAGAAAACGTTAGATTAGTAAAACTGATTAGAAAACTGATCGCTGAGAGGTTACATACAAAACTTTGCAGTTGCATTGAAAATGCTACTAAGAAGCTGAAAAGCACTTTAAGGCAATAAAAAACTAAACATGCTATTACTGACTAGTAAGTCATGATTTCAGTGCATAAACTCTTTTCCCATGTATACAACTCCAAAATGAACATATTGAAATGGTAGAACATGTTTAGAAAATGGTCATTCAGAAGTTAAATACAATTCTTTGCCGTTGCTTTGAAAACGTTACAAAGGCGCTGAAAAGCACTTTAAGGCAATAAAAAACTGAACATACTTTTACTGGACTTGTATTGGACAATTCCAGTGCAAACAACTTTCCAATGTATAAACACTTCTATGAGACCACGTTAGAATAGTAAAACTGATTGACAAACTGATCACTGAGAGGTTACATACAAAACTTTGCAGTTGCATTGAAAATGCTACTAAGGAGCTGAAAAGCACTTTAAGGCAATAAAAAACTAAACATGCTATTACTGACTAGTAAGTCATGATTTCAGTGCATAAACTCTTTTCCCATGTATACAACTCCAAAATGAACATATTGAAATGGTAGAACATGTTTAGAAAATGGTCATTCAGAAGTTAAATACAATTCTTTGCCGTTGCATTTGAAAACGTTACAAAGGCGCTGAAAAGCACTTTAAGGCAATAAAAAACTGAACATACTTTTACGGACTTGTATTGGACAATTCCAGTGCCAAAACAACTTTCCAATGTATAAACAATCTATGAGACCACGTTAGATTAGTAAAACTGATTGAAAACTGATCGCTGAGAGGTTACATACAAAACTTTGCAGTTGCATTGAAAATGCTACTAAGGAGCTGAAAAGCACTTTAAGGCAATAAAAAACTAAACCTGCTATTACTGACTAGTAAGTCATGATTTCAGTGCATAAACTCTTTTCCCATGTATACAACTCCAAAATGAACATATTAAAATGGTAGAACATGTTTAGAAAATGGTCATTCAGAAGTTAAATACAATTCTTTGCCGTTGCTTTGAAAACGTTACAAAGGCGCTTGTAAAAAGCACTTTAAGCAATAAAAAGTTAAACATACTTTCACTGGACTTGTATACAAAATCTGTCAGTTGCAAAACAACATTTCCAATGCTGAAAAGCACTTCAATGCAATAAAAACTGAAGATTAGTAAATGTTGATTACAAACTGATCACTGAGAAGTTACATACAAAACTTTGCAGTTGCATTGAAAATGCTACTAAGAAGCTGAAAAGCACTTTAAGGCAATAAAAAACTAAACATGCTATTACTGACTAGTAAGTCATGATTTCAGTGCATAAACTCTTTTCCCATGTATACAACTCAAAATGAACATATTAAAATGGTAGAACATGTTTAGAAAATGGTCATTCAGAAGTTAAATACAATTCTTTGCCGTTGCATTTGAAAACGTTACAAAGGCGCTGAAAAGCACTTTAAGGCAATAAAAAACTGAACATACTTTTACGGACTTGTATTGGACAATTCCAGTGCCAAAACAACTTTCCAATGCATAAACAATCTATGAGACCACGTTAGATTAGTAAAACTGATTGAAAACTGATCGCTGAGAGGTTACATACAAAACTTTGCAGTTGCATTGAAAATGCTACTAAGGAGCTGAAAAGCACTTTAAGGCAATAAAAAACTAAACCTGCTATTACTGACTAGTAAGTCATGATTTCAGTGCATAAACTCTTTTCCCATGTATACAACTCCAAAATGAACATATTAAAATGGTAGAACATGTTTAGAAAATGGTCATTCAGAAGTTAAATACAATTCTTTGCCGTTGCTTTGAAAACGTTACAAAGGCGCTTGTAAAAAGCACTTTAAGGCAATAAAAAACTGAACATACTTTACTGGACTTGTATTGGACAATTTCAGTGCAAAACAACTTTCCAATGTATAAACAATCTATGAAAAAACGTTAGATTAGTAAAACTGATTAAAACTGATCACTGAGAAGTTACATACAAAACTTTGCAGTTGCATTGAAAATGCTACTAAGAAGCTGAAAAGCACTTTAAGGCAATAAAAAACTAAACCTGCTATTACTGACTAGTAAGTCATGATTTCAGTGCATAAACTCTTTTCCCATGTATACAACTCCAAAATGAACATATTAAAATGGTAGAACATGTTTAGAAAATGGTCATTCAGAAGTTAAATACAATTCTTTGCCGTTGCTTTGAAAACGTTACAAAGGCGCTGAAAAGCACTTTAAGGCAATAAAAAACTGAACATACTTTTACGGACTTGTATTGGACAATTCCAGTGCCAAAACAACTTTCCAATGTATAAACAATCTATGAGACCACGTTAGATTAGTAAAACTGATTGAAAACTGATCGCTGAGAGGTTACATACAAAACTTTGCAGTTGCATTGAAAATGCTACTAAGGAGCTGAAAAGCACTTTAAGGCAATAAAAAACTAAACCTGCTATTACTGACTAGTAAGTCATGATTTCAGTGCATAAACTCTTTTCCCATGTATACAACTCCAAAATGAACATATTAAAATGGTAGAACATGTTTAGAAAATGGTCATTCAGAAGTTAAATACAATTCTTTGCCGTTGCATTGAAAACGTTACAAAGCGCTGAAAAGCACTTTAAGGCAATAAAAAACTGAACATAAAACTTATTACGGACTGTATTGAGAATTCCAGTGCCAAAACTCAACTTTCCAATGTATAAACAAATCTATGAAAACCACTTCAATGAATAAAACTGAAGTAAAACTGATTGACAAACTGATCGCTGAGAAGTTACATACAAAACTTTGCAGTTGCATTGAAAATGCTACTAAGAAGCTGAAAAGCACTTTAAGGCAATAAAAAACTAAACATGCTATTACTGACTAGTAAGTCATGATTTCAGTGCATAAACTCTTTTCCCATGTATACAACTCCAAAATGAACATATTAAAATGGTAGAACATGTTTAGAAAATGGTCATTCAGAAGTTAAATACAATTCTTTGCCGTTGCATTGAAAACGTTACAAAGGCGCTGAAAAGCACTTTAAGGCAATAAACAATGAACATAAAACTTGATTACATACTGTTACTGGACTTATATACAAAACCAGTGCCAAAACAACTTTCCAATGTATAAACAATCTATGAGACCACGTTAGATTAGTAAAACTGATTGACAAACTGATCGCTGAGAAGTTACATACAAAACTTTGCAGTTGCATTGAAAATGCTACTAAGAAGCTGAAAAGCACTTTAAGGCAATAAAAAACTAAACATGCTATTACTGACTAGTAAGTCATGATTTCAGTGCATAAACTCTTTTCCCATGTATACAACTCCAAAATGAACATATTAAAATGGTAGAACATGTTTAGAAAATGGTCATTCAGAAGTTAAATACAATTCTTTGCCGTTGCTTTGAAAACGTTACAAAGGCGCTGAAAAGCACTTTAAGGCAATAAAAAACTGAACATACTTTTACGGACTTGTATTGGACAATTCCAGTGCCAAAACAACTTTCCAATGTATAAACAATCTATGAGACCACGTTAGATTAGTAAAACTGATTGAAAACTGATCGCTGAGAGGTTACATACAAAACTTTGCAGTTGCATTGAAAATGCTACTAAGAAGCTGAAAAGCACTTTAAGGCAATAAAAAACTAAACCTGCTATTACTGACTAGTAAGTCATGATTTCAGTGCATAAACTCTTTTCCCATGTATACAACTCCAAAATGAACATATTGAAATGGTAGAACATGTTTAGAAAATGGTCATTCAGAAGTTAAATACAATTCTTTGCCGTTGCTTTGAAAACGTTACAAAGGCGCTGAAAAGCACTTTAAGGCAATAAAAAACTGAACATACTTTTACGGACTTGTATTGGACAATTCCAGTGCCAAAACAACTTTCCAATGCATAAACAATCTATGAGACCACGTTAGATTAGTAAAACTGATTGAAAACTGATCGCTGAGAGGTTACATACAAAACTTTGCAGTTGCATTGAAAATGCTACTAAGAAGCTGAAAAGCACTTTAAGGCAATAAAAAACTAAACCTGCTATTACTGACTAGTAAGTCATGATTTCAGTGCATAAACTCTTTTCCCATGTATACAACTCCAAAATGAACATATTGAAATGGTAGAACATGTTTAGAAAATGGTCATTCAGAAGTTAAATACAATTCTTTGCCGTTGCATTTGAAAACGTTACAAAGGCGCTGAAAAGCACTTTAAGGCAATAAAAAACTGAACACTTTTACGGACTTGTATTGGACAATTCCAGTGCCAAAACAACTTTCCAATGCATAAACAATCTATGAGACCACGTTAGATTAGTAAAACTGATTGAAAACTGATCGCTGAGAGGTTACATACAAAACTTTGCAGTTGCATTGAAAATGCTACTAAGGAGCTGAAAAGCACTTTAAGGCAATAAAAAACTAAACATGCTATTACTGACTAGTAAGTCATGATTTCAGTGCATAAACTCTTTTCCCATGTATACAACTCCAAAATGAACATATTGAAAATGGTAGAACATGTTTACAAAATGGTCATTCAGAAGTTAAATACAATTCTTTGCCGTTGCATTGAAAACGTTACAAAGGCGCTGAAAAGCACTTTAAGGCAATATAAAAACTGATTACATACTTTCACTGAGACTTGTATACAACAATTCCAGTGCAAAACAACTTTCCAATGTAAAACACTTCAATGAAGAAAACTGTTAGATTAGTAAAACTGATTACAAACTGATCATTGAGAAGTTACATACAAAACTTTGCAGTTGCATTGAAAATGCTACTAAGAAGCTGAAAAGCACTTTAAGGCAATAAAAAACTAAACATGCTATTACTGACTAGTAAGTCATGATTTCAGTGCATAAACTCTTTTCCCATGTATACAACTCCAAAATGAACATATTAAAATGGTAGAACATGTTTAGAAAATGGTCATTCAGAAGTTAAATACAATTCTTTGCCGTTGCATTGAAAACGTTACAAAGGCGCTGAAAAGCACTTTAAGGCAATAAAAAACTGAACATACTTTTACGGACTTGTATTGGACAATTCCAGTGCCAAAACAACTTTCCAATGTATAAACAATCTATGAGACCACGTTAGATTAGTAAAAACTGATTGAAAACTGATCGCTGAGAGGTTACATACAAAACTTTGCAGTTGCATTGAAAATGCTACTAAGAAGCTGAAAAGCACTTTAAGGCAATAAAAAACTAAACATGCTATTACTGACTAGTAAGTCATGATTTCAGTGCATAAACTCTTTTCCCATGTATACAACTCCAAAATGAACATATTAAAATGGTAGAACATGTTTAGAAAATGGTCATTCAGAAGTTAAATACAATTCTTTGCCGTTGCTTTGAAAACGTTACAAAGGCGCTGAAAAGCACTTTAAGGCAATAAAAAACTGAACATACTTTTACGGACTTGTATTGGACAATTCCAGTGCCAAAACAACTTTCCAATGTATAAACAATCTATGAGACCACGTTAGATTAGTAAAACTGATTGAAAACTGATCGCTGAGAGGTTACATACAAAACTTTGCAGTTGCATTGAAAATGCTACTAAGAAGCTGAAAAGCACTTTAAGGCAATAAAAAACTAAACCTGCTATTACTGACTAGTAAGTCATGATTTCAGTGCATAAACTCTTTTCCCATGTATACAACTGCAAAATGAACATATTGAAATGGTAGAACATGTTTAGAAAATGGTCATTCAGAAGTTAAATACAATTCTTTGCCGTTGCTTTGAAAACGTTACAAAGGCGCTGAAAAGCACTTTAAGGCAATAAAAAACTGAACATACTTTTACGGACTTGTATTGGACAATTCCAGTGCCAAAACAACTTTCCAATGTATAAAACAATCTATGAGACCACGTTAGATTAGTAAAACTGATTGAAAACTGATCGCTGAGAGGTTACATACAAAACTTTGCAGTTGCATTGAAAATGCTACTAAGAAGCTGAAAAGCACTTTAAGGCAATAAAAAACTAAACATGCTATTACTGACTAGTAAGTCATGATTTCAGTGCATAAACTCTTTTCCCATGTATACAACTCCAAAATGAACATATTGAAATGGTAGAACATGTTTAGAAAATGGTCATTCAGAAGTTAAATACAATTCTTTGCCGTTGCATTTGAAAACGTTACAAAGGCGCTGAAAAGCACTTTAAGGCAATAAAAAACTGAACATACTTTTATGGACTTGTATTGAACAATTCCAGTGCAAAACAACTTTCCAATGCATAAAAAATCTATGAGACCACGTTAGATTAGTAAAACTGATTGAAAACTGATCGCTGAGAGGTTACATACAAAACTTTGCAGTTGCATTGAAAATGCTACTAAGAAGCTGAAAAGCACTTTAAGGCAATAAAAAACTAAACATGCTATTACTGACTAGTAAGTCATGATTTCAGTGCATAAACTCTTTTCCCATGTATACAACTCCAAAATGAACATATTAAAATGGTAGAACATGTTTAGAAAATGGTCATTCAGAAGTTAAATACAATTCTTTGCCGTTGCATTGAAAACGTTACAAAGGCTGAAAAGCACTTGAAAAGCACTTTAGAATAAAAAGTTGATTACATACTTTTACGGACTTGTATACAAAACTCAGTGTTGCAAAACAACTTTACAATGCCATAAACACTTCAATGAGAAAAACGTTAGAATAGTAAAACTGATTACAAACTGATCGCTGAGAGGTTACATACAAAACTTTGCAGTTGCATTGAAAACGCTACTAAGAAGCTGAAAAGCACTTTAAGGCAATAAAAAACTAAACATGCTATTACTGACTAGTAAGTCATGATTTCAGTGCATAAACTCTTTTCCCATGTATACAACTCCAAAATGAACATATTAAAATGGTAGAAAATGTTTAGAAAATGGTCATTCAGAAGTTAAATACAATTCTTTGCCGTTGCATTGAAAACGTTACAAAGGCGCTGAAAAGCACTTTAAGGCAATAAAAAACTGAACATACTTTTACGGACTTGTATTGGACAATTCCAGTGCCAAAACAACTTTCCAATGTATAAACAATCTATGAGACCACGTTAGATTAGTAAAACTGATTGAAAACTGATCGCTGAGAGGTTACATACAAAACTTTGCAGTTGCATTGAAAATGCTACTAAGGAGCTGAAAAGCACTTTAAGGCAATAAAAAACTAAACCTGCTATTACTGACTAGTAAGTCATGATTTCAGTGCATAAACTCTTTTCCCATGTATACAACTCCAAAATGAACATATTGAAAATGGTAGAACATGTTTAGAAAATGGTCATTCAGAAGTTAAATACAATTCTTTGCCGTTGCTTTGAAAACGTTACAAAGGCGCTGAAAAGCACTTTAAGGCAATAAAAAACTGAACATACTTTTACGGACTTGTATTGGACAATTCCAGTGCCAAAACAACTTTCCAATGTATAAACACTTCAATGAGACCACGTTAGATTAGTAAAACTGATTAGAAAACTGATCGCTGAGAGGTTACATACAAAACTTTGCAGTTGCATTGAAAATGCTACTAAGAAGCTGAAAAGCACTTTAAGGCAATAAAAAACTAAACCTGCTATTACTGACTAGTAAGTCATGATTTCAGTGCATAAACTCTTTTCCCATGTATACAACTCCAAAATGAACATATTGAAAATGGTAGAACATGTTTAGAAAATGGTCATTCAGAAGTTAAATACAATTCTTTGCCGTTGCATTTGAAAACGTTACAAAGGCGCTTGAAAAGCACTTTAAGGCAATAAAAAACTGAACATACTTTTACTGGACTTGTATACAAAACTTGTCAGTTGCAAAATACTTTCCAAATATAAAACACTTCAATGAGACCAATTAGATTAGTAAAGTTGATTACAAACTGATCACTGAGAAGTTACATACAAAACTTTGCAGTTGCATTGAAAATGCTACTAAGAAGCTGAAAAGCACTTTAAGGCAATAAAAAACTAAACATGCTATTACTGACTAGTAAGTCATGATTTCAGTGCATAAACTCTTTTCCCATGTATACAACTCCAAAATGAACATATTAAAATGGTAGAACATGTTTAGAAAATGGTCATTCAGAAGTTAAATACAATTCTTTGCCGTTGCATTTGAAAACGTTACAAAGGCGCTGAAAAGCACTTTAAGGCAATAAAAAACTGAACATACTTTTACGGACTTGTATTGGACAATTCCAGTGCCAAAACAACTTTCCAATGTATAAACAATCTATGAGACCACGTTAGATTAGTAAAACTGATTACAAACTGATCGCTGAGAGGTTACATACAAAACTTTGCAGTTGCATTGAAAATGCTACTAAGGAGCTGAAAAGCACTTTAAGGCAATAAAAAACTAAACCTGCTATTACTGACTAGTAAGTCATGATTTCAGTGCATAAACTCTTTTCCCATGTATACAACTCCAAAATGAACATATTAAAATGGTAGAACATGTTTAGAAAATGGTCATTCAGAAGTTAAATACAATTCTTTGCCGTTAATTGAAAACGTTACAAAGGCGCTGAAAAGCACTTTAAGGCAATAAAAAACTGAACATACTTTTACGGACTTGTATTGGACAATTCCAGTGCCAAAACAACTTTCCAATGCATAAACAATCTATGAGACCACGTTAGATTAGTAAAACTGATTGAAAACTGATCGCTGAGAGGTTACATACAAAACTTTGCAGTTGCATTGAAAATGCTACTAAGAAGCTGAAAAGCACTTTAAGGCAATAAAAAACTAAACCTGCTATTACTGACTAGTAAGTCATGATTTCAGTGCATAAACTCTTTTCCCATGTATACAACTCCAAAATGAACATATTAAAATGGTAGAACATGTTTAGAAAATGGTCATTCAGAAGTTAAATACAATTCTTTGCCGTTGCATTTGAAAACGTTACAAAGGCGCTGAAAAGCACTTTAAGGCAATAAAAAACTGAACATACTTTTACGGACTTGTATTGGACAATTCCAGTGCCAAAACAACTTTCCAATGTATAAACAATCTATGAGACCACGTTAGATTAGTAAAACTGATTGAAAACTGATCGCTGAGAGGTTACATACAAAACTTTGCAGTTGCATTGAAAATGCTACTAAGAAGCTGAAAAGCACTTTAAGGCAATAAAAAACTAAACCTGCTATTACTGACTAGTAAGTCATGATTTCAGTGCATAAACTCTTTTCCCATGTATACAACTCCAAAATGAACATATTGAAATGGTAGAACATGTTTAGAAAATGGTCATTCAGAAGTTAAATACAATTCTTTGCCGTTGCTTTGAAAACGTTACAAAGGCGCTTGTAAAAAGCACTTTAAGGCAATAAAAAACTGAACATACTTTTACGGACTTGTATTGGACAATTCCAGTGCAAAACAACTTTCCAATGTATAAACAATCTATGAGACCACGTTAGATTAGTAAAACTGATTGAAAACTGATCGCTGAGAAGTTACATACAAAACTTTGCAGTTGCATTGAAAATGCTACTAAGGAGCTGAAAAGCACTTTAAGGCAATAAAAAACTAAACCTGCTATTACTGACTAGTAAGTCATGATTTCAGTGCATAAACTCTTTTCCCATGTATACAACTCCAAAATGAACATATTGAAATGGTAGAACATGTTTAGAAAATGGTCATTCAGAAGTTAAATACAATTCTTTGCCGTTAATTTGAAAACGTTACAAAGGCGCTGAAAAGCACTTTAAGGCAATAAAAAACTGAACATACTTTTACGGACTTGTATTGGACAATTCCAGTGCCAAAACAACTTTCCAATGCATAAACAATCTATGAGACCACGTTAGATTAGTAAAACTGATTGACAAACTGATCACTGAGAAGTTACATACAAAACTTTGCAGTTGCATTGAAAATGCTACTAAGAAGCTGAAAAGCACTTTAAGGCAATAAAAAACTAAACATGCTATTACTGACTAGTAAGTCATGATTTCAGTGCATAAACTCTTTTCCCATGTATACAACTCCAAAATGAACATATTGAAAAGGTAGAACATGTTTACAAAATGGTCATTCAGAAGTTAAATACAATTCTTTGCCGTTGCTTTGAAAACGTTACAAAGGCGCTTGAAAAAAACTTTAGAATAAAAAGTTAAACAAACTGTTCACTGGAGATTGTATACAAAACTCTGTCAGTTGCAAAATACTTACAAATGCTGAAAACACTTCAATGCAATAAAACTGAAGATTAGTAAAATTGATTACAAACTGATCACTGAGAAGTTACATACAAAACTTTGCAGTTGCATTGAAAATGCTACTAAGAAGCTGAAAAGCACTTTAAGGCAATAAAAAACTAAACATGCTATTACTGACTAGTAAGTCATGATTTCAGTGCATAAACTCTTTTCCCATGTATACAACTCCAAAATGAACATATTGAAATGGTAGAACATGTTTAGAAAATGGTCATTCAGAAGTTAAATACAATTCTTTGCCGTTAATTTGAAAACGTTACAAAGGCGCTGAAAAGCACTTTAAGGCAATAAAAAACTGAACATACTTTTACGGACTTGTATTGGACAATTCCAGTGCCAAAACAACTTTCCAATGTATAAACAATCTATGAGACCACGTTAGATTAGTAAAACTGATTGAAAACTGATCGCTGAGAAGTTACATACAAAACTTTGCAGTTGCATTGAAAATGCTACTAAGAAGCTGAAAAGCACTTTAAGGCAATAAAAAACTAAACCTGCTATTACTGACTAGTAAGTCATGATTTCAGTGCATAAACTCTTTTCCCATGTATACAACTCCAAAATGAACATATTAAAATGGTAGAACATGTTTAGAAAATGGTCATTCAGAAGTTAAATACAATTCTTTGCCGTTGCTTTGAAAACGTTACAAAGGCGCTGAAAAGCACTTTAAGGCAATAAAAAACTGAACATACTTTTACGGACTTGTATTGGACAATTCCAGTGCCAAAACAACTTTCCAATGTATAAACAATCTATGAGACCACGTTAGATTAGTAAAACTGATTGAAAACTGATCGCTGAGAGGTTACATACAAAACTTTGCAGTTGCATTGAAAATGCTACTAAGAAGCTGAAAAGCACTTTAAGGCAATAAAAAACTAAACCTGCTATTACTGACTAGTAAGTCATGATTTCAGTGCATAAACTCTTTTCCCATGTATACAACTCCAAAATGAACATATTGAAATGGTAGAACATGTTTAGAAAATGGTCATTCAGAAGTTAAATACAATTCTTTGCCGTTGCTTTGAAAACGTTACAAAGGCGCTGAAAAGCACTTTAAGGCAATAAAAAACTGAACATACTTTTACGGACTTGTATTGGACAATTCCAGTGCAAAACAACTTTCCAATGTATAAACAATCTATGAGACCACGTTAGATTAGTAAAACTGATTGACAAACTGATCACTGAGAAGTTACATACAAAACTTTGCAGTTGCATTGAAAATGCTACTAAGAAGCTGAAAAGCACTTTAAGGCAATAAAAAACTAAACCTGCTATTACTGACTAGTAAGTCATGATTTCAGTGCATAAACTCTTTTCCCATGTATACAACTCCAAAATGAACATATTGAAATGGTAGAACATGTTTAGAAAATGGTCATTCAGAAGTTAAATACAATTCTTTGCCGTTGCTTTGAAAACGTTACAAAGGCGCTTGAAAAAGCACTTTAAGGCAATAAAAAACTGAACATACTTTACTGGACTTGTATTACACAATTCCAGTGCCAAAACAACTTTCCAATGTATAAAACACTTCTATGCAATAACAACTGAAGATTAGTAAAACTGATTAAAACTGATCGCTGAGAAGTTACATACAAAACTTTGCAGTTGCATTGAAAATGCTACTAAGAAGCTGAAAAGCACTTTAAGGCAATAAAAAACTAAACATGCTATTACTGACTAGTAAGTCATGATTTCAGTGCATAAACTCTTTTCCCATGTATACAACTCCAAAATGAACATATTAAAATGGTAGAACATGTTTAGAAAATGGTCATTCAGAAGTTAAATACAATTCTTTGCCGTTGCTTTGAAAACGTTACAAAGGCGCTGAAAAGCACTTTAAGGCAATAAAAAACTGAACATACTTTTACGGACTTGTATTGGACAATTCCAGTGCCAAAACAACTTTCCAATGTATAAACAATCTATGAGACCACGTTAGATTAGTAAAACTGATTGAAAACTGATCGCTGAGAGGTTACATACAAAACTTTGCAGTTGCATTGAAAATGCTACTAAGAAGCTGAAAAGCACTTTAAGGCAATAAAAAACTAAACCTGCTATTACTGACTAGTAAGTCATGATTTCAGTGCATAAACTCTTTTCCCATGTATACAACTCCAAAATGAACATATTGAAATGGTAGAACATGTTTAGAAAATGGTCATTCAGAAGTTAAATACAATTCTTTGCCGTTGCTTTGAAAACGTTACAAAGGCGCTGAAAAGCACTTTAAGGCAATAAAAAACTGAACATACTTTTACGGACTTGTATTGGACAATTCCAGTGCCAAAACAACTTTCCAATGCATAAACAATCTATGAGACCACGTTAGATTAGTAAAACTGATTGAAAACTGATCGCTGAGAGGTTACATACAAAACTTTGCAGTTGCATTGAAAATGCTACTAAGAAGCTGAAAAGCACTTTAAGGCAATAAAAAACTAAACCTGCTATTACTGACTAGTAAGTCATGATTTCAGTGCATAAACTCTTTTCCCATGTATACAACTCCAAAATGAACATATTAAAATGGTAGAACATGTTTAGAAAATGGTCATTCAGAAGTTAAATACAATTCTTTGCCGTTGCTTTGAAAACGTTACAAAGGCGCTGAAAAGCACTTTAAGGCAATAAAAAACTGAACATACTTTTACGGACTTGTATTGGACAATTCCAGTGCCAAAACAACTTTCCAATGTATAAACAATCTATGAGACCACGTTAGATTAGTAAAACTGATTGAAAACTGATCGCTGAGAAGTTACATACAAAACTTTGCAGTTGCATTGAAAATGCTACTAAGAAGCTGAAAAGCACTTTAAGGCAATAAAAAACTAAACCTGCTATTACTGACTAGTAAGTCATGATTTCAGTGCATAAACTCTTTCCCATGTATACAACTCCAAAATGAACATATTGAAATGGTAGAACATGTTTAGAAAATGGTCATTCAGAAGTTAAATACAATTCTTTGCCGTTGCTTTGAAAACGTTACAAAGGCTGAAAAGCACTTTAAGGCAATAAAAAACTAGGAATAAAAAGTTAAACATACTGTTACTGGACTTGTATACAAAATTTCAGTGCCAAAACAACTTTCCAATGTATAAACAATCTATGAGACCACGTTAGATTAGTAAAACTGATTGAAAACTGATCGCTGAGAAGTTACATACAAAACTTTGCAGTTGCATTGAAAATGCTACTAAGGAGCTGAAAAGCACTTTAAGGCAATAAAAAACTAAACCTGCTATTACTGACTAGTAAGTCATGATTTCAGTGCATAAACTCTTTTCCCATGTATACAACTCCAAAATGAACATATTAAAATGGTAGAACATGTTTAGAAAATGGTCATTCAGAAGTTAAATACAATTCTTTGCCGTTGCTTTGAAAACGTTACAAAGGCGCTGAAAAGCACTTTAAGGCAATAAAAAACTGAACATACTTTTACGGACTTGTATTGGACAATTCCAGTGCCAAAACAACTTTCCAATGTATAAACAATCTATGAGACCACGTTAGATTAGTAAAACTGATTGAAAACTGATCGCTGAGAGGTTACATACAAAACTTTGCAGTTGCATTGAAAATGCTACTAAGAAGCTGAAAAGCACTTTAAGGCAATAAAAAACTAAACCTGCTATTACTGACTAGTAAGTCATGATTTCAGTGCATAAACTCTTTTCCCATGTATACAACTGCAAAATGAACATATTAAAATGGTAGAACATGTTTAGAAAATGGTCATTCAGAAGTTAAATACAATTCTTTGCCGTTGCTTTGAAAACGTTACAAAGGCGCTGAAAAAGCACTTTAAGGCAATAAAAAACTGAACATACTTTTACGGACTTGTATTGGACAATTCCAGTGCCAAAACAACTTTCCAATGTAAAACAATCTATGAGACCATGTTAGATTAGTAAAACTGATTGAAAACTGATCGCTGAGAGGTTACATACAAAACTTTGCAGTTGCATTGAAAATGCTACTAAGAAGCTGAAAAGCACTTTAAGGCAATAAAAAACTAAACCTGCTATTACTGACTAGTAAGTCATGATTTCAGTGCATAAACTCTTTTCCCATGTATACAACTCCAAAATGAACATATTGAAAAGGTAGAACATGTTTAGAAAATGGTCATTCAGAAGTTAAATACAATTCTTTGCCGTTGCTTTGAAAACGTTACAAAGGCGCTTGTAAAAAGCACATTTAAGGCAATAAAAAGTTGAACAAACTTTCACTGAGACTTGTATACAAAACTTCCAGTTGCCAAAACAACTTACAAATGTAAAAGCACTTCAATGAATAAAAACTGAAGATTAGTAAAATGTTGATTACAAACTGATCGCTGAGAAGTTACATACAAAACTTTGCAGTTGCATTGAAAATGCTACTAAGAAGCTGAAAAGCACTTTAAGGCAATAAAAAACTAAACATGCTATTACTGACTAGTAAGTCATGATTTCAGTGCATAAACTCTTTTCCCATGTATACAACTCCAAAATGAACATATTAAAATGGTAGAACATGTTTAGAAAATGGTCATTCAGAAGTTAAATACAATTCTTTGCCGTTAATTTGAAAACGTTACAAAGGCGCTTGAAAAGCACTTTAAGGCAATAAAAAACTGAACATACTTTTACTGGACTTGTATGGACAAAACCAGTGCCAAAACAACTTTCCAATGTATAAACAATCTATGAGACCACGTTAGATTAGTAAAACTGATTGACAAACTGATCGCTGAGAGGTTACATACAAAACTTTGCAGTTGCATTGAAAATGCTACTAAGAAGCTGAAAAGCACTTTAAGGCAATAAAAAACTAAACCTGCTATTACTGACTAGTAAGTCATGATTTCAGTGCATAAACTCTTTTCCCATGTATACAACTCCAAAATGAACATATTAAAATGGTAGAACATGTTTAGAAAATGGTCATTCAGAAGTTAAATACAATTCTTTGCCGTTGCTTTGAAAACGTTACAAAGGCGCTTGTAAAAAGCACTTTAAGGCAATAAAAAACTGAACATACTTTTACGGACTTGTATTGGACAATTCCAGTGCCAAAACAACTTTCCAATGTATAAACAATCAATGAGACCACGTTAGATTAGTAAAACTGATTGACAAACTGATCGCTGAGAAGTTACATACAAAACTTTGCAGTTGCATTGAAAATGCTACTAAGGAGCTGAAAAGCACTTTAAGGCAATAAAAAACTAAACCTGCTATTACTGACTAGTAAGTCATGATTTCAGTGCATAAACTCTTTTCCCATGTATACAACTCCAAAATGAACATATTAAAATGGTAGAACATGTTTAGAAAATGGTCATTCAGAAGTTAAATACAATTCTTTGCCGTTGCTTTGAAAACGTTACAAAGGCGCTGAAAAGCACTTTAAGGCAATAAAAAACTGAACATACTTTTACGGACTTGTATTGGACAATTCCAGTGCCAAAACAACTTTCCAATGTATAAACAATCTATGAGACCACGTTAGATTAGTAAAACTGATTGAAAACTGATCGCTGAGAGGTTACATACAAAACTTTGCAGTTGCATTGAAAATGCTACTAAGGAGCTGAAAAGCACTTTAAGGCAATAAAAAACTAAACCTGCTATTACTGACTAGTAAGTCATGATTTCAGTGCATAAACTCTTTTCCCATGTATACAACTCCAAAATGAACATATTAAAATGGTAGAACATGTTTAGAAAATGGTCATTCAGAAGTTAAATACAATTCTTTGCCGTTAATTTGAAAACGTTACAAAGGCGCTGAAAAGCACTTTAAGGCAATAAAAAACTGAACATACTTTTACGGACTTGTATTGGACAATTCCAGTGCCAAAACAACTTTCCAATGTATAAACAATCTATGAGACCACGTTAGATTAGTAAAACTGATTGAAAACTGATCGCTGAGAGGTTACATACAAAACTTTGCAGTTGCATTGAAAATGCTACTAAGGAGCTGAAAAGCACTTTAAGGCAATAAAAAACTAAACCTGCTATTACTGACTAGTAAGTCATGATTTCAGTGCATAAACTCTTTTCCCATGTATACAACTCCAAAATGAACATATTGAAAATGGTAGAACATGTTTAGAAAATGGTCATTCAGAAGTTAAATACAATTCTTTGCCGTTGCTTTGAAAACGTTACAAAGGCGCTGTAAAAAGCACTTTAAGGCAATAAAAAACTGAACATACTTTTACTGGACTTGTATACAAAATTGTGTGCAAAATACATTTCAAATGTAAAACACTTCAATGAGAAAACTGTTAGATTAGTAAAACTGATTGACAAACTGATCGCTGAGAGGTTACATACAAAACTTTGCAGTTGCATTGAAAATGCTACTAAGAAGCTGAAAAGCACTTTAAGGCAATAAAAAACTAAACCTGCTATTACTGACTAGTAAGTCATGATTTCAGTGCATAAACTCTTTTCCCATGTATACAACTCCAAAATGAACATATTGAAATGGTAGAACATGTTTAGAAAATGGTCATTCAGAAGTTAAATACAATTCTTTGCCGTTAATTTGAAAACGTTACAAAGGCGCTGAAAAGCACTTTAAGGCAATAAAAAACTGAACATACTTTTACGGACTTGTATTGAACAATTCCAGTGCCAAAACAACTTTCCAATGCATAAACAATCTATGAGACCACGTTAGATTAGTAAAACTGATTGAAAACTGATCGCTGAGAGGTTACATACAAAACTTTGCAGTTGCATTGAAAATGCTACTAAGAAGCTGAAAAGCACTTTAAGGCAATAAAAAACTAAACCTGCTATTACTGACTAGTAAGTCATGATTTCAGTGCATAAACTCTTTTCCCATGTATACAACTCCAAAATGAACATATTGAAAATGGTAGAACATGTTTAGAAAATGGTCATTCAGAAGTTAAATACAATTCTTTGCCGTTGCTTTGAAAACGTTACAAAGGCTAAAGCACTTTAAGGCAATAGAACTTTAGAATAGTAAAAGTTAATTACAAACTGTTACTGAGAGTTATATACAAAACTCTGTCAGTTGCAAAATACATTACAAATGCTAAAACACTTCAATGCAATAAAAACTGAAGAATAGTAAAACTGATTGAAAACTGATCGCTGAGAGGTTACATACAAAACTTTGCAGTTGCATTGAAAATGCTACTAAGAAGCTGAAAAGCACTTTAAGGCAATAAAAAACTAAACATGCTATTACTGACTAGTAAGTCATGATTTCAGTGCATAAACTCTTTTCCCATGTATACAACTCCAAAATGAACATATTAAAATGGTAGAACATGTTTAGAAAATGGTCATTCAGAAGTTAAATACAATTCTTTGCCGTTAATTTGAAAACGTTACAAAGGCGCTGAAAAGCACTTTAAGGCAATAAAAAACTGAACATACTTTTACGGACTTGTATTGGACAATTCCAGTGCCAAAACAACTTTCCAATGTATAAACAATCTATGAGACCACGTTAGATTAGTAAAACTGATTGAAAACTGATCGCTGAGAGGTTACATACAAAACTTTGCAGTTGCATTGAAAATGCTACTAAGAAGCTGAAAAGCACTTTAAGGCAATAAAAAACTAAACCTGCTATTACTGACTAGTAAGTCATGATTTCAGTGCATAAACTCTTTTCCCATGTATACAACTCCAAAATGAACATATTGAAAATGGTAGAACATGTTTAGAAAATGGTCATTCAGAAGTTAAATACAATTCTTTGCCGTTGCTTTGAAAACGTTACAAAGGCGCTGAAAAGCACTTTAAGGCAATAAAAAACTGAACATACTTTTACTGAGACTTGTATTACAAAACTCAGTCAGTGCAAAACAACTTTCCAATGTATAAACAATCTATGAGACCACGTTAGATTAGTAAAACTGATTGAAAACTGATCGCTGAGAGGTTACATACAAAACTTTGCAGTTGCATTGAAAATGCTACTAAGGAGCTGAAAAGCACTTTAAGGCAATAAAAAACTAAACCTGCTATTACTGACTAGTAAGTCATGATTTCAGTGCATAAACTCTTTTCCCATGTATACAACTCCAAAATGAACATATTAAAATGGTAGAACATGTTTAGAAAATGGTCATTCAGAAGTTAAATACAATTCTTTGCCGTTAATTTGAAAACGTTACAAAGGCGCTGAAAAGCACTTTAAGGCAATAAAAAACTGAACATACTTTTACGGACTTGTATTGAACAATTCCAGTGCCAAAACAACTTTCCAATGTATAAACAATCTATGAGACCACGTTAGATTAGTAAAACTGATTGAAAACTGATCGCTGAGAGGTTACATACAAAACTTTGCAGTTGCATTGAAAATGCTACTAAGAAGCTGAAAAGCACTTTAAGGCAATAAAAAACTAAACCTGCTATTACTGACTAGTAAGTCATGATTTCAGTGCATAAACTCTTTTCCCATGTATACAACTCCAAAATGAACATATTAAAATGGTAGAACATGTTTAGAAAATGGTCATTCAGAAGTTAAATACAATTCTTTGCCGTTGCTTTGAAAACGTTACAAAGGCGCTGAAAAGCACTTTAAGGCAATAAAAACTAAACATACTTTTACTGGACTTGTATTACAAAACCAGTCGTGCAAAACAACTTTCAAATGTATAAACACTTCAATGATGACCACTTAGATTAGTAAAACTGATTGAAAACTGATCGCTGAGAGGTTACATACAAAACTTTGCAGTTGCATTGAAAATGCTACTAAGAAGCTGAAAAGCACTTTAAGGCAATAAAAAACTAAACCTGCTATTACTGACTAGTAAGTCATGATTTCAGTGCATAAACTCTTTTCCCATGTATACAACTCCAAAATGAACATATTGAAAATGGTAGAACATGTTTAGAAAATGGTCATTCAGAAGTTAAATACAATTCTTTGCCGTTGCTTTGAAAACGTTACAAAGGCGCTTGAAAAGCACTTTAAGGCAATAAAAAACTGAACATACTTTTACTGGACTTGTATTGGACAATTCCAGTGTGCAAAACAACTTTCCAATGCTAAAACAATCTATGAGACCACGTTAGATTAGTAAAACTGATTAAAACTGATCGCTGAGAGGTTACATACAAAACTTTGCAGTTGCATTGAAAATGCTACTAAGAAGCTGAAAAGCACTTTAAGGCAATAAAAAACTAAACATGCTATTACTGACTAGTAAGTCATGATTTCAGTGCATAAACTCTTTTCCCATGTATACAACTCCAAAATGAACATATTAAAATGGTAGAACATGTTTAGAAAATGGTCATTCAGAAGTTAAATACAATTCTTTGCCGTTGCTTTGAAAACGTTACAAAGGCGCTGAAAAGCACTTTAAGGCAATAAAAAACTGAACATACTTTTACTGGACTTGTATTGGACAATTCCAGTGCCAAAACAACTTTCCAATGTATAAACAATCTATGAGACCACGTTAGATTAGTAAAACTGATTGACAAACTGATCGCTGAGAGGTTACATACAAAACTTTGCAGTTGCATTGAAAATGCTACTAAGAAGCTGAAAAGCACTTTAAGGCAATAAAAAACTAAACCTGCTATTACTGACTAGTAAGTCATGATTTCAGTGCATAAACTCTTTTCCCATGTATACAACTCCAAAATGAACATATTGAAAATGGTAGAACATGTTTAGAAAATGGTCATTCAGAAGTTAAATACAATTCTTTGCCGTTGCTTTGAAAACGTTACAAAGGCGCTGAAAAGCACTTTAAGGCAATAAAAAACTGAACATACTTTTACGGACTTGTATTGGACAATTCCAGTGCCAAAACAACTTTCCAATGTATAAACAATCTATGAGACCACGTTAGATTAGTAAAACTGATTGAAAACTGATCGCTGAGAAGTTACATACAAAACTTTGCAGTTGCATTGAAAATGCTACTAAGAAGCTGAAAAGCACTTTAAGGCAATAAAAAACTAAACCTGCTATTACTGACTAGTAAGTCATGATTTCAGTGCATAAACTCTTTTCCCATGTATACAACTCCAAAATGAACATATTGAAATGGTAGAACATGTTTAGAAAATGGTCATTCAGAAGTTAAATACAATTCTTTGCCGTTGCATTTGAAAACGTTACAAAGGCGCTGAAAAGCACTTTAAGGCAATAAAAAACTGAACATACTTTTACGGACTTGTATTGGACAATTCCAGTGCCAAAACAACTTTCCAATGCATAAACAATCTATGAGACCACGTTAGATTAGTAAAACTGTTTGAAAACTGATCGCTGAGAGGTTACATACAAAACTTTGCAGTTGCATTGAAAATGCTACTAAGAAGCTGAAAAGCACTTTAAGGCAATAAAAAACTAAACCTGCTATTACTGACTAGTAAGTCATGATTTCAGTGCATAAACTCTTTTCCCATGTATACAACTCCAAAATGAACATATTAAAATGGTAGAACATGTTTAGAAAATGGTCATTCAGAAGTTAAATACAATTCTTTGCCGTTGCATTTGAAAACGTTACAAAGGCGCTGAAAAGCACTTTAAGGCAATAAAAAACTGAACATACTTTTACTGGACTTGTATTGGACAATTCCAGTGCCAAAACAACTTTCCAATGTATAAACAATCTATGAGACCACGTTAGATTAGTAAAACTGATTACAAACTGATCGCTGAGAGGTTACATACAAAACTTTGCAGTTGCATTGAAAATGCTACTAAGAAGCTGAAAAGCACTTTAAGGCAATAAAAAACTAAACCTGCTATTACTGACTAGTAAGTCATGATTTCAGTGCATAAACTCTTTTCCCATGTATACAACTCCAAAATGAACATATTAAAATGGTAGAACATGTTTAGAAAATGGTCATTCAGAAGTTAAATACAATTCTTTGCCGTTGCTTTGAAAACGTTACAAAGGCGCTGAAAAAGCACTTTAAGGCAATAAAAACTGAACATACTTTTACTGGACTTGTATACAAAATTCCAGTGCAAAACAACTTTCCAATGTATAAACAATCTATGAGAAAACGTTAGATTAGTAAAACTGATTGAAAACTGATCGCTGAGAGGTTACATACAAAACTTTGCAGTTGCATTGAAAATGCTACTAAGAAGCTGAAAAGCACTTTAAGGCAATAAAAAACTAAACCTGCTATTACTGACTAGTAAGTCATGATTTCAGTGCATAAACTCTTTTCCCATGTATACAACTCCAAAATGAACATATTGAAATGGTAGAACATGTTTAGAAAATGGTCATTCAGAAGTTAAATACAATTCTTTGCCGTTAATTTGAAAACGTTACAAAGGCGCTGAAAAGCACTTTAAGGCAATAAAAACTGAACATACTTTTACGGACTTGTATTGGACAATTCCAGTGCCAAAACAACTTTCCAATGCATAAACAATCTATGAGACCACGTTAGATTAGTAAAACTGATTGAAAACTGATCGCTGAGAGGTTACATACAAAACTTTGCAGTTGCATTGAAAATGCTACTAAGAAGCTGAAAAGCACTTTAAGGCAATAAAAAACTAAACCTGCTATTACTGACTAGTAAGTCATGATTTCAGTGCATAAACTCTTTTCCCATGTATACAACTCCAAAATGAACATATTGAAATGGTAGAACATGTTTAGAAAATGGTCATTCAGAAGTTAAATACAATTCTTTGCCGTTGCATTTGAAAACGTTACAAAGGCGCTGAAAAGCACTTTAAGGCAATAAAAAACTAAACATACTTTTACTGGACTTGTATTGGACAAAACTCAGTCAGTTGCAAAATACTTTCCAATGTATAAACACTTCAATGAGAAAACGTGAAGATTAGTAAAACTGATTGAAAACTGATCGCTGAGAAGTTACATACAAAACTTTGCAGTTGCATTGAAAATGCTACTAAGAAGCTGAAAAGCACTTTAAGGCAATAAAAAACTAAACCTGCTATTACTGACTAGTAAGTCATGATTTCAGTGCATAAACTCTTTTCCCATGTATACAACTCCAAAATGAACATATTGAAATGGTAGAACATGTTTAGAAAATGGTCATTCAGAAGTTAAATACAATTCTTTGCCGTTGCTTTGAAAACGTTACAAAGGCGCTGAAAAGCACTTTAAGGCAATAAAAAACTGAACATACTTTTACTGGACTTGTATTGAACAATTCAGTGCCAAAACAACTTTCCAATGTATAAACAATCTATGAGACCACGTTAGATTAGTAAAACTGATTGAAAACTGATCGCTGAGAGGTTACATACAAAACTTTGCAGTTGCATTGAAAATGCTACTAAGAAGCTGAAAAGCACTTTAAGGCAATAAAAAACTAAACCTGCTATTACTGACTAGTAAGTCATGATTTCAGTGCATAAACTCTTTTCCCATGTATACAACTCCAAAATGAACATATTGAAATGGTAGAACATGTTTAGAAAATGGTCATTCAGAAGTTAAATACAATTCTTTGCCGTTGCTTTGAAAACGTTACAAAGGCGCTGTAAAAAGCACTTTAAGGCAATAAAAAACTGAACATACTTTTACGGACTTGTATACAAAACTTTCAGTGCAAAACAACTTTCCAATGCATAAAACAATCTATGAGACCACGTTAGATTAGTAAAACTGATTGAAAACTGATCGCTGAGAGGTTACATACAAAACTTTGCAGTTGCATTGAAAATGCTACTAAGAAGCTGAAAAGCACTTTAAGGCAATAAAAAACTAAACCTGCTATTACTGACTAGTAAGTCATGATTTCAGTGCATAAACTCTTTTCCCATGTATACAACTCCAAAATGAACATATTGAAATGGTAGAACATGTTTAGAAAATGGTCATTCAGAAGTTAAATACAATTCTTTGCCGTTGCATTTGAAAACGTTACAAAGGCGCTGAAAAGCACTTTAAGGCAATAAAAAACTGAACATACTTTTACGGACTTGTATTGAACAATTCCAGTGCCAAAACAACTTTCCAATGCATAAACAATCTATGAGACCACGTTAGATTAGTAAAACTGATTGAAAACTGATCGCTGAGAGGTTACATACAAAACTTTGCAGTTGCATTGAAAATGCTACTAAGAAGCTGAAAAGCACTTTAAGGCAATAAAAAACTAAACCTGCTATTACTGACTAGTAAGTCATGATTTCAGTGCATAAACTCTTTTCCCATGTATACAACTCCAAAATGAACATATTAAAATGGTAGAACATGTTTAGAAAATGGTCATTCAGAAGTTAAATACAATTCTTTGCCGTTGCTTTGAAAACGTTACAAAGGCGCTGAAAAGCACTTTAAGGCAATAAAAAACTGAACATACTTTTACGGACTTGTATTACAAAATTCCAGTGCAAAACAACTTTCCAATGTATAAACAATCTATGAGAAAACGTTAGATTAGTAAAACTGATTGAAAACTGATCGCTGAGAGGTTACATACAAAACTTTGCAGTTGCATTGAAAATGCTACTAAGAAGCTGAAAAGCACTTTAAGGCAATAAAAAACTAAACCTGCTATTACTGACTAGTAAGTCATGATTTCAGTGCATAAACTCTTTTCCCATGTATACAACTGCAAAATGAACATATTGAAATGGTAGAACATGTTTAGAAAATGGTCATTCAGAAGTTAAATACAATTCTTTGCCGTTAATTTGAAAACGTTACAAAGGCGCTGAAAAGCACTTTAAGGCAATAAAAAACTGAACATACTTTACGGACTTGTATTGGACAATTCCAGTGCCAAAACAACTTTCCAATGTATAAACAATCTATGAGACCACGTTAGATTAGTAAAACTGATTGAAAACTGATCGCTGAGAGGTTACATACAAAACTTTGCAGTTGCATTGAAAATGCTACTAAGGAGCTGAAAAGCACTTTAAGGCAATAAAAAACTAAACCTGCTATTACTGACTAGTAAGTCATGATTTCAGTGCATAAACTCTTTTCCCATGTATACAACTCCAAAATGAACATATTGAAATGGTAGAACATGTTTAGAAAATGGTCATTCAGAAGTTAAATACAATTCTTTGCCGTTGCTTTGAAAACGTTACAAAGGCGCTGAAAAGCACTTTAAGGCAATAAAAAACTGAACATACTTTTACGGACTTGTATTGAACAATTCCAGTGCCAAAACAACTTTCCAATGTATAAACAATCTATGAGACCACGTTAGATTAGTAAAACTGATTGAAAACTGATCGCTGAGAGGTTACATACAAAACTTTGCAGTTGCATTGAAAATGCTACTAAGAAGCTGAAAAGCACTTTAAGGCAATAAAAAACTAAACCTGCTATTACTGACTAGTAAGTCATGATTTCAGTGCATAAACTCTTTTCCCATGTATACAACTCCAAAATGAACATATTGAAATGGTAGAACATGTTTAGAAAATGGTCATTCAGAAGTTAAATACAATTCTTTGCCGTTAATTTGAAAACGTTACAAAGGCGCTGAAAAGCACTTTAGGCAATAAAAAACTAAACATACTTTTACTGGACTTGTATACACAATTTCAGTGCAAAACAACTTTCCAATGTAAAACACTTCAATGATAAAAACGTGAAGATTAGTAAAACTGATTGAAAACTGATCGCTGAGAAGTTACATACAAAACTTTGCAGTTGCATTGAAAATGCTACTAAGAAGCTGAAAAGCACTTTAAGGCAATAAAAAACTAAACCTGCTATTACTGACTAGTAAGTCATGATTTCAGTGCATAAACTCTTTTCCCATGTATACAACTCCAAAATGAACATATTAAAATGGTAGAACATGTTTAGAAAATGGTCATTCAGAAGTTAAATACAATTCTTTGCCGTTGCTTTGAAAACGTTACAAAGGCGCTGTAAAAAGCACTTTAAGGCAATAAAAAACTGAACATACTTTTACTGGACTTGTATACAAAACTCTGTCAGTGCAAAACAACTTTCCAATGCATAAACACTTCAATGAGAAAACTGAAGATTAGTAAAACTGATTGAAAACTGATCGCTGAGAGGTTACATACAAAACTTTGCAGTTGCATTGAAAATGCTACTAAGAAGCTGAAAAGCACTTTAAGGCAATAAAAAACTAAACCTGCTATTACTGACTAGTAAGTCATGATTTCAGTGCATAAACTCTTTTCCCATGTATACAACTCCAAAATGAACATATTGAAATGGTAGAACATGTTTAGAAAATGGTCATTCAGAAGTTAAATACAATTCTTTGCCGTTGCTTTGAAAACGTTACAAAGGCGCTTGAAAAGCACTTTAAGGCAATAAAAAACTGAACATACTTTTACGGACTTGTATACAAAACTCAGTGCCAAAACAACTTTCCAATGCATAAAACAATCTATGATAAAAACGTGTTAGATTAGTAAAACTGATTGAAAACTGATCGCTGAGAGGTTACATACAAAACTTTGCAGTTGCATTGAAAATGCTACTAAGAAGCTGAAAAGCACTTTAAGGCAATAAAAAACTAAACCTGCTATTACTGACTAGTAAGTCATGATTTCAGTGCATAAACTCTTTTCCCATGTATACAACTCCAAAATGAACATATTGAAATGGTAGAACATGTTTAGAAAATGGTCATTCAGAAGTTAAATACAATTCTTTGCCGTTGCTTTGAAAACGTTACAAAGGCGCTGAAAAGCACTTTAAGGCAATAAAAAACTGAACATACTTTTACGGACTTGTATTGGACAATTCCAGTGCCAAAACAACTTTCCAATGCATAAACAATCTATGAGACCACGTTAGATTAGTAAAACTGATTGAAAACTGATCGCTGAGAAGTTACATACAAAACTTTGCAGTTGCATTGAAAATGCTACTAAGAAGCTGAAAAGCACTTTAAGGCAATAAAAAACTAAACCTGCTATTACTGACTAGTAAGTCATGATTTCAGTGCATAAACTCTTTTCCCATGTATACAACTCCAAAATGAACATATTGAAATGGTAGAACATGTTTAGAAAATGGTCATTCAGAAGTTAAATACAATTCTTTGCCGTTGCTTTGAAAACGTTACAAAGGCGACTTAAAAAGCACTTTAAGGCAATATAAAAACTGATTACATACTTTTACGGACTTGTATGGACAAAACTCAGTGCCAAAACAACTTTACAATGCATGAAAACAATCTATGAGACCACGTTAGATTAGTAAAACTGATTGAAAACTGATCGCTGAGAGGTTACATACAAAACTTTGCAGTTGCATTGAAAATGCTACTAAGAAGCTGAAAAGCACTTTAAGGCAATAAAAAACTAAACCTGCTATTACTGACTAGTAAGTCATGATTTCAGTGCATAAACTCTTTTCCCATGTATACAACTGCAAAATGAACATATTGAAATGGTAGAACATGTTTAGAAAATGGTCATTCAGAAGTTAAATACAATTCTTTGCCGTTAATTTGAAAACGTTACAAAGGCGCTGAAAAGCACTTTAAGGCAATAAAAAACTGAACATACTTTTACGGACTTGTATTGGACAATTCCAGTGCCAAAACAACTTTCCAATGCATAAACAATCTATGAGACCACGTTAGATTAGTAAAACTGATTGAAAACTGATCGCTGAGAGGTTACATACAAAACTTTGCAGTTGCATTGAAAATGCTACTAAGAAGCTGAAAAGCACTTTAAGGCAATAAAAAACTAAACCTGCTATTACTGACTAGTAAGTCATGATTTCAGTGCATAAACTCTTTTCCCATGTATACAACTCCAAAATGAACATATTGAAAATGGTAGAACATGTTTAGAAAATGGTCATTCAGAAGTTAAATACAATTCTTTGCCGTTGCTTTGAAAACGTTACAAAGGCGACTTGTAAAAAGAACTTTAAGGAATATAAAAGTTGATTACATACTTTACTGGAATTATATACAAAACTCTGTCAGTTGCAAAACAACATTACAAATGCTAAACACTTCTATGATAACCACTGTTAGATTAGTAAAACTGATTGACAAACTGATCGCTGAGAGGTTACATACAAAACTTTGCAGTTGCATTGAAAATGCTACTAAGAAGCTGAAAAGCACTTTAAGGCAATAAAAAACTAAACCTGCTATTACTGACTAGTAAGTCATGATTTCAGTGCATAAACTCTTTTCCCATGTATACAACTCCAAAATGAACATATTGAAATGGTAGAACATGTTTAGAAAATGGTCATTCAGAAGTTAAATACAATTCTTTGCCGTTAATTTGAAAACGTTACAAAGGCGCTGAAAAGCACTTTAAGGCAATAAAAAACTGAACATACTTTTACGGACTTGTATTGAACAATTCCAGTGCCAAAACAACTTTCCAATGCATAAACAATCTATGAGACCACGTTAGATTAGTAAAACTGATTGAAAACTGATCGCTGAGAGGTTACATACAAAACTTTGCAGTTGCATTGAAAATGCTACTAAGAAGCTGAAAAGCACTTTAAGGCAATAAAAAACTAAACCTGCTATTACTGACTAGTAAGTCATGATTTCAGTGCATAAACTCTTTTCCCATGTATACAACTCCAAAATGAACATATTGAAAATGGTAGAACATGTTTAGAAAATGGTCATTCAGAAGTTAAATACAATTCTTTGCCGTTAATTTGAAAACGTTACAAAGGCGCTGAAAAGCACTTTAAGGCAATAAAAAACTGAACATACTTTTACTGGAGATTGTATACAAAACTTGTCAGTTGCAAAACAACTTTCCAATGCATAAACACTTCTATGAGACCACGTGTTAGATTAGTAAAACTGATTGAAAACTGATCGCTGAGAGGTTACATACAAAACTTTGCAGTTGCATTGAAAATGCTACTAAGAAGCTGAAAAGCACTTTAAGGCAATAAAAAACTAAACCTGCTATTACTGACTAGTAAGTCATGATTTCAGTGCATAAACTCTTTTCCCATGTATACAACTCCAAAATGAACATATTGAAAATGGTAGAACATGTTTAGAAAATGGTCATTCAGAAGTTAAATACAATTCTTTGCCGTTGCTTTGAAAACGTTACAAAGGCGCTGTAAAAAGAACTTTAGGCAATAAAAAGTTAATTACAAACTTTCACTGGACTTATATACAAAACTCTGTCAGTTGCAAAACAACATTACAAATGCTAAAACACTTCAATGCAATAAAAACTGAAGATTAGTAAAACTGATTGAAAACTGATCGCTGAGAAGTTACATACAAAACTTTGCAGTTGCATTGAAAATGCTACTAAGAAGCTGAAAAGCACTTTAAGGCAATAAAAAACTAAACCTGCTATTACTGACTAGTAAGTCATGATTTCAGTGCATAAACTCTTTTCCCATGTATACAACTCCAAAATGAACATATTGAAATGGTAGAACATGTTTAGAAAATGGTCATTCAGAAGTTAAATACAATTCTTTGCCGTTAATTTGAAAACGTTACAAAGGCGCTGAAAAGCACTTTAAGGCAATAAAAAACTGAACATACTTTTACGGACTTGTATTGGACAATTCCAGTGCCAAAACAACTTTCCAATGCATAAACAATCTATGAGACCACGTTAGATTAGTAAAACTGATTGAAAACTGATCGCTGAGAGGTTACATACAAAACTTTGCAGTTGCATTGAAAATGCTACTAAGAAGCTGAAAAGCACTTTAAGGCAATAAAAAACTAAACCTGCTATTACTGACTAGTAAGTCATGATTTCAGTGCATAAACTCTTTTCCCATGTATACAACTGCAAAATGAACATATTGAAATGGTAGAACATGTTTAGAAAATGGTCATTCAGAAGTTAAATACAATTCTTTGCCGTTGCTTTGAAAACGTTACAAAGGCGCTGAAAAGCACTTTAAGGCAATAAAAAACTGAACATACTTTTACGGACTTGTATTGGACAATTCCAGTGCCAAAACAACTTTCCAATGCATAAACAATCTATGAGACCACGTTAGATTAGTAAAACTGATTGAAAACTGATCGCTGAGAGGTTACATACAAAACTTTGCAGTTGCATTGAAAATGCTACTAAGAAGCTGAAAAGCACTTTAAGGCAATAAAAAACTAAACCTGCTATTACTGACTAGTAAGTCATGATTTCAGTGCATAAACTCTTTTCCCATGTATACAACTCCAAAATGAACATATTGAAATGGTAGAACATGTTTAGAAAATGGTCATTCAGAAGTTAAATACAATTCTTTGCCGTTAATTTGAAAACGTTACAAAGGCGCTGAAAAGCACTTTAAGGCAATAAAAAACTGAACATACTTTTACTGAGACTTGTATTGAACAACTCTGTGTTGCAAAACAACTTTCCAATGCATAAACAATCTATGAGACCACGTTAGATTAGTAAAACTGATTGAAAACTGATCGCTGAGAGGTTACATACAAAACTTTGCAGTTGCATTGAAAATGCTACTAAGAAGCTGAAAAGCACTTTAAGGCAATAAAAAACTAAACCTGCTATTACTGACTAGTAAGTCATGATTTCAGTGCATAAACTCTTTTCCCATGTATACAACTCCAAAATGAACATATTGAAAATGGTAGAACATGTTTAGAAAATGGTCATTCAGAAGTTAAATACAATTCTTTGCCGTTGCTTTGAAAACGTTACAAAGGCTTAAGCACTTGTAAAATGAGAACTATTAGAATAGTAAAAAAGTTAATTACAAACTGTTCACTGGAGATTATATACAAAACTCTGTCAGTTGCAAAACAACTTACAAATGCTGAAAAGCACTTCAATGCAATAAAAACTGAAGATTAGTAAATGTTGATTGAAAACTGATCGCTGAGAAGTTACATACAAAACTTTGCAGTTGCATTGAAAATGCTACTAAGAAGCTGAAAAGCACTTTAAGGCAATAAAAAACTAAACCTGCTATTACTGACTAGTAAGTCATGATTTCAGTGCATAAACTCTTTTCCCATGTATACAACTCCAAAATGAACATATTGAAATGGTAGAACATGTTTAGAAAATGGTCATTCAGAAGTTAAATACAATTCTTTGCCGTTGCTTTGAAAACGTTACAAAGGCTGAAAAGCACTTGTAAAAAGAACTATTAAGAATAAAAAGTTGATTACAAACTGTTCACTGAGAGATTATATACAAAACTCTGTCAGTTGCAATGAATACATTACAAATGCTGAAAAGCACTTCAATGCAATAAAAACGTGAAGATTAGTAAATGTTGATTGACAAACTGATCATTGAGAAGTTACATACAAAACTTTGCAGTTGCATTGAAAATGCTACTAAGAAGCTGAAAAGCACTTTAAGGCAATAAAAAACTAAACATGCTATTACTGACTAGTAAGTCATGATTTCAGTGCATAAACTCTTTTCCCATGTATACAACTCCAAAATGAACATATTAAAATGGTAGAACATGTTTAGAAAATGGTCATTCAGAAGTTAAATACAATTCTTTGCCGTTAATTTGAAAACGTTACAAAGGCGCTGAAAAGCACTTTAAGGCAATAAAAAACTGAACATACTTTTACGGACTTGTATTGAACAATTCCAGTGCCAAAACAACTTTCCAATGCATAAACAATCTATGAGACCACGTTAGATTAGTAAAACTGATTGAAAACTGATCGCTGAGAGGTTACATACAAAACTTTGCAGTTGCATTGAAAATGCTACTAAGGAGCTGAAAAGCACTTTAAGGCAATAAAAAACTAAACCTGCTATTACTGACTAGTAAGTCATGATTTCAGTGCATAAACTCTTTTCCCATGTATACAACTGCAAAATGAACATATTGAAATGGTAGAACATGTTTAGAAAATGGTCATTCAGAAGTTAAATACAATTCTTTGCCGTTAATTTGAAAACGTTACAAAGGCGCTTGAAAAGCACTTTAAGGCAATAAAAAACTGAACATACTTTTACGGACTTGTATACAACAACTTGTCAGTTGCAAAACAACTTTCCAATGCATAAACAATCAATGAGACCACGTTAGATTAGTAAAACTGATTGAAAACTGATCGCTGAGAGGTTACATACAAAACTTTGCAGTTGCATTGAAAATGCTACTAAGAAGCTGAAAAGCACTTTAAGGCAATAAAAAACTAAACCTGCTATTACTGACTAGTAAGTCATGATTTCAGTGCATAAACTCTTTTCCCATGTATACAACTCCAAAATGAACATATTGAAATGGTAGAACATGTTTAGAAAATGGTCATTCAGAAGTTAAATACAATTCTTTGCCGTTAATTTGAAAACGTTACAAAGGCGCTGAAAAGCACTTTAAGGCAATAAAAAACTGAACATACTTTTACGGACTTGTATTGAACAATTCCAGTGCCAAAACAACTTTCCAATGCATAAACAATCTATGAGACCACGTTAGATTAGTAAAACTGATTGAAAACTGATCGCTGAGAGGTTACATACAAAACTTTGCAGTTGCATTGAAAATGCTACTAAGGAGCTGAAAAGCACTTTAAGGCAATAAAAAACTAAACCTGCTATTACTGACTAGTAAGTCATGATTTCAGTGCATAAACTCTTTTCCCATGTATACAACTGCAAAATGAACATATTGAAATGGTAGAACATGTTTAGAAAATGGTCATTCAGAAGTTAAATACAATTCTTTGCCGTTAATTTGAAAACGTTACAAAGGCGCTGAAAAGCACTTTAAGGCAATAAAAAACTGAACATACTTTTACGGACTTGTATTGAACAATTCCAGTGCCAAAACAACTTTCCAATGCATAAACAATCTATGAGACCACGTTAGATTAGTAAAACTGATTGAAAACTGATCACTGAGAGGTTACATACAAAACTTTGCAGTTGCATTGAAAATGCTACTAAGAAGCTGAAAAGCACTTTAAGGCAATAAAAAACTAAACCTGCTATTACTGACTAGTAAGTCATGATTTCAGTGCATAAACTCTTTTCCCATGTATACAACTGCAAAATGAACATATTAAAATGGTAGAACATGTTTAGAAAATGGTCATTCAGAAGTTAAATACAATTCTTTGCCGTTAATTTGAAAACGTTACAAAGGCGCTGAAAAGCACTTTAAGGCAATAAAAACTGAACATACTTTTACGGACTTGTAATGAGAACATATTAGAATAGTAAAAGTTAATTACAAACTGTTCACTGAGAGATTATATACAAAACTCTGTCGTTGCAATGAATACTTACAAAGTGCTGAAAAGCACTTCAATGCAATAAAAACTGAAGATTAGTAAATGTTGATTACAAACTGATCGCTGAGAGGTTACATACAAAACTTTGCAGTTGCATTGAAAATGCTACTAAGAAGCTGAAAAGCACTTTAAGGCAATAAAAAACTAAACCTGCTATTACTGACTAGTAAGTCATGATTTCAGTGCATAAACTCTTTTCCCATGTATACAACTCCAAAATGAACATATTGAAATGGTAGAACATGTTTAGAAAATGGCCATTCAGAAGTTAAATACAATTCTTTGCCGTTAATTTGAAAACGTTACAAAGGCGCTGAAAAGCACTTTAAGGCAATAAAAAACTGAACATACTTTTACGGACTTGTATTGGACAATTCCAGTGCCAAAACAACTTTCCAATGCATAAACAATCTATGAGACCACGTTAGATTAGTAAAACTGATTGAAAACTGATCGCTGAGAGGTTACATACAAAACTTTGCAGTTGCATTGAAAATGCTACTAAGAAGCTGAAAAGCACTTTAAGGCAATAAAAAACTAAACCTGCTATTACTGACTAGTAAGTCATGATTTCAGTGCATAAACTCTTTTCCCATGTATACAACTCCAAAATGAACATATTGAAATGGTAGAACATGTTTAGAAAATGGTCATTCAGAAGTTAAATACAATTCTTTGCCGTTGCTTTGAAAACGTTACAAAGGCGCTTGTAAAAAGCACTTTAGGCAATAAAAAACTGAACAAACTGTTTACTGGACTTGTATACAAAACTCTGTCGTTGCAAAATACTTTCCAATGTAAAAACACTTCAATGATAAAAACTGAAGATTAGTAAATGTTGATTGACAAACTGATCGCTGAGAAGTTACATACAAAACTTTGCAGTTGCATTGAAAATGCTACTAAGAAGCTGAAAAGCACTTTAAGGCAATAAAAAACTAAACCTGCTATTACTGACTAGTAAGTCATGATTTCAGTGCATAAACTCTTTTCCCATGTATACAACTCCAAAATGAACATATTGAAATGGTAGAACATGTTTAGAAAATGGTCATTCAGAAGTTAAATACAATTCTTTGCCGTTGCTTTGAAAACGTTACAAAGGCGCTTGTAAAAAGCACTTTAAGGCAATAAAAAGCTGAACATACTTTTACGGACTTGTATACAAAACTCTGTCAGTGCAAAACAACTTTCCAATGCTAAAACAATCTATGAGACCACGTTAGATTAGTAAAACTGATTGAAAACTGATCGCTGAGAGGTTACATACAAAACTTTGCAGTTGCATTGAAAATGCTACTAAGAAGCTGAAAAGCACTTTAAGGCAATAAAAAACTAAACCTGCTATTACTGACTAGTAAGTCATGATTTCAGTGCATAAACTCTTTCCCATGTATACAACTGCAAAATGAACATATTGGAATGGTAGAACATGTTTAGAAAATGGTCATTCAGAAGTTAAATACAATTCTTTGCCGTTAATTTGAAAACGTTACAAAGGCGCTGAAAAGCACTTTAAGGCAATAAAAAACTGAACATACTTTTACGGACTTGTATTGAACAATTCCAGTGCCAAAACAACTTTCCAATGTATAAACAATCTATGAGACCACGTTAGATTAGTAAAACTGATTGAAAACTGATCGCTGAGAGGTTACATACAAAACTTTGCAGTTGCATTGAAAATGCTACTAAGAAGCTGAAAAGCACTTTAAGGCAATAAAAAACTAAACCTGCTATTACTGACTAGTAAGTCATGATTTCAGTGCATAAACTCTTTTCCCATGTATACAACTCCAAAATGAACATATTGAAATGGTAGAACATGTTTAGAAAATGGTCATTCAGAAGTTAAATACAATTCTTTGCCGTTGCTTTGAAAACGTTACAAAGGCTAAAAGCACTTTAAGGCAATAAACAACTAGAATATAAAACTTAATTACAAACTGTTCACTGGAGATTGTATACAAAACTCTGTCAGTTGCAATGAATACATTACAAATGCATAAAACACTTCTATGATAAAAACGTGAAGATTAGTAAAACTGATTGAAAACTGATCGCTGAGAGGTTACATACAAAACTTTGCAGTTGCATTGAAAATGCTACTAAGAAGCTGAAAAGCACTTTAAGGCAATAAAAAACTAAACCTGCTATTACTGACTAGTAAGTCATGATTTCAGTGCATAAACTCTTTTCCCATGTATACAACTGCAAAATGAACATATTGAAATGGTAGAACATGTTTAGAAAATGGTCATTCAGAAGTTAAATACAATTCTTTGCCGTTAATTTGAAAACGTTACAAAGGCGCTGAAAAGCACTTTAAGGCAATAAAAAACTGAACATACTTTTACGGACTTGTATTGGACAATTCCAGTGCCAAAACAACTTTCCAATGCATAAACAATCTATGAGACCACGTTAGATTAGTAAAACTGATTGAAAACTGATCGCTGAGAGGTTACATACAAAACTTTGCAGTTGCATTGAAAATGCTACTAAGAAGCTGAAAAGCACTTTAAGGCAATAAAAAACTAAACCTGCTATTACTGACTAGTAAGTCATGATTTCAGTGCATAAACTCTTTTCCCATGTATACAACTCCAAAATGAACATATTGAAATGGTAGAACATGTTTAGAAAATGGTCATTCAGAAGTTAAATACAATTCTTTGCCGTTGCTTTGAAAACGTTACAAAGGCGCTGAAAAGCACTTTAAGGCAATAAAAAACTGAACATACTTTTACGGACTTGTATTGAACAATTCCAGTGCCAAAACAACTTTCCAATGCATAAACAATCTATGAGACCACGTTAGATTAGTAAAACTGATTGAAAACTGATCGCTGAGAGGTTACATACAAAACTTTGCAGTTGCATTGAAAATGCTACTAAGAAGCTGAAAAGCACTTTAAGGCAATAAAAAACTAAACCTGCTATTACTGACTAGTAAGTCATGATTTCAGTGCATAAACTCTTTTCCCATGTATACAACTCCAAAATGAACATATTGAAATGGTAGAACATGTTTAGAAAATGGTCATTCAGAAGTTAAATACAATTCTTTGCCGTTAATTTGAAAACGTTACAAAGGCGCTGAAAAGCACTTTAAGGCAATAAAAAACTGAACATACTTTTACGGACTTGTATTGGACAATTCCAGTGCCAAAACAACTTTCCAATGCATAAACAATCTATGAGACCACGTTAGATTAGTAAAACTGATTGAAAACTGATCGCTGAGAGGTTACATACAAAACTTTGCAGTTGCATTGAAAATGCTACTAAGAAGCTGAAAAGCACTTTAAGGCAATAAAAAACTAAACCTGCTATTACTGACTAGTAAGTCATGATTTCAGTGCATAAACTCTTTTCCCATGTATACAACTCCAAAATGAACATATTGAAAAGGTAGAACATGTTTAGAAAATGGTCATTCAGAAGTTAAATACAATTCTTTGCCGTTGCTTTGAAAACGTTACAAAGGCGACTTGTAAAAAGAACTTTAGAATATAAAAGTTAATTACAAACTGTTCACTGGAGATTATATACAAAACTCTGTCAGTTGCAAAATACATTACAAATGCTAAAACACTTCAATGAAAACTGAAGAATAGTAAATGTTGATTACAAACTGATCGCTGAGAAGTTACATACAAAACTTTGCAGTTGCATTGAAAATGCTACTAAGAAGCTGAAAAGCACTTTAAGGCAATAAAAAACTAAACCTGCTATTACTGACTAGTAAGTCATGATTTCAGTGCATAAACTCTTTTCCCATGTATACAACTGCAAAATGAACATATTGAAATGGTAGAACATGTTTAGAAAATGGTCATTCAGAAGTTAAATACAATTCTTTGCCGTTAATTTGAAAACGTTACAAAGGCGCTGAAAAGCACTTTAAGGCAATAAAAACTGAACATACTTTTACGGACTTGTATTGGACAATTCCAGTGCCAAAACAACTTTCCAATGCATAAACAATCTATGAGACCACGTTAGATTAGTAAAACTGATTGAAAACTGATCGCTGAGAGGTTACATACAAAACTTTGCAGTTGCATTGAAAATGCTACTAAGGAGCTGAAAAGCACTTTAAGGCAATAAAAAACTAAACCTGCTATTACTGACTAGTAAGTCATGATTTCAGTGCATAAACTCTTTTCCCATGTATACAACTCCAAAATGAACATATTGAAAAGGTAGAACATGTTTAGAAAATGGTCATTCAGAAGTTAAATACAATTCTTTGCCGTTGCTTTGAAAACGTTACAAAGGCTTATGGACTTGTAAAAAGAACTTTAGGAATAGTAAAAGTTAATTACAAACTGTTCACTGAGAGATTATATACAAAACTCTGTCAGTTGCAATGAATACATTACAAATGCTGAAAAGCACTTCAATGCAATAAAAACTGAAGAATAGTAAATGTTGATTACAAACTGATCACTGAGAAGTTACATACAAAACTTTGCAGTTGCATTGAAAATGCTACTAAGAAGCTGAAAAGCACTTTAAGGCAATAAAAAACTAAACATGCTATTACTGACTAGTAAGTCATGATTTCAGTGCATAAACTCTTTTCCCATGTATACAACTGCAAAATGAACATATTAGAATGGTAGAACATGTTTAGAAAATGATCATTCAGAAGTTAAATACAAATTCTTTGCCGTTGCATTTGAAAACGTTACAAAGGCGCTGAAAAGCACTTTAAGGCAATAAAAAACTGAACATACTTTTACGGACTTGTATTGGACAATTCCAGTGCAAAACAACTTTCCAATGTATACAACAATCTATGAGACCATATTAGATTAGTAAAACTGATTGAAAACTGATCGCTGAGAAGTTACATACAAAACTTTGCAGTTGCATTGAAAATGCTACTAAGAAGCTGAAAAGCACTTTAAGGCAATAAAAAACTAAACCTGCTATTACTGACTAGTAAGTCATGATTTCAGTGCATAAACTCTTTTCCCATGTATACAACTGCAAAATGAACATATTGAAATGGTAGAACATGTTTAGAAAATGGTCATTCAGAAGTTAAATACAATTCTTTGCAGTTGCATTTGAAAACGTTACAAAGGCGCTGAAAAGCACTTTAAGGCAATAAAAAACTGAACATACTTTTACGGACTTGTATTGAACAATTCCAGTGCCAAAACAACTTTCCAATGCATAAACAATCTATGAGACCACGTTAGATTAGTAAAACTGATTGAAAACTGATCGCTGAGAGGTTACATACAAAACTTTGCAGTTGCATTGAAAATGCTACTAAGAAGCTGAAAAGCACTTTAAGGCAATAAAAAACTAAACCTGCTATTACTGACTAGTAAGTCATGATTTCAGTGCATAAACTCTTTTCCCATGTATACAACTCCAAAATGAACATATTGAAAATGGTAGAACATGTTTAGAAAATGGTCATTCAGAAGTTAAATACAATTCTTTGCCGTTAATTTGAAAACGTTACAAAGGCGCTGAAAAGCACTTTAAGGCAATAAAAAACTGAACATACTTTTACGGACTTGTATTGGACAATTCCAGTGCCAAAACAACTTTCCAATGTATAAACAATCTATGAGACCACGTTAGATTAGTAAAACTGATTGAAAACTGATCGCTGAGAGGTTACATACAAAACTTTGCAGTTGCATTGAAAATGCTACTAAGGAGCTGAAAAGCACTTTAAGGCAATAAAAAACTAAACCTGCTATTACTGACTAGTAAGTCATGATTTCAGTGCATAAACTCTTTTCCCATGTATACAACTCCAAAATGAACATATTGAAATGGTAGAACATGTTTAGAAAATGGTCATTCAGAAGTTAAATACAATTCTTTGCCGTTGCTTTGAAAACGTTACAAAGGCGCTGAAAAGCACTTTAAGGCAATAAAAAACTGAAACATACTTTTACGGACTTGTAGTGGACAAATTCAGTGCATAAACAACTTCCAAATGTATACAATCAATAAAAACGTTAGAATAGTAAAACTGATTGAAAACTGATCGCTGAGAAGTTACATACAAAACTTTGCAGTTGCATTGAAAATGCTACTAAGAAGCTGAAAAGCACTTTAAGGCAATAAAAACTAAACCTGCTATTACTGACTAGTAAGTCATGATTTCAGTGCATAAACTCTTTTCCCATGTATACAACTGCAAAATGAACATATTGAATGGTAGAACATGTTTAGAAAATGGCCATTCAGAAGTTAAATACAATTCTTTGCCGTTGCATTTGAAAACGTTACAAAGGCGCTGAAAAGCACTTTAAGGCAATAAAAAACTGAACATACTTTTACTGACTTGTATTGGACAATTCCAGTGCCAAAACAACTTTCCAATGTATAAACAACTCTATGAGACCACGTTAGATTAGTAAAACTGATTGAAAACTGATCGCTGAGAGGTTACATACAAAACTTTGCAGTTGCATTGAAAATGCTACTAAGAAGCTGAAAAGCACTTTAAGGCAATAAAAACTAAACATGCTATTACTGACTAGTAAGTCATGATTTCAGTGCCATAAACAACTTTCCAATGTATACAACAATCTAAAATGAACATATTAGATTAGTAAAACATGATTAGAAAACTGATCATTCAGAAGTTACATACAATTCTTTGCAGTTGCATTGAAAACGTTACAAAGAAGCTGAAAAGCACTTTAAGGCAATAAAAAACTAAACCTGCTATTACTGACTAGTAAGTCATGATTTCAGTGCATAAACTCTTTTCCCATGTATACAACTCCAAAATGAACATATTGAAAGGTAGAACATGTTTACAAAATGGTCATTCAGAAGTTAAATACAATTCTTTGCAGTTGCATTGAAAACGTTACAAAGAAGCTGAAAAGCACTTTAAGGCAATAAGAACATATTAGAATAGTAAAAGTTAATTACAAACTGTTCACTGAGAGATTATATACAAAACTCTGTCGTTGCAATGAATACATTACAAATGCTAAAAGCACTTCAATGCAATAAAAACTGAAGAATAGTAAATGTTGATTGAAAACTGATCACTGAGAAGTTACATACAAAACTTTGCAGTTGCATTGAAAATGCTACTAAGAAGCTGAAAAGCACTTTAAGGCAATAAAAAACTAAACCTGCTATTACTGACTAGTAAGTCATGATTTCAGTGCATAAACTCTTTTCCCATGTATACAACTCCAAAATGAACATATTAAAATGGTAGAACATGTTTAGAAAATGGTCATTCAGAAGTTAAATACAATTCTTTGCCGTTGCTTTGAAAACGTTACAAAGGCGCTGAAAAGCACTTTAAGGCAATAAAAAACTGAACATACTTTTACGGACTTGTATTGAACAATTCCAGTGCCAAAACAACTTTCCAATGTATAAACAATCTATGAGACCACGTTAGATTAGTAAAACTGATTGAAAACTGATCGCTGAGAGGTTACATACAAAACTTTGCAGTTGCATTGAAAATGCTACTAAGGAGCTGAAAAGCACTTTAAGGCAATAAAAAACTAAACCTGCTATTACTGACTAGTAAGTCATGATTTCAGTGCATAAACTCTTTTCCCATGTATACAACTCCAAAATGAACATATTGAAAATGGTAGAACATGTTTAGAAAATGGTCATTCAGAAGTTAAATACAATTCTTTGCCGTTGCTTTGAAAACGTTACAAAGGCGCTTGTAAAAAGAACTTTAGGCAATAAAAAGTTAATTACATACTGTTTACTGGAGATTGTATGGACAAAACTCAGTCAGTTGCAAAATACATTACAAATGCTAAAACACTTCAATGAATAAAAACTGAAGATTAGTAAATGTTGATTGAAAACTGATCGCTGAGAGGTTACATACAAAACTTTGCAGTTGCATTGAAAATGCTACTAAGAAGCTGAAAAGCACTTTAAGGCAATAAAAAACTAAACCTGCTATTACTGACTAGTAAGTCATGATTTCAGTGCATAAACTCTTTTCCCATGTATACAACTGCAAAATGAACATATTGAAATGGTAGAACATGTTTAGAAAATGGTCATTCAGAAGTTAAATACAATTCTTTGCCGTTAATTTGAAAACGTTACAAAGGCGCTGAAAAGCACTTTAAGGCAATAAAAAACTGAACATACTTTTACGGACTTGTATTGAACAATTCCAGTGCCAAAACAACTTTCCAATGCATAAACAATCTATGAGACCACGTTAGATTAGTAAAACTGATTGAAAACTGATCGCTGAGAGGTTACATACAAAACTTTGCAGTTGCATTGAAAATGCTACTAAGAAGCTGAAAAGCACTTTAAGGCAATAAAAAACTAAACCTGCTATTACTGACTAGTAAGTCATGATTTCAGTGCATAAACTCTTTTCCCATGTATACAACTCCAAAATGAACATATTGAAAAGGTAGAACATGTTTAGAAAATGGTCATTCAGAAGTTAAATACAATTCTTTGCCGTTAATTTGAAAACGTTACAAAGGCGCTGAAAAGCACTTTAAGGCAATAAAAAACTGAACATACTTTTACGGACTTGTATTGAACAATTCCAGTGCCAAAACAACTTTCCAATGCATAAACAATCTATGAGACCACGTTAGATTAGTAAAACTGATTGAAAACTGATCGCTGAGAGGTTACATACAAAACTTTGCAGTTGCATTGAAAATGCTACTAAGAAGCTGAAAAGCACTTTAAGGCAATAAAAAACTAAACCTGCTATTACTGACTAGTAAGTCATGATTTCAGTGCATAAACTCTTTTCCCATGTATACAACTCCAAAATGAACATATTGAAAATGGTAGAACATGTTTAGAAAATGGCCATTCAGAAGTTAAATACAATTCTTTGCCGTTAATTTGAAAACGTTACAAAGGCGCTGAAAAGCACTTTAAGGCAATAAAAAACTGAACATACTTTTACGGACTTGTATTGAACAATTCCAGTGCCAAAACAACTTTCCAATGCATAAACAATCTATGAGACCACGTTAGATTAGTAAAACTGATTGAAAACTGATCGCTGAGAGGTTACATACAAAACTTTGCAGTTGCATTGAAAATGCTACTAAGAAGCTGAAAAGCACTTTAAGGCAATAAAAAACTAAACCTGCTATTACTGACTAGTAAGTCATGATTTCAGTGCATAAACTCTTTTCCCATGTATACAACTCCAAAATGAACATATTGAAATGGTAGAACATGTTTAGAAAATGGTCATTCAGAAGTTAAATACAATTCTTTGCCGTTGCTTTGAAAACGTTACAAAGGCTTAAGGACTTGTAACCAATGAGAACATATTAGAATAGTAAAAGTTAATTACAAACTGTTCACTGAGAGATTATATACAAAACTCTGTCAGTTGCAATGAATACATTACAAATGCTGAAAAGCACTTCAATGCAATAAAAACTGAAGAATAGTAAATGTTGATTGAAAACTGATCACTGAGAGGTTACATACAAAACTTTGCAGTTGCATTGAAAATGCTACTAAGAAGCTGAAAAGCACTTTAAGGCAATAAAAAACTAAACCTGCTATTACTGACTAGTAAGTCATGATTTCAGTGCATAAACTCTTTTCCCATGTATACAACTGCAAAATGAACATATTGAAATGGTAGAACATGTTTAGAAAATGGTCATTCAGAAGTTAAATACAATTCTTTGCCGTTAATTTGAAAACGTTACAAAGGCGCTGAAAAGCACTTTAAGGCAATAAAAAACTGAACATACTTTTACGGACTTGTATTGAACAATTCCAGTGCCAAAACAACTTTCCAATGCATAAACAATCTATGAGACCACGTTAGATTAGTAAAACTGATTGAAAACTGATCGCTGAGAGGTTACATACAAAACTTTGCAGTTGCATTGAAAATGCTACTAAGAAGCTGAAAAGCACTTTAAGGCAATAAAAAACTAAACCTGCTATTACTGACTAGTAAGTCATGATTTCAGTGCATAAACTCTTTTCCCATGTATACAACTCCAAAATGAACATATTGAAAATGGTAGAACATGTTTAGAAAATGGTCATTCAGAAGTTAAATACAATTCTTTGCCGTTGCTTTGAAAACGTTACAAAGGCTTAAGCACTTGTAAGGCAATAGAACATATTAGAATATAAAAGTTAATTACAAACTGTTCACTGAGAGATTATATACAAAACTCTGTCGTTGCAATGAATACATTACAAATGCTAAAAGCACTTTGCAATAAAAACTGAAGAATAGTAAATGTTGATTGAAAACTGATCGCTGAGAAGTTACATACAAAACTTTGCAGTTGCATTGAAAATGCTACTAAGAAGCTGAAAAGCACTTTAAGGCAATAAAAAACTAAACCTGCTATTACTGACTAGTAAGTCATGATTTCAGTGCATAAACTCTTTTCCCATGTATACAACTCCAAAATGAACATATTGAAATGGTAGAACATGTTTAGAAAATGGTCATTCAGAAGTTAAATACAATTCTTTGCCGTTAATTTGAAAACGTTACAAAGGCGCTGAAAAGCACTTTAAGGCAATAAAAAACTGAACATACTTTTACGGACTTGTATTGAACAATTCCAGTGCCAAAACAACTTTCCAATGCATAAACAATCTATGAGACCACGTTAGATTAGTAAAACTGATTGAAAACTGATCGCTGAGAGGTTACATACAAAACTTTGCAGTTGCATTGAAAATGCTACTAAGAAGCTGAAAAGCACTTTAAGGCAATAAAAAACTAAACCTGCTATTACTGACTAGTAAGTCATGATTTCAGTGCATAAACTCTTTTCCCATGTATACAACTCCAAAATGAACATATTGAAATGGTAGAACATGTTTAGAAAATGGTCATTCAGAAGTTAAATACAATTCTTTGCCGTTAATTTGAAAACGTTACAAAGGCGCTGAAAAGCACTTTAAGGCAATAAAAAACTGAACATACTTTTACGGACTTGTATTGAACAATTCCAGTGCCAAAACAACTTTCCAATGCATAAACAATCTATGAGACCACGTTAGATTAGTAAAACTGATTGAAAACTGATCGCTGAGAGGTTACATACAAAACTTTGCAGTTGCATTGAAAATGCTACTAAGAAGCTGAAAAGCACTTTAAGGCAATAAAAAACTAAACCTGCTATTACTGACTAGTAAGTCATGATTTCAGTGCATAAACTCTTTTCCCATGTATACAACTCCAAAATGAACATATTGAAAAGGTAGAACATGTTTAGAAAATGGTCATTCAGAAGTTAAATACAATTCTTTGCCGTTGCTTTGAAAACGTTACAAAGGCGCTGAAAAGCACTTTAAGGCAATAAAAAACTGAACATACTTTTACGGACTTGTATTGAACAATTCCAGTGCCAATGAACAACTTTCCAATGCATAAACAATCTATGAGACCACGTTAGATTAGTAAAACTGATTGAAAACTGATCGCTGAGAGGTTACATACAAAACTTTGCAGTTGCATTGAAAATGCTACTAAGAAGCTGAAAAGCACTTTAAGGCAATAAAAAACTAAACCTGCTATTACTGACTAGTAAGTCATGATTTCAGTGCATAAACTCTTTTCCCATGTATACAACTCCAAAATGAACATATTGAAAAGGTAGAACATGTTTACAAAATGGTCATTCAGAAGTTAAATACAATTCTTTGCCGTTGCTTTGAAAACGTTACAAAGGCTTATGGACTTGTAACCAATGAGAACATATTAGAATAGTAAAAGTTAATTACAAACTGTTCACTGAGAGATTATATACAAAACTCTGTCAGTTGCAATGAATACATTACAAAGTCGCTGAAAAGCACTTCAATGCAATAAAAACTGAAGAATAGTAAATGTTGATTACAAACTAATCACTGAGAAGTTACATACAAAACTTTGCAGTTGCATTGAAAATGCTACTAAGAAGCTGAAAAGCACTTTAAGGCAATAAAAAACTAAACCTGCTATTACTGACTAGTAAGTCATGATTTCAGTGCATAAACTCTTTTCCCATGTATACAACTCCAAAATGAACATATTGAAATGGTAGAACATGTTTAGAAAATGGTCATTCAGAAGTTAAATACAATTCTTTGCCGTTGCTTTGAAAACGTTACAAAGGCGCTGAAAAGCACTTTAAGGCAATAAAAAACTGAACATACTTTTACGGACTTGTATTGAACAATTCCAGTGCCAAAACAACTTTCCAATGCATAAACAATCAATGAGACCACGTTAGATTAGTAAAACTGATTGAAAACTGATCGCTGAGAAGTTACATACAAAACTTTGCAGTTGCATTGAAAATGCTACTAAGAAGCTGAAAAGCACTTTAAGGCAATAAAAAACTAAACCTGCTATTACTGACTAGTAAGTCATGATTTCAGTGCATAAACTCTTTTCCCATGTATAAACAACTCAAAATGAACATATTAGAATGGTAGAACATGTTTAGAAAACTGGTCATTCAGAAGTTAAATACAATTCTTTGCAGTTGCATTGAAAACGTTACAAAGGCGCTGAAAAGCACTTTAAGGCAATAAAAAACTAAACATACTTTTACTGACTAGTAAGTCATGATTTCAGTGCAAAACAACTTTTCCAATGTATACAACTCTAAAATGAACACGTTAGAAAGGTAGAACATGATTTAAAAATGATCGCTGAGAAGTTACATACAAAACTTTGCAGTTGCATTGAAAATGCTACTAAGGAAGCTGAAAAGCACTTTAAGGCAATTAAAATACTAAACCTGCTAATTACTGACTAGTTCAGTCATGATTTCAGTGCATAAACTCTTTTCCCATGAATATACAAACTGAAAAATGAACAATAAAAACTGAAGAATAGTAACATGTTTACAAAATGGTCATTCAGAAGTTAAATACAATTCTTTGCCGTTGCATTGAAAACGTTACAAAGCTTAAGCTGAAAAGCACTTTAAGGCAATAAAAAACTAAACATACTTTTGACTAGTAATACAAAATCTGTCAGTGCAATGAAACTACTTCCCATGTATACAACTTCAAAATGAACATATTGAAGAATAGTAAACTGATTAGAAAACTGATCACTGAGAAGTTACATACAAAACTTTGCAGTTGCATTGAAAATGCTACTAAGAAGCTGAAAAGCACTTTAAGGCAATAAAAAACTAAACCTGCTATTACTGACTAGTAAGTCATGATTTCAGTGCATAAACTCTTTTCCCATGTATACAACTCCAAAATGAACATATTGAATGGTAGAACATGTTTAGAAAATGGTCATTCAGAAGTTAAATACAATTCTTTGCCGTTGCATTGAAAACGTTACAAAGCTTATGGCTGAAAAGCACTTTAAGGCAATAAAAACTGAACATACTTTTACGGACTTGTATTGGACAATTCCAGTGCCAAAACAACTTTCCAATGCTGATAAACAATCTATGAGACCACGTTAGATTAGTAAAACTGATTGAAAACTGATCGCTGAGAAGTTACATACAAAACTTTGCAGTTGCATTGAAAATGCTACTAAGAAGCTGAAAAGCACTTTAAGGCAATAAAAAACTAAACCTGCTATTACTGACTAGTAAGTCATGATTTCAGTGCATAAACTCTTTTCCCATGTATACAACTCCAAAATGAACATATTGAAATGGTAGAACATGTTTACAAAATGGTCATTCAGAAGTTAAATACAATTCTTTGCCGTTGCTTTGAAAACGTTAACAAAGGCTTACTGGATTATATACAAAACTTGTAACCAATGAGAACATAAAGAATAGTAAAAGTTAATTACAAACTGTTCACTGAGAGTTATATACAAAACTCTGTCAGTTGCAATGAAAACATTACAAAGTGCTGAAAAGCACTTCAATGCAAATAAAAACTATTACTGATTAGTAAAACATGATTACAAAACTCACTGAGAAGTTACATACAAAACTTTGCAGTTGCATTGAAAATGCTACTAAGAAGCTGAAAAGCACTTTAAGGCAATAAAAAACTAAACCTGCTATTACTGACTAGTAAGTCATGATTTCAGTGCATAAACTCTTTTCCCATGTATACAACTGCAAAATGAACATATTGAAATGGTAGAACATGTTTAGAAACTGATCATTCAGAAGTTAAATACAATTTTGCAGTTGCATTTGAAAACGTTACAAAGGCGCTGAAAAGCACTTTAAGGCAATAAAAAACTAAACCATGCTTTTACTGACTTGTATTCACAATTTCAGTGCATAAACAACTTTCCAATGTATAAAACTCCAAAAGACCACGTTAGATTAGTAAAACATGTTTAAAACTGTCATTCAGAAGTTACATACAAAACTTTGCAGTTGCATTGAAAATGCTACTAAGAAGCTGAAAAGCACTTTAAGGCAATAAAAACTAAACATACTATTACTGACTAGTATATGGACAATTTCAGTGCAAAAAACTTTTCCAATGTATAAAACAATCAATGAACCACGTTGAAGATTAGTAAAACATGATTAGAAAACTGGTCATTCTGAGAAGTTACATACAAAACTTTGCAGTTGCATTGAAAATGCTACTAAGAAGCTGAAAAGCACTTTAAGGCAATAAAAAACTAAACCTGCTATTACTGACTAGTAAGTCATGATTTCAGTGCATAAACTCTTTCCCATGTATACAACTCCAAAATGAACATATTGAAATGGTAGAACATGTTTACAAAATGGTCATTCAGAAGTTAAATACAATTCTTTGCAGTTGCATTGAAAACGTTATTAAACTGTTCACTGAAATGGACTTGTATACATTACAATGAAAAGAACATATTAGAATAGTAAAAGTTGATTACAAACTGTTCACTGAGAGATTACATACAAAACTTGCAGTTGCATTGAAAATGCTACAAAGAAGCTGAAAAGCACTTTAAGGCAATAAAAAAAAACCTGCTATTACTGAATAGTAAGTCATGATTTGATTACAAAACTCCCATGTATCACTGAGAAGATACATACAAAACTTTGCAGTTGCATTGAAAATGCTACTAAGAAGCTGAAAAGCACTTTAAGGCAATAAAAAACTAAACCTGCTATTACTGACTAGTAAGTCATGATTTCAGTGCATAAACAACTTTCCCATGCATATACAACTCAAAATGAACATATTAGAATAGTAGAACATGATTTAGAAACTGATCATTCAGAAGTTACATACAATTCTTTGCAGTTGCATTGAAAACGCTACTAAGAAGCTGAAAAGCACTTTAAGGCAATAAAAAACTAAACCTGCTATTACTGACTAGTAAGTCATGATTTCAGTGCATAAACTCTTTTCCCATGTATACAACTGCAAAATGAACATATTGAGAATGGTAAAACATGATTAGAAAACTGATCATTCAGAAGTTACATACAATTCTTTGCAGTTGCATTGAAAACGCTACTAAGAAGCTGAAAAGCACTTTAAGGCAATAAAAAACTAAACATACTTTTACTGACTAGTAAGTCATGATTTCAGTGCAAAACAACTTTCCAATGTATACAACTCTCAAAATGAACACTGTTAGAATAGTAAAACTGATTGAAAACTGATCACTGAGAGGTTACATACAAAACTTTGCAGTTGCATTGAAAACGCTACTAAGAAGCTGAAAAGCACTTTAAGGCAATAAAAAACTAAACCTGCTATTACTGACTAGTAAGTCATGATTTCAGTGCATAAACTCTTTTCCCATGTATACAACTCCAAAATGAACATATTGAAAAGGTAGAACATGTTTACAAAATGGTCATTCAGAAGTTAAATACAATTCTTTGCCGTTGCTTTGAAAACGTTACAAAGGCTTATGGACTTGTAACCAATGAGAACATATTAGAATAGTAAAAGTTAATTACAAACTGTTCACTGAGAGATTATATACAAAACTCTGTCGTTGCAATGAATACATTACAAAGTCGCTGAAAAGCACTTCAATGCAATAAAAACTGAAGAATAGTAAATGTTGATTACAAACTAATCACTGAGAAGTTACATACAAAACTTTGCAGTTGCATTGAAAATGCTACTAAGAAGCTGAAAAGCACTTTAAGGCAATAAAAAACTAAACCTGCTATTACTGACTAGTAAGTCATGATTTCAGTGCATAAACTCTTTTCCCATGTATACAACTGCAAAATGAACATATTGAAATGGTAGAACATGTTTAGAAAATGGCCATTCAGAAGTTAAATACAATTCTTTGCCGTTAATTTGAAAACGTTACAAAGGCGCTGAAAAGCACTTTAAGGCAATAAAAACTGAACATACTTTTACGGACTTGTATTGAACAATTCCAGTGCAAAACAACTTTCCAATGCATAAACAATCTATGAGACCACGTTAGATTAGTAAAACTGATTGAAAACTGATCGCTGAGAGGTTACATACAAAACTTTGCAGTTGCATTGAAAATGCTACTAAGAAGCTGAAAAGCACTTTAAGGCAATAAAAAACTAAACCTGCTATTACTGACTAGTAAGTCATGATTTCAGTGCATAAACTCTTTTCCCATGTATACAACTGCAAAATGAACATATTGAAATGGTAGAACATGTTTAGAAAATGGCCATTCAGAAGTTAAATACAATTCTTTGCCGTTAATTTGAAAACGTTACAAAGGCGCTTGTAAAAAGCACTTTAGGCAATAGTAAAAGTTAATTACATACTTTCACGGAGATTGTATACAACAATTGTCAGTGCAAAATACTTTACAATGCATAAACACTTCAATGCAATAAAAACGTGAAGATTAGTAAATGTTGATTGAAAACTGATCGCTGAGAGGTTACATACAAAACTTTGCAGTTGCATTGAAAATGCTACTAAGAAGCTGAAAAGCACTTTAAGGCAATAAAAAACTAAACCTGCTATTACTGACTAGTAAGTCATGATTTCAGTGCATAAACTCTTTTCCCATGTATACAACTGCAAAATGAACATATTGAAATGGTAGAACATGTTTAGAAAATGGCCATTCAGAAGTTAAATACAATTCTTTGCCGTTAATTTGAAAACGTTACAAAGGCGCTGAAAAGCACTTTAAGGCAATAAAAAACTGAACATACTTTTACGGACTTGTATTGAACAATTCCAGTGCCAAAACAACTTTCCAATGCATAAACAATCTATGAGACCACTGTTAGATTAGTAAAACTGATTGAAAACTGATCGCTGAGAGGTTACATACAAAACTTTGCAGTTGCATTGAAAATGCTACTAAGAAGCTGAAAAGCACTTTAAGGCAATAAAAAACTAAACCTGCTATTACTGACTAGTAAGTCATGATTTCAGTGCATAAACTCTTTTCCCATGTATACAACTCCAAAATGAACATATTGAAAAGGTAGAACATGTTTAGAAAATGGTCATTCAGAAGTTAAATACAATTCTTTGCCGTTGCTTTGAAAACGTTACAAAGGCTTATGGACTTGTAACCAATGAGAACATATTAGAATAGTAAAAGTTAATTACAAACTGTTCACTGAGAGATTATATACAAAACTCTGTCGTTGCAATGAATAACTTACAAAGTCGCTGATAAAGCACTTCAATGCAATAAAAACTGAAGAATAGTAAATGTTGATTACAAACTAATCACTGAGAAGTTACATACAAAACTTTGCAGTTGCATTGAAAATGCTACTAAGAAGCTGAAAAGCACTTTAAGGCAATAAAAAACTAAACCTGCTATTACTGACTAGTAAGTCATGATTTCAGTGCATAAACTCTTTTCCCATGTATACAACTGCAAAATGAACATATTGAAATGGTAGAACATGTTTAGAAAATGGCCATTCAGAAGTTAAATACAATTCTTTGCCGTTAATTTGAAAACGTTACAAAGGCTTGAAAAGCACTTTAAGGCAATAAAAACTGAACATACTTTTACGGACTTGTATTGAACAATTCCAGTGCCAAAACAACTTTCCAATGCATAAACAATCTATGAGACCACGTTAGATTAGTAAAACTGATTGAAAACTGATCGCTGAGAGGTTACATACAAAACTTTGCAGTTGCATTGAAAATGCTACTAAGAAGCTGAAAAGCACTTTAAGGCAATAAAAAACTAAACCTGCTATTACTGACTAGTAAGTCATGATTTCAGTGCATAAACTCTTTTCCCATGTATACAACTGCAAAATGAACATATTGAAATGGTAGAACATGTTTAGAAAATGGCCATTCAGAAGTTAAATACAATTCTTTGCCGTTAATTTGAAAACGTTACAAAGGCTTATGGACTTGTAAAAAGCACATATTAGGCAATAGTAAAACTGAACATACTGTTCACTGAGAGATTGTATTGGACAAAACTCTGTGTTGCAAAACAACTTTCCAATGCATAAAAGCACTTCTATGAGACCACGTTAGAATAGTAAATGTTGATTGAAAACTGATCGCTGAGAGGTTACATACAAAACTTTGCAGTTGCATTGAAAATGCTACTAAGAAGCTGAAAAGCACTTTAAGGCAATAAAAAACTAAACCTGCTATTACTGACTAGTAAGTCATGATTTCAGTGCATAAACTCTTTTCCCATGTATACAACTGCAAAATGAACATATTGAAATACTGTGTTTCTGGCATTCGGTGCTGGTAGAACAATTTTGCCTTCATTCTCCAGGATCAAAGCACAGACCAGTGTGAGAGAGACGGCACATGCACCAACTCACCTTGCAGCTCGGGGCTTTCCTTGGCGTGACCTGAAAGGACTTATTGTTCTCCCGGAGGAGATGAAAGACCGTAGCTTTGACAGGTAGAGCACCCAGGTGAAACAACAAGCTTTCTCCCCGCGCTCTTTGAGAACCGTGCGTTCTTTTGGCTGAAGGAGGGGGGGGGGGGGGGGGGGGGGTGGGGGGTGGGTGGGGGTGGGGGGGGGGGGGTTCTCTCGCTGTTAATCACGCATCGTGGGATGTACAAAGTGCTTCCTTTGTTTGTTGGAGATTCTGAGAGTCCTTAGATGCAGGACCTAGAATGCAAATATGACTACTTTGATAGAAGGGTTCGATTCAGTCATTTATTGGTGAATTCCATCTCTTGCTTCACTATATTTTCTATATGATTTCGTAAATACTGAAACGGGCGTTCAAAAAGAAGAAGATTGTATTCCCTGCTGCGTCGCTTCATGAAAGCATTGAAGCAACAGCTACATACACAGTAGGAGAGAGCTACTGTCATCGGCACGTACGCCGCACAAGGACTTGAAAATGCGCCATTTGACTGGCATCTTTTGTCATTTACGAAACCCTCGACGCTGTACTCCCGACATGGCTTATTGCGTAACCCCGCTGGAGGGGGGGGGGGGGGAGGGGGAGGGGAGGGAGAGGGGAGCTGTAATTCCTCTCTCCCTGACTCTCCCCTCTCATCTCTCTTCCTCTCCTAGCCGTATCGTTACGAGGATCCCGATGAACTCCCCCGGAGCCGTAAATCCTACAAGTTCTCCATCATTCGGAAAAGGTCACCGAAAAAGGGAAGCGTTTACATTTTGTTTTTTTCCTCTCTTCCATTTTTTTTATTGACAGGGATTGCTTGGTGAAGGGGGGGAGGGGGGGGGCGGCTGGGGGGAGGGCCTGGGTTTGCAATTAGACTCGTCGCCGGGACCGAGCCGCGAACTGGCATGAGAAAACAAACAAGACGCGCTTCGCGGAAGATTTAGTGCCAACCCTGCGCTGCCCAAATCTAAGCCTTCTGGTGCCTCATCGGTTATCAATCATCAGAGTGGTTTCTCCATGACCCCCCCCCCCCCCCCCCCCCCCTTAATGATCCTCGTAAATTTTCATGAACTTGACAACTCTGGAGCCCTAAATCACAGTGGGCCTGAAAGACAGAGAGGCCTGATTGTCAGTGTGTACGTCTGAAATGTATGTGCGTGTGGGTGTGTGCGTTTGTGTACTAAAAACCACAGAAAACCGTATTGAAGTCGTCATCCTAGGTGTTAGATAGGCCTAGTCTTAGTCCGAGTCTTCACTTGCCGTCTCTTCTATTCGCACCTTGGGAACACGAAACCGTAAAGTAAAGCAAAAAAATTATCCCAGATGTCCTGTTCCGACATGTCGAGTCTTCAAAGAAGAGGAGGGATCCGAATCTGGCAAGCTGTCAGTCAATGTGTGGGACAACCTAGTGAGGTATTAAACTGGGGGCATGTTTTTTCAGCTGATACGGACCGCTAATCCTTTTCCTATCGCTTAACACAAATCTGGATTTTTGAGGCAGGGAGGGAGATTGGGTGGATATAGGCGACTGAGGTACAGCGTGCTAGGGATCGGATGGCGTGCGTCAGACGTTGCTGGACTGAATTAGCGTACGCACACACCAGACCTGTTTTCCGTATTTGCTATCGCGATGACGCGCAGGAATATTTCCATTCGCACGCAATCTCAGCGGAAACTTCCGCGCCCAAATAGTTTCCCCAACGACACGCGAACGCGGGCGCCTCGCTCGGATGCAATCGCGTCGACTCCCGCCGACGCGTGAAGCGAATGGCGAAAGGAAAGAGCTGCCGTTTGGGGAACGTGACGGCCCGACCGTCGAGGCCGTCCTCTGCTACAACATGCTGGTCACTCTCAGTTGTCAGGTCTGATTTATTAGCAGGCTCGCTGTTCAATTTCACATTTTGTCCTCGTCATATCTCCGCCTCGTGATCATGGCGTGCTGACCCTTGTAGGGCGGGCGAGGGAATATTGATAAAACAATTATCTGCTCGCCGTTCATTTGATTTTCCATTTCAATTACCGCACACGGAGGCAAGGGGAGAAGATTGCGCCATTGATTTTTTTTTCCCTTCTCCACTTCGTCCTGCTCTCTTTCTCTCTCTCGCTCTCTCTCTCTCTGTCTTTCCCTCCAACCTTGCGACAGGAAAGAAACCCGGACTTTTCTACCCCCCCCCTCCTCTTAATGACACGCCGCGATACAGGAGCGAGAGAGGCTAGCAGGCTACGCGTCCGAACGGCTCTCTCTTTACGACCTTAAAAAGTATCTGCGGTCGCCCTGCAACATTGTTGTGTTCGTTCGTAAAGGTGTGTGCGTGTGTGTGTGTGTTGGCATGTGTGTATGTGATCTAACCCTAAGATCCGCACACGTGCTGTTCGCAAAAAACAATTCTCGAATCGGAATACGAACGTTTCCCAGTTCCCTCCGTCGCATACTGGACCCACAATGCTACACTTAATAGTTTTTTTTTAATCTAAAACACTTCCAGGGTCCAAATTTCCCTTCACTCTCACCTCTCCTCTCCATTAAACCCTGCCAATTGCCTTCTAAATGACCCCATTAAGATGTAATTGCTTTTGCAGGTCCGCGCCCCCACTCGTTCTCTCGTTCTTTCTCTCTCCTCCTTGCCAGTCGTTCTCTCTCTCCCTCTCCCTCCCTCCCACTCTCTCTATTTCTCTCTGTCGCTCTGTCTTTCCCTTTTCATCACAGTACAGTATTTTGCCAGAGGAACTAAGATGGATGCACACAGCGATGGAGATCAATTTCGACGTGAAAATAAAGACAATTTTGTGTTCCACGTGTCTACCGTCTACTCATGTGCATGTCTAGACCTGAAAATACTGAAGTAATACTCAAGTAATACTAAATAAAATACTACTATACAAAGACACTCCGTAGACATGATCCATATCATCAACCTGCAGCAAGCTCAAACATAACATGTATGCTAGCCGCTAACAATAGACAGCAAACAACAAATATCTAAAGAAGAATACTTCATTAATCTCACTCCGTGGTCACACACACACACACACAAACACACAGGTGGCAGAGGGGTAAGGGAGTCGGGCTAACAATCAGAAGGTTGCGAGTTTGAAAACCGGCCGTGCCAACATGACGTTGTGTCCTTGGGCAAGGCACTTCACCCTACTTGCCTCAGGGGGGAATGTCCCTGTACTTGCTGTAAGTCGCTCTGGATAAGAGCGTCTGATAAATGACTACATGTAAAATGTCAGAGCACGTTGCAGCAGAAACTCCCACATACATCCCAGTCCAGCAGTGTCCCCCACCTATCGTGCTTCCCTCCTGGGGATCAACAAGGAGCGGTGGCCAGCCGCATCCACGGCAACCCCGGGTCCCAAAGCCCGAGTGCTCAACCCACCTGCTGGCCAGAGATACGAGCAGGAGACCCAGCCATGTTTTTATTCGAGGTTCTTTATTGGGGGAACCCGTGGGAGAACCTGTAAACCACGAGAATAAAGGACCCCGGAGATATTCCACCTAACCTCCCCCCCCCCCCCCCCCCCCCCCCCCCCCCCCACTCGGGGATTGAACTCCGGATCCTTCTCTGCGCGGCAGCACACTAAACGACCGTACCTTATCCACCGCGTGGCTGGGTGCTGTAAAAAGACTCACTCCTCCCCACTGTAGCAGTGAGCGTGTGTCCAGGCCTCTCTCTCCGACGCAGGGATAACTAACCCAGATAGGCAGGAGCTCGGGGAGTTCGCGTGGGGGGCTGGCTCTGTTAGGCCCCTGACAGTGATGTATTGCCACTGACTGGGCGCGTCAGGGAGAGTGCACAGCTCTGACTAGACCCGGTGGGTGGGAGAGACTAACAGACGGGTACCCCCCCCCCCTCCCCCCTCCCCCCCCCCTCCGCACGCGTGCCCCCCCCCCCCCCCCCCCCCAACACCCCGCAAACCCCTTCAACCTTTTTTTCCATTTTTCTTCTTTTTTTTTTTTTTTTTTTACACCAGGGCCCTTTAAAGATGTCTTCTTCCCTGATGCACCGGGGCCTTCTTGTGTTGTTACTTTGTCTCTGTCTCTTTAATTGCGTCAACATACAGTAGGGTTGTTCGCCCTAACTCCATCTGTAGTCATCTACACTTCAACGTTAACTTGTCTTATGGGAGGCTTGTGGGAGATGCCTGTGTGTGTCTTTCTATGTGTGTAACTGTCTATCACTGGTACAGAAGGCTATGGCTAATGTTTTTACATCATGTCAAAGAGTCCAGCGCCAGGCGTTAGCTAGCCCGCACTGTCCACCAACTGACAACAGTTCGACCGTTTCTCTTCGGTCATGACAGAGGTGCGCGAGAAAGACGAACAATCTCAGACAGCAATTACATTCTGAGGAGCGGGATTCTTCTGGTAACTCCAGCTCGGAAGCGCCGCACAGACTCTGTGAATGTGAGCTTCCCTTCAAGGCATTCCACTAACTTTCCAACAGAACCCTTTACGCGGCCCAGCCAAAACATGAGGCTCTCACTAAACTGTTCTCTGTCGCTTTTTTGGGGGGGGGGGGCTCCTTAAAAGTATTCCAAACCGACAAGAGAATGTTCTGTATTTTTCCACTTTCCTAGATATATATTACACAACATCCTATTTTGGCCGTAATCGCATTTTCACAGATTTAGAGTAGTTAGATTTAACACCTTTATTTGACGATCGTTAAAAAAAAAAGAAAGGGTGATGAACATGAAATGGCTACACGGAGATTAGAAAAGAAGAAGCCGAGAGTGAATATCTGTGCAGATTGCACCAAGTGTTCTTGTGTTGTGGGCTTTCCAAGAACGAGCTTCCCACACAGACACAAGAATAATTTCACGGCACTGGAATTAAGACAGAACGGCGGTAATTCATTCCGTGTTTCTTGTCCTTGGTTCTTTGTGAGAAGAAATCGTAAAACTGTACATTAAAAACGTCAACATCCTCTTTTAAGCAAGTCCTAAATCCGCTTGCGGTAGCCTCGGAAACACAGACGGCGATTGGAACCGGTTCAAACCTGTTTCAACCTGTTTGAGAACAGAGAAAAGTTACTTAAATGAACGATAAGGCATAGCCTATACGCATTATCCCCCCAACTTTAAAGAACATTCTAGTAGCTGTGCAAGCTGTAGAAAAGCCCGCTCTTCAAAGGAAGAAGAAAAAAACAATGTGTTTTCCAGCACGGTGTGAATATATCAATCATTACGACAGATAGTAGTTATCCGAGAGCCAGAGTGTTCTCCTATGCCTTTACTGTCTCCACTCATACCTGCTAGGAAGGGGAGAAATGGTGTGTGTAATTTAAAACATGACACCACAGCATTCTCTCAAAGTCAAGTTCAATTTCCCCTGAGTTGTTGACAGCCAAACCTTCCATACAGGTAACAATCCGAAAACATACAAAAACAATATGTTTTAGGGATGTGTATGCCAACACCCAGGGTGACATTTTGTGTTACATTTTACCTGAATATAACAAGAAGAAGAAAGAAAGAAAAAATGATAATACTGAGGTCACCATAAAAGGAAATGTTATAAATGATGTGTACAGGACAATTTGTTATACTGATTTAAATGCAGGCTTATATTGCTGGGGTCAGATTGACGACCCCTGAGATAAAAGATGTTCGAGAATAACTGGAGTGTTAAGATTTACATTTTACATGTAGTCATTTATCAGACGCTCTTATCCAGAACGACTTACAGCAAGTACAGGGACATTCCCCCCTGAGGCAGTAGGGTTGTCATGTTGGAACTTCCGAGGTTCGAACCAGGGACCTCCTAATCACTAGCCCCACACCCTCACCGCTCAGCCACCTGTGACTACCTAGATGACACTATCCAGCATCTATAATTCTTCTATGATGTATGAGAGCATGTTATGTCTGCAGAGGGTTTTCTACGGACTGAATACAAATATCCCAGATTTGGCAAAGAGGGCTGGAAAGGAAGAAGGAAAGTTTCTAATATGATGTTGATCACCCGGGGGAACCCTCCTTATCACAGGACCAGAACGCTCTTGTTCACTGCCCACTAATGCAAACAGTTCAGGCTGCTCTTGCATTGGAATGCATAAATAGCATCCCATAAACATCTTCAAATAAAATAATCCCCTCCAGCAGTTTTTTTTAAAGCCCCTGCAGCGGATCTTCGTTTCCCAGAGGGCTTTAGATCAGCTTTGGGAGGCTTTTGCACACGGCCCTTTAAAGTTTTTACGCTCCCCTTTTGGCAGACAGCAAAGTCAAGTGTATCAAGGGCCTTCACTCTAGTGGTTATAATGAATTAAATATAACAAATCCTCAACCACGGCAGCCAATGAGAATGATTTGTCTTATTAAAAGCAGCAGAAAACGCTGGTAAAAGTTTCAAGTTTTTTTCGGATTTCTTCCTCAAACTTAAGAGGCGAAATGCAGTGGCATCTTACGATCATAAGAGCATGAAGCTGCCGTATGTGATGAAGGAAGGCATTCCTGCACGGTCTTCTTGGGAAAATAATTCACGGACTTGGAAGAAGTGGAACATTTTTGGGACCAGAAACTTTTTTTTTTAATGTATCAAAGCCTCCACTGAATTTAAGTAACTTCCTGCTGGAAACAAAGCAGATGTATTTATATATCTACAGATACATAATGAAACGCTTAATTATTCATGTCGAGCGATTAGCGCCGAGCGAGATGGAATTATGTTATTGCGTTTTAAGTAACTCTAAAACATGTTTATTTGAAATGGAATTCGGTTTTAAGACAACTCTGGCAACACTTAAAGAAAGCATTATGTAAGAACAGAATCTGTATGTGTCATGATATTCTTTCTGTGCTCAGACCTGATATCAGAATCATGTATGCTGTAAAACAAAGCTTTTACTTTTAGTATTAGTATTCAGACTAGTATTTAAGGTCACTATGACTGTGGTTACTGTGTGACATCATCACATTGTTTTTCATTACAAAATAAACTACCTCTTCCTCTATATGAAAAACTACAAATATTTACTAAGAGTATTTACTACTTTCGAGTATTTAAATTTGTATTTTTTTTAAGCAATCTCCATTTTTCAACTTTTATAATATTTAATGTCGAGCTACTGCAACTTGACACAGACAAATACACAAACAGAATGATCTTTGCATAACTTTGTGTAGGAAAAACACATTTCATCATCGTTGCTTCAGTCAGAATGCTGTCTGTGAAATAGGAGGTTTCTGTTCTTTCATAATACAAGAAAACAAACTAGTCCAATTTCACACCAATACATGATGCAGTGCTTATTTGAACTGGTCTGTCTGAGCTCAAATATATGATATTATGACTTGCTAGGCACTTAAATGAGAGCCAAAGACATATGCGTGATAAAAGTAGCCTATGGATACGACTCTCTTGCAAAGCATTGTTGTTATCCGATCTGCTTTTGTAACAATATTTTAATCTCATTCAATGACATCCAGCGATTAACTTTGGCATTCGCCCTCGAATTGAAGCCCCCTCACACATCATAGGATAGTCAATCCTGTATTACGTAAACAAAAGCTAACCGGCGTGCCCTTCGACAAACAGTTTAGCCATCAATAAAGCAGGGACAGTGTCTGCGTCTGAAAGCAGAGCCAATCGTTTTTCCATTTCATTTGAATGAATCTGCAAGACCGAGGCCCACACATAACACGAATAAATGGTATGAAACCAGGATATCTGGATACAAATGGATGTAATATGCTGAGTGAGGAAAGAATGAGTTATGTATGTATTTGTTAGGAAGATGGGAGATCCGAATATCAAATAATTCCTTAATCCATCATAAAAGGGGGGGGGGGGGGGGAATGGCCCCGCGTGCACATTGCAGATTCGAGAAAAGTTCAACAGCCTTGCTAATGTCATCTCCCACCCCCCCACCTCCATAAAATATATGGGCTTAGGCCTGTGGCGGGTGGGCGCGCTCGAAAGCTTTTATCCCCGGTGACAAAATTATGGATGACAACGCATCACAAACGGCACTTATTTCATATACACGTGTCGCGGGAGGGATGGGGGGAGGGGGGGGGGGGTGTAAAATATTGAAAGCGGCGCCAACGGCAGGAGGAACATTTACTTTTCAGAAATGAAAATTTAATGCTGCAATACTTGAGCGCAATTTGGTTAACCTGGAGGAAGGGAGGGGGCACGGGAAGCAATGTCGAATTCATCAGCTGGGTCCTTCTTCTTGTTTTGTTTTTTTAAACCGGGGGGGCCCGTATGCTACAAGCCCTCCACCAGGGGGGGAATACATCAGGCATCCATTCCCCCTGTGCTTTAAGAAGCTGTGACGGTGATGGAGCATTATTGCTTCCCATCTCACTTCGGTTCCAGGGACATGTCTTAAAAAGCCTACAGGGGGTTGAACAATGGGGGCGTTACACAGGCGTGTTCAGTCAACGCCGGCAAACGAAAAGTTGACCAACACATCGCCGTGTGTGGACTGTCGGGTTTATAGAACTAGGATTTGGAAGATTCACTGGAGGGTTTGACAAGGGTTTGAAAACGAGTCTCTTTCCCTGCCCCCCCCCCCCCCCCCAGCCAAACTCAACAACGCATAACCTACTGACTAACTGAAATCTTCGCTTCGGTGAGGAAAATGCGGTAAAAAGATGCTTCCTGTCTTTTAAAAAAATGCTATTGGTTCAGTCCCAGTCCAGAATGAGGAGATCTGCGTTAGGATGTGGTGGTTAGCAGCAGTGTGCTACTTCCAACAACATGGTTGGCCCAGCAGGCTGCTGCATTATCTCAGGGAACATATCATTTCCTCAGCGTTCTGGCAACCGTGCGCTGCTAATCAATTGTGGTTCTTTGCGCTTGATGGACAGTCAGTCCCAGCCGCCATCACCACCCCAAGATCGCAATTTTACCATCCCTGTCAAGCCTAATTAACAAGTCAGACATGCAGTTGGGAACATTTTTGCAATTAACCTGCTAAGAAATAGTTGCAGGATGCTAATTGCCATGCTAGTTTCCACAGAGGCTCATTACCATATTGCATGTGTGAAAGAAACAATCATGTGTTTTCACCTCTACCGCACGCTAAGTCGCACCCCTTCCATTCGCCCTACATGTGGGAGGTGAGGTATTTTATCATCAACACTAAATTATGCTTTGTTCTGTAACTTTTACTAGCCTGACTGGTGAATATTTGAGTGAGCCAAATGAGAGTTGAACCAGACATAAATCATTTCGAAACCAGCATAGTTTTTAGTACCAGTAATAATTTGCAACAGAGACCAACACGTCTACACTGAAAGCACAGTGAAAACCTGGTGTACTGCTATAACTAATGGAACACATAGACCCAACAAGCCAATATGAAGAAGGAAACCCACATCTCATAACATGCCTTTAGGAGCATCGGAAATCATATCAGGGATTTCACCCGATAATGTTCACACTCGAGTCAATTTTCCAAACCACTGGCTCATAATGTCCATCTTAACATTTGTCAAAGAGACGCAAAATAGGTGAGAGCTCGCTCACATGGTACAGAAGCTGTTGTTAAGAACCATTGACAGACTTAGGGAGCGTAGTAGAGTAGTTTAACAAATCCCAAAGATCTTGTCGTTTCTCCAAAATGTCATCCAGATATTGCGTCTGTAATGGTTTGTGGTATCTGCCCTTGTACAGTAGGTGCACACAAAAGCATGTGTATCTATATGGCTAGAGCAGTTATACAGGCCGCTCTTCATACTAGAGCGGTTATACAGGCAGCTCTCCCTACTAGAGCAGTTATACAGGCAGCTCTCCATACTAGAGCAGTTATACAGGCAGCTCTCTACTAGAGCAGTTTTACAGGCAGCTCTCCATACTAGAGCAGTTATACAGGCAGCTGTCCATACTAGAGCAGTTATACAGGCAGCTCTCTACTAGAGCAGTTTTACAGGCAGCTCTCCATACTAGAGCAGTTATACAGGCAGCTCTCTACTAGAGCAGTTTTACAGGCAGCTCTCCCTACTAGAGCAGTTATACAGGCAGAACTCCCTACTAGAGCAGTTATACAGGCAGCTCTCTCTACTAGAGCAGTTATACAGGCAGCTCTGTCTACTAGAGTAGTTATACAGGCAGCTCTCTCTACTAGAGCAGTTATACAGGCAGCTCTCCCTACTAGAGCAGTTATACAGGCAGCTCTCTCTACTAGAGCAGTTATACAGGCAGCTCTGTCTACTAGAGTAGTTATACAGGCAGCTCTCTACTAAGCAGTTATACAGGCAGCTCTCCCTACTAGAGCAGTTATACAGGCAGCTCTCTCTACTAGAGCAGTTATACAGGCAGCTCTCTCTACTAGAGCAGTTATACACGCAGCTCTCTCTACTAGAGCAGTTATACAGGCAGCTCTGTCTACTAGAGTAGTTATACAGGCAGCTCTCTACTAGAGCAGTTATACAGGCAGCTCTCCCTACTAGAGCAGTTATACAGGCAGCTCTCTCTACTAGAGCAGTTATACAGGCAGCTCTCTCTACTAGAGCAGTTATACAGGCAGCTCTCCCTACTAGAGCAGTTATACAGGCAGCTCTCCCTACTAGAGCAGCTATACAGGCAGCTCTCCCTACTAGAGCAGTTATACAGGCAGCTCTCTCTACTAGAGCAGTTATACAGGCAGCTCTCTCTATTAGAGCAGTTATACAGGCAGCTCTCCCTACTAGAGCAGTTATACAGGCAGCTCTCCCTAATAGAGCAGTTATACTGGCAGATCTCCCTAGAGCAGTTATACAGGCAGCTCTCCCTACTAGAGCAGTTATACAGGCAGCTCTCTCTACTAGAGCAGTTATACAGGCAGATCTCCCTACTAGAGCAGTTATACAGGCAGCTCTCTCTACTAGAGCAGTTATACAGGCTGCTCTCTCTACTAGAGCAGTTATACAGGCAGCTCTCTCTACTAGAGCAGTTATACAAGCAGCTCTCTCTACTAGAGCAGTTATACAGGCAGCTCTCTCTACTAGAGCAGTTATACAGGCAGCTCTCCCTACTAGAGCAGTTATACAGGCAGCTCTCCCTACTAGAGCAGTTATACAGGCAGCTCTCTCTACTAGAGCAGTTATACAAGCAGCTCTGTCTACTAGAGTAGTTATACAGGCAGCTTTCCCTACTAGAGCAGTTATACAGGCAGCTCTCCCTACTAGAGCAGTTATACAGGCAGCTCTCCCTACTAGAGCAGTTATACAGGCAGCTCTCCCTAATAGAGCAGTTATACTGGCAGATCTCCCTAGAGCAGTTATACAGGCAGCTCTCCCTACTAGAGCAGTTATACAGGCAGCTCTCTCTACTAGAGCAGTTATACAGGCAGATCTCCCTACTAGAGCAGTTATACAGGCAGCTCTCTCTACTAGAGCAGTTATACAGGCTGCTCTCTCTACTAGAGCAGTTATACAGGCAGCTCTCTCTACTAGAGCAGTTATACAAGCAGCTCTCTCTACTAGAGCAGTTATACAGGCAGCTCTCTCTACTAGAGCAGTTATACAGGCAGCTCTCCCTACTAGAGCAGTTATACAGGCAGCTCTCCCTACTAGAGCAGTTATACAGGCAGCTCTCTCTACTAGAGCAGTTATACAAGCAGCTCTGTCTACTAGAGTAGTTATACAGGCAGCTTTCCCTACTAGAGCAGTTATACAGGCAGCTCTCCCTACTAGAGCAGTTATACAGGCAGCTCTCCCTACTAGAGCAGTTATACAGGCAGCTCTCTCTACTAGAGTAGTTATACAGGCAGCTCTCTACTAGAGCAGTTATACAGGCAGCTCTCCCTACTAGAGCAGTTATACAGGCAGCTCTCTCTACTAGAGCAGTTATACAGGCAGCTCTCCCTACTAGAGCAGTTATACTGGCAGATCTCCCTAGAGCAGTTATACAGGCAGCTCTCCCTACTAGAGCAGTTATACAGGCAGCTCTCTCTACTAGAGCAGTTATACAGGCAGATCTCCCTACTAGAGCAGTTATACAGGCAGCTCTCTCTACTAGAGCAGTTATACAGGCTGCTCTCTCTACTAGAGCAGTTATACAGGCAGCTCTCTCTACTAGAGCAGTTATACAAGCAGCTCTCTCTACTAGAGCAGTTATACAGGCAGCTCTCTCTACTAGAGCAGTTATACAAGCAGCTCTCCCTACTAGAGCAGATATACAAGCAGCTCTCCCTACTAGAGCACTTTTACAGGCAGCTCTCCCTACTAGAGCAGTTATACAGGCAGCTCTCTCTACTAGAGCAGTTATACAGGCAGATCTCCCTACTAGAGCAGTTATACAGGCAGCTCTCTCTACTAGAGCAGTTATACAGGCAGCTCTCCCTACTAGAGCAGTTATACAGGCAGCTTTCCCTACTAGACCAGTTATACAGGCAGCTCTCCCTACTAGAGCAGTTATACAGGCAGCTCTCTCTACTAGAGCAGTTACACAGGCAGCTCTCTCTACTAGAGCAGTTATACAGGCAGCTCTGTCTACTAGAGCAGTTATACAGGCTGCTCTCTCTACTAGAGCAGTTATACAGGCAGCTCTCTATTAGAGCAGTTATACAGGCAGCTCTCTACTAGAGCAGTTATACAGGCTGCTCTCTCTACTAGAGCAGTTATACAGGCAGCTCTCTACTAGAGCAGTTATACAGGCAGCTCTCTACTAGAGCAGTTATACAGGCAGCTCTCCCTACTAGAGCAGTTATACAGGCAGCTCTCTCTACTAGAGCAGTTACACAGGCAGCTCTCTCTACTAGAGCAGTTATACAGGCAGCTCTGTCTACTAGAGCAGTTATACAGGCAGCTCTGTCTACTAGAGTAGTTATACAGGCAGCTCTCCCTATTAGAGCAGTTATACAGGCAGCTCTCTCTACTAGAGCAGTTATACAAGCAGCTCTCCCTACTAGAGCAGTTATACAGGCAGCTCTGCATACTAGAGCAGTTATACAGGCAGCTCTCTACTAGAGCAGTTATACAGGCAACTCTCTCTACTAGAGCAGTTATACAGGCAGCTCTCTCTCCAAGTCTTTCTCCTGTTGCATTTCACGCCACTCACGTTAAGTGACGATGAATGACATCGAACCGCAAGGTTTTGACAGTTGAAACCATGAAACATGAAGTACCAGACAAAATTTTTGAGAACTAGATTACTCCAAAATAATAACTTTACCCAGAAAACTGCAACAACATGTTTCACATAAATATCTTAGAATAGTTGTTTTATACCTTCCTATTTATTGTACAAGGGATGAGAATATGCATCTGACCTTCTCCCCTAGACTATTATTATTATGAGAATTGATAGAATTGTAAATAGCAGTAGCATGCTTGTTGTTATTATTATCAGCATATTATTATTATTATTATTTTGGTGGAGGTTGCCCACACTTTATCTAATGAACATGCAGACAGATTTATTCATCTCATTAGCTCTCTATTTGATTGCCCTGAGAGGTAATGTCCCCCCCAGGCTTAAGAAATGCTTACCTCCTGAATCTGAGTTGGCTGGTAAATCAAGTTAATGATTTCAATTGCCCTCACTTCGCTTTATTGCAATCTAAGCCCACAATTGATTCAGCGAACCGCAAACGTACTGTATACAGGATGCCATTATGAATATGTATTGGGCAGAATGCAAACACATCATTTGCGCCTGTGGATTGAGGAAATAGTACAGAAGTTATACGGTCTACTGTACCTGTGGTGCGTACCAGGAGAGCTATGTTCTACTTAACTTTGCCTCGCCCCAAAATAGAACTAAGGTTATGAATAAAATCTTTATTCTATGTGCTTCATGATATCAGACTATAGACTCTTTGCTCAAAATATTAATCTCTAGCTGCATTGACTGGAGTAGACTCTGTAATTAGCACATCAAAGTGAAAGTATCTAGGACAACGGCAAATATGCCTTAGGCTTGTAATTGTAAAAAAACTGCCAAGATTTTGTTCTCAACCATGCAGAGAATCACCTCAATCCTTTTCCCTCCTCCAGCCAAATATTTTCCTCTTTTCCCTTCTAGGCAAGCCAAGCTAGGTATCGTAGACCTCAACAGAACATATATTTACATGTCTACCCATTAACCATAACGCATTAACAGTAATAGAAACATACTATTGTGTATAGAGTTCATGAGGAAATCTGAAATGCTCTTATTTCAAAAGTAGTTTCTCCCTCAAAAAAAGAAATGACTGTCTTTGTCTTTAAACCAGAAAAAGACAATGGAATGAAAGTGCACCCTGTTGTAATCAGTTTCCCCCAGAATCTGAAGCCTGCATACAGCTACTCATATGAAATGATACCATAAAAGGAAATGCAGATAAACACACAATAAATGAGTTTAGACAGCGTCTGAACTTCTCTATTCGTTTTTTTAATTTTTCTCAGCCAATTACCAATTTCCCTTAAATCTGGGAAATGCGCACTTAAGGTCCACTGTAAGATTAACAATAACGTATTTGTGCAACTGCCAGATACACAGAAACAGAAATATCCATTAACTTGATCTAGTCTGCTTAATGTTTTTCAGACGAATCGGACACACACACACAAACTCACAGACCACACCAAACACACACAGGGTTACACAGTCATAGCATCACACATAAATGGCTCTTCTCTTGTTCCAGTCCCAATAAACATTCTTACTTTGGTTTACATGGTTACCAAGCAAACACTTCCCACTAAATGTTTCTTTTCAAAGAAGAGAGAAAGAAAGACCCTCCATTTTAAGATCACCCAATTACAGTTGATCACTTTGTTAACATTTCTCATAAAAGCATTGCTTAACTACTAATCTCACTGCATGCTGACAGTTTATTTTCATGTCCTGTTCATTATATTCCATACATCCCAGACACAAGTGACGTTTGCACACTAGCATGAACAATGTACGTGAGTATTCACGGTGGATCTATAAAAAATCTTAAAGACTCTACTCATGTGTAGGTGAAATGTATACTACACCAACCAGCTCTGTTTGCCAATGGCCCTCTTTAAATCACACTAGACAGCATTTCACGAAGTATTTCCATCACAGGTATTTTCCATATCAACAGATTTACAGTACATTCACCACTGACTTTCTCCATGATGAGTAACTAGCCAATCGTGGCGGGCTTAAAAAAATAACGACCAATCAGAGTTAACAATCCAAGCCGTCCTGAAAACTCTGAAAAGCTGAACTTGTGCATGTCCTACACTAAAAGTGATTTACAACAAATAAAAAGAATACAAGAAAATAAATGTGCTATAAAAACTATCATAGGAGTCTCCAGACTCTACAGTGGGCAATATAACAACAGGGCTGTAACTGGGTATTGGGACACTGTGCAAAGCAAAAATTATATGTTTTGACTTCAAGCTGCCAAATACCACTACAAACCAACAAATGGTTTACTAATACGTTATCAATTGGAATATAATAAGGAAATATTGTCAACATGACGAGGCTTACGTGAGTGAACAATAATTTTAATAATTTGCTACAAGGTAAAACTCTGATTAGACCAATCGAATACATACAAATAAATAACAGGAATGTATGTGCATGTAAAAAAAAATATTCATGGGTAGTTTGTGCGTGCTTGCCTGAACTGAGAAGATTTCAGCCTAATTCCACATCCACCCTTTGTATACCTGTCAGACACTCCACAATTCTCAGAAAATCGCTACAAATGTATGCTGTATAAAATTCCCTCATAATGTGAGTGGTCTCTATTTCAAGTTACACCTTGATAATGATTCTTGAACTTGTTGGTCACAGTTGATCCCTGATACCTCAGTAGCAGGTTTTATGAACCCCATTGACATCTTTTAGGTGACCCTATCACTATATATCTCATTCAGGTATTGTCAAACTGCTCTTCAACTTTGGTCTATGTATTCCCTCTTCTTCTTGTCTCAAATGATCGATTCAAATAAGTAAACACTGGTTATACTACTGCTAAATAATTCATCTATACTGGGTCTATAGGAAGGTGAATTTAAAAAGCCTACATTAACTCAAATGTTCTGCTCCATTGACACAGCCTAATTCAGCCTGTGTAGTTTGTTCTTAATGAGACCCAATGGTTTTGTCGAATAAGTTTATAGCTATTGATATTAATTACTACTGGTCGGAACACGTTTTGTGGTCAATGATTTGTGTGTTTTTGTTGTTGTAGATTGTATTATAATTGTGTTTGGACGCTGACATGAATGCCACTACAGCAGTCTGGATGCAATGGTCGTATGGTAGTAGAATGATTAGGGTGGATAGAAATGTGTTATTATTGGTTACATCTGTGTGTTGTATAGCTAAAACTACAATACATGAAAATGCAAACTGCAGCTCAAGCATGGCGGTAGATGATAGGCTCACTATAAAGAGAAATATATTTGAACTAAACCATGCAGTCAATTCAATGACTTCACAACAAACTGTAAATAAAATAAAATATCTTGATTTTCACTCACCTGTTTTCTCTTTGATTTCGCAGAGGACACTGAAGAGGGCTGGTTTCATTCTGTGACAGTTCAATCCATGTTTCCTACGTCAATAAGGACAAGAAAATCATTCTTAGTAACAATAATAGACTTATGTCATATATTGTTGAATCATTTGAGACCTTCAGCAGTTCAACTGTTGTTTTACTTATTTATTTACTTATTTATGTTTTATTGTTATGATTTGCCCAATTCTAACAGAGCAAAAATCAAATTGCTTTTTTTAAGTTTTTCATTTCTTCAGATCAGTTACAATGGGGCAGAATGAACACCTTAACCAATTGCATGATCTATTAAATGTATAAATTACTGAACATCACCAGACATACAGCCTACCAGGAAAATAAAGCATTTTCATTAATTACGTATTAATTTAAAAATAAATTACTAGACTAATCGTTTATTAATTTGGAAATCCTTATCTTGCCCCATTTTTTTATCTATGATTAAAAGACACCAACTTTGCTTGCGCTTCATCCAGACTTTGGTCAGTAATGGTCATAATTTGATGCAGAATGTCCCCGATGTCTTGTTTCCTTCCATCCCCATCGGTCCCCTCCTGTCCGTGGGGGGGCGGTAGTCCCATGCCTCCCTGGACCGGGTGACCAGCCAGAGTCACGCCGCTGAGAGCCTGCATGATCCGGGCTTGTTCCTCCATATCTACCGCAACTCAATCAATGAGCTTTTTTTTCGGACCAAGCACAGAAAAAAAGAGAATATACCGTGGATAGTCTCAAATCACTGGAATACAAGACTATTTTAACTGTATTCTAACCTGTACAGTTACTATCTGATTATTTTCCGTTTGCACTTTTCAACTTACAGGGTAAACCTGCGACTGCATCTGCAAGATTAATAAAAAAGCTGAGAAACGCGATGATAAAAGGTGTGTTTGATTCACTCGCTGGTGTCTGAAGTCTTCCACATCACTGTAATTTCCACCGCGCGCTCTGTTTGGGCTTCATCCTCGTGCAGCTCGTCAAACTTCCAAGATTCCAGCGAAGCCACGATCCACGCGCCACTCCAGTGCAAAACCCAAAAATCAAGGTTGCGCGAGGAACGTCAATAAAAGGAAAGTTGAAAAAACTGCTGTTTCTTTTCCTCTAATTCCCCATGCAATACCTGCAGCAGTGGAGATAGATGATGCTGATGTGCAGAATATAGCCGAAGTGTTTGGCCACTTTGCAAAGTTCAGCGTTGACACACACCCAAAAAAATGTCAGGTGTAAAGCTTCTTGCTACGCATCCAAAACGGTGCGTAGTATGTTAAAACTGATCAGCCTTCTGTTGCATGACGGCTTTCGGCGGTTAGGGAGCGATTGACAAGGTGCCAGTGGAGCAGCAAGGACGTGATGGACTGAAGGAGTGAGGAGCGCAGAAAACAGAAGATCTCCCTGGACATGATGCTCCGCCCCTTTAGGGGTGTCACGCTTCTGCCACTACATGCATTCAACTAAAATAAAAAGCATTTTTATTTTTTTTGTGTGTAAGCATGACAATCACTAGCCTGTACTGTTCTAATTGTAAAGGAGTTATGCACAAAATCTATACAGTCACGGGCGACGTAAAATATATTTGGAGATGGACGAACACGAGAAAAATGATGTGGATGGACAATGATAATAACATGTGCTTGGAAAGGTGCGCTGATTTGTACTGAATTCTCTGCTCATAGGAACACTGAGCCTATTATTGGTGAGTGTGGAGAACGGTGTGGGGAGGTGTGGTAAAGAATCCTCCAGACACTGACGGTCATATGCATCACATTCAGAGATAGTGTCCCACCTCTGGTATTATAGGCTACATGCTTTCCATGGAGATTATATGTGCAGATTATGTGCACGGTCCTCCCTCTGGGTTGCTATGACACCACCATGAAGTTATTGGATGCCCAAGCAGAAACAAATACACGTATTTTGTCCTGAAAATTAAATATGGTACAAACTTAGATATCTTAACGTTAAATAACCTACAAGAGAAACATTTTATTTTAATTTTAAAATAAATAAAATAACTTACAATAATATTTTAAAGAAAATCTGAAGATTTTATTATTATTATTATTATTATTATTATTATTATTATTATTATTATTATTTTTACAGCTATTGGCCATGAACTGTAAACCATGTCAATAGTGTTTTTGTCAGCATTTTTGTTAGATTGTAGGATATTTTTAGCTGGTTATAAAATCCTCATCTCCAAAATGATCCCATCCAACACAACCACTAGATTTGAGAGACCAGAATAGTTCACAGGGAATAAAGAATTGCAGTGCAGTATGAAACTACACTGTAAGGAATAGGGATTATTTTCTGTCACTATAAAATATTACAAAGAAAATCTCATTTCTATAATTATTTTACAGTTCTGCAATGCATATTTACAGTTTACAATTTACGTGACCTCAATGATGAAGAAGGCCATATTCTGTATCAGTTGATCACATTAGTGTTCACGATGAACACAATTGTAAGATGTCTTCTTTTAAGAACAATGGCTGATTAGTTAATCACACTTAATGTAAGATTGTAATCAGAATCAGAATCAGAATGGGTTTTATGCAAGATTAACAAACATAGAATTCACTGTGGCAGGAATGAGCAAACATAGAACATATATGTGGCATACTAATAAAATTAAAAAATGATGTAAAATACACATGATACATATAAACAAATAATACAAATGATACAAATGATACAATTAATACAAATGATACAAATAGTACAAATGATACAAATAACATGGAAGTACAAATAACAGGTACAGAGTTGAATGGGTATATATAGTATGTGTGTGTGTGTGTGTGTGTGTGTGGGGGGGGTGTATATACACAGTAGTGTAAACAGTGGTGCAAAAATCACAGTAGTAAGTAGTAACAACAACATAACTGGGAATACATTTTTCAGTAAATGTTTAAATAGCAGCAATAGAAAACAGTTTATAATGGGCTTGTTAACCTGCTAGTATTAAATCCTCTTGTGATTTTGTGCAAGAATCCCCTTTTCTTCCTGAAAAACAATATAAACAAACCATTTGTCAAGAAACCCAGTACAAGAAGGCTTCAACTGTTGCAGAGGTGGGGCGCAACCATCAATGTTTTTATTTCATGTTTTCCTTATTTTCTGTTACTTTCCCCCTGAGTTATATGATGACACTTGCTTTTTGCGTGACCTTGAAGTACCCCAGTGCACCACCTCTCCCTGGAGTTGAGTTAGAGGAGCCCCTGAAATGGATGTAGCATTTATCACTGAAATATGCTCCTGTCGAACCATACTAGTCCACACAAACCCAGTGTGAGATCACTGGTATAGAGTACCAGTTAGGGGATTGATTGTGTTACAGTCTGGGTTTAAGTAACACATGACAGTGAGTGACTTTACTCTTCTCTCTATTCCTACTCTGCAGGAACCCAACATCCACTGCCTGAAAATGTTAGAAATCAGTTTATTTTACAGACCTTGACATGACACACTCATAAATACTCACTCTATCATAATTACATTTGTTTTCCTGGTCCGTAGTTTCCTGTTAAACTCGTTATACACAACTATGCACAAGTTCATAAATAGTCCACAAACGGAGGATGTGATTGTAATTCACGTTTCATTACATAACGCCTGTTAAGAATTATGAATGAAAATATAGCATGCGTAATACATAAAGTAGCTGTTCATTGGCTCAGGTGATATGGATTCACACACTTGACTGTGATTGGTTCAGCAGAACGTCAGTCTCGCGCTGAAGGGGGTTGTTTAGCGACGTCACTTCCTGTGTACAGGATCTAGCCAGGGAGGTAAAACATTGTCAGTTAAATGTGATTTTCGAACTGATTCTAGTGTTTTAATGCGCCGTTATTGAAATGAGACAGTATTATTGGAAGTATGCACAAATGATACGGTGTATCCTGGATAATCCCTTATTTCAAACAAGGCTTAACGGTACGTTTGATTTTTCTTTCTGAAGAGCCTAGCTTCTCAAGCCAGTTAGTTAGCTTAGCATTAGCCTGGCTAACAAGGCCTAGCTAGCTAGCTAATGAATCCAAACACCTGAATGATAATATGCAAAGAGTATGTGAATGTGAAATATCCTCAACAAGATGTCCTCGTGGTGAAGGAATTACATTTTCGAGATGTTGACTTGACCAAACAAGTGTCATGACATTGTCAGTCACTGCTAGCATGTTGCTAGCTGGACATTAGCTTTCCTATACCAGGCAGCACTACACAGTTAGCAGCTGTTAGCATGTGGATTGGTTGGCGCTCTGTCCTGTAATGTTTGACACGGTCCGAATTCAAGCACTTTTTGCGGGTTTGCAGTGTCGGGAAAGGCCCTCCTAAACAAGCTTGCTAGCAGGAATCAAGCTAAATGTCACTTAGCAACAGCCGTAGCGCACGCGACATCACGTGACAGCACAACAGCACATTAACAGCCTCAGTTTGTGTGTTATTGTCTATGGTTATTGTACATTAACAGCCTCAGTTTGTGTGTTATTGTACATTAACAGCTTCGGTTTGTGTGTTATTGTACATTAACAGCCTCAGTCTGTGTGTTATTGTACATTAACAGCCTCAGTCTGTGTGTTATTGTACATTAACAGCCTCAGTTGGTGTGTTATTGTACATTAACAGCCTCAATTGGTGTGTTATTGTACATTAACAGCCTCAGTCTGTGTGTTATTGTACATTAACAGCCTCAATTGGTGTGTTATTGTACATTAACAGCCTCAGTCTGTGTGTTATTGTACATTAACAGCCTCAGTTGGTGTGTTATTGTACATTAACAGCTTCAGTCTGTGTGTTATTGTACATTAACAGCCTCAGTCGGTGTGTTATTGTACATTAACAGCCTCAGTTGGTGTGTTATTGTACATTAACAGCCTCAGTCTGTGTGTTATTGTACATTAACAGCCTCAGTTGGTGTGTTATTGTACATTAACAGCTTCAGTCTGTGTGTTATTGTACATTAACAGCCTCAGTCGGTGTGTTATTGTACATTAACAGCCTCAGTTGGTGTGTTATTGTACATTAACAGCCTCAGTCGGTGTGTTATTGTACATTAACAGCCTCAGTCGGTGTGTTATTGTACATTAACAGCCTCAGTTTCTGTGTTATTGTAGCATGATTGTCGTCTTTTGTTACACCTGTATTTTGGTTTCGTGTTGATCATGTCAACAGTATGCAACTTCTGTTGGGATTAACCGGGTCGTGTAACAGGTTTGAGCTCGTATTGATCATTTTGAACATCAAAACATGTTTAGTTTACGGAAGTGATAACCTTTCACAGTCTTCCAGAATTATAAGGCAGTTATCCCAGATCCTCTTTGGATTATCCTTATGTTTCCCCCCCCCCCCCGTTAGGCTTAATCAAGCCCAAACTGGATAATGGAACTAAGATTGTCTTGTGTGTTAAGGCGTTGGCCTCATGATCGGAAGATTGTGAGTTTGATTCCCGGCTGTGACTATGTGACATTGTGTCTTTGGGCAAGGCACTTCACCCTACTTGCCTCAGGGGGAATGTCCCTGTAGGTACTGTAAGTCGCTTTGGATAAAAGCGTCTGCTAAATGAAGATGTATTTATTATTAACGTTTTGATTGATGTGAAAATATTGAAATGACATGAATTCACTGCTGGTGACATTTATTAGGCTACTGCTGTGCAAGTGTGTGTTAAGGCAGACAAGTAAGTTATCTCTGAAGGCTGTCCTCACATTAAGGATAATATGAAGCAATAATTATATGAAAGGTTTCAGCACTTAACCATCCTGGGATGCGAAGTCCTCAGTTGTCTTGTTCTTGACAGCTGTGGCGGCATGATCACTGTTTATCAAAACAATCTGTACCCAGCTGTCCAAATAAAGATGGGGATAAAAATGGAAATTAAAGCACACACTCACACATCGAATACACACACACACACACACACACACACACACACACACACACACACACACACACACACACACACACACACACACACACACACACACACACACACACTAACAAGGACAAAAATATCAGTTAATGCAAACCTGCCTGTGCTTGTCTGTCATACAAGAGGGGAGTTTACGACTGACACAACTTTGTCACTTTGCTGCTGATGGTGATGTAACGTTTCCGAGGTGACAGCTGGAGGGCCTCTGAGGTGCCTTGGATATGTTGTCATACTTCATCAAGGCAGCCATCAGCAAAGCTGGAATAGGCTTAATGCACTGTAATTATGCACTTAGTGTTAAATCATACTTTTAAGTATTTGGATTTTTCTCCATTAGGAACATGTTTGGGCATAACAATATTTCAGTTGGTTTCATTAAAAGCTTAGAGTTTGCTGTTATAAAAAAATATGGTCTGAAAGTGGGGAATGCCTAAGTTAGCCAGCCACAGATTGTTATAATTATCACAGAATAAAAAACAAACAAACCCAATTTGGTTGTAATATAACTATTTGGAGTTTGACACAGGCAGGTTTGCATTATATACAATATATATATATATATTTTTAAACCATAACAATCTTTCAGCGTGAAGTTTCAGCCTTCAAACGATGAATCTCTCCTAACGGCCTGACTCCCTGCAGGCCGACACACATGTCCAACAATGGAGCGGAGAAAATAACCCTGAAGAGAAGGAGAAGGAAAAGAAGACGTGTCTGCTGCACCAGTCACAGGCCCCGCAGAGTGATTAAACACCTTTAGACGGAGACCGAAAGGAAGAGCGAGACAGAGGGGGAGGGACGGCAGGAGGGAGGGAGGGAGGGAGTGAGGTGGTGGTGGTGGAGGAGGAGGAGGAGGAGGGGGGAAGGAAGGTGAGAGGGAGGGCACGCAGCGCAGGACGGCGAACGGGCGCTCCGAAAGAATGGCTTTCTTGGACAACCCAGCCATTATATTGGCCCACATTCGCCAGTCCCATGTGACCAGCGACGACACGGGCATGTGTGAGATGGTGCTAATCGACCACGACGTCGACTTGGAGAAGTGCCAACTGGCCTCGGTGCCCGGCAGCAGCGGCGGGTCGCTGGGGTCGGGCTTCCTGAGCGAGGGAGGCGGCGGGGGAGGGGAAGGCCAAGGTTGCGACCTCTCCCAGTCCATGGACATAACCTCCAGCTGGGACTTTGGCATTCGCCGGCGGTCCAACACAGGTAAATCTACACAGGGGTTAGTTGCTTGCTACCTAGTAATTTTGCCTATATGAAGTGTCTCTGTATAGGACCATTGATTTAGAACCAGGGGTTTTAACGCAAGATAAAGATATAGATATAGACTGATGTAGACTGGCAGAGGTTTTAATTGTTAACGATATTTGTGACGCTACGCTGAGACACTTTTTATTGGCTGTGGTCAACCTTCGGTGGAAGATTGATCATCTAGAACAGGAATGGGCAGTTCTGGTCCTCGAGGGCTCTTGTCCTGAAGGTTTTAGATGTTTCCCTGCTCCAGCACACCTGATTCAAATGAATGGGTTGTTATCAAGCTCTGTTGAAGCCTGGCCCCTCATTTGAATCAGGTGTGCTAAAGCTGGGAAACATCTAAAACCTTCAGGACAGCGGCCTTTGAGAACCGGAATTGCCCACCCCTGATCTAGAAAGTGTGCTAGCTGGGTTTTGGGGGCTGTTGTGTGGGGTTTTGATCCGTTTTTGGCCAAACTTCTCAGGCACTGGTTGGCTGCTATTGGAATATTCCTCAATGCAACAAGTTCTAGCCAAACAGGAAGTGAAAGCATCCAAAAGCAGAGTTGGGGTCAGCGCTCCTTCAGTTCAGACAGCTCACAATTTAAATTGAGCTAATCTGTTATCGACCCACAAAATTGGTTCAAATCAAATTGACCTCAATCAAGCCTCTAAGTCCATCTTTGAAAAGAATTACAGGGTTCTGAACTGAATAGGTTAAACATTACAGTTTTAGCCCAAATCAGAGCTCGACCAAACATGTTACGGCATTAAGGTTTCTGATTAGCTGGGAATCGTTTTTGCTAGTCTTATTGACCCAGTAAAGCACTTGCCAGACCCTAAATGTTTATCGAAGCAGTGATAAGAGAGTAAGATGTGCCAAGGCAAACTCTGAAGTCTGCAACACTGAAGTGTAGTTGCTCAGAGCACTTCACTCAATAGGACTTGTCGTTTGATTTTCAAAGATGGACGTTCTTTCTTTCACTTTCTGCAGTAACTGTCCACCCCACCATGTAGTCCGGGGCTGCATTTTTTACAAGGACTGGGGGGATGATTTCTTTTCTAAATCCATTTCAGTTTGTCAACTTGATTCAGTGGCTGAATTAAGGAGAGGTGTATGATCAATCAGCTGCGGGTGCGAGCTAATTTCTGAGGTGAAGCATTCTGCCATGGCAGGAAGAAAGAGGTGGAAATGATGCGCTTGGATGGATATTTATGTAGCTCACCCAACGATGCTTCATTTGAGAACTTGACCAATAGGCTTCTCATTACCATATGAGTTGGAGGTCTATATGTTTTCCAAATGAACAATGCGTTGGAAGTCCCAATAACGTACATTTTGAAGGCTTATTTAGTCAAAACATGCCAAAAAACATCGGTTTGGGTGGTAGAGTTTCGTTTGAATTATGTTTCAACGGTTTTGGGGTTGTGTGTTGTTGGTGGTGTGTGTGTTCATGGTCTTCTACATGTCATCGTTGTTTTTCGTCTAGGCAGGCTTTCCTCTGTTGTTTTCCACACTGTCGGTGCAGAGGTCACTGGCAGAAGCCATGCTAAGTAGAGGTTAGGCTGAATTGTACATGGAAAAGCTGCCTTGGTTCACTGTCACTCACATGAATGGGATAGTTTTACAGAACTCCCTGGCCTGACTGTTATGGCGCTTTTCCACCGCATGAAATCAGCTCGCCTCGCCTCGCCTCGCATTTTTGGCGTTTCCACCGCAGTTCCATGGTACCTGGTACCTGCTAGCGGGTACTTTTTTGGTACCTTCTTGCTCTAGGTACCAAGCGAGCTTAGTCGAGCTAAAAGGTGACGTCGGCAGACGGCCGGCCATTGATTGGCCAGAAAGTGTGACGAGTCACGAGAGCGACTTAAAGCAACAGCGCCGCAGCTTTTTACTATCAGATACAGTCCATTAAACCAACAGTCTACAAGCTTTTTAAAAATCAGATAATTTACAAAAGAGTTCGTCAACATGGCTAAAATTAAGTCTTCGCCGTGGACCACATCTGAGGTGCAGACGATTCTGTGTCTTGTGGCCGAGGATAGACTAACTCTGGTCGCGTACAAAAATACGTCACGGTCTACGTCACGCCCCTTTCGCCGACGACCAAGAAGTACTATTTGGGGTACTATTGCGGTGGAAAACCACCGGTGTTTACGACAAACCGAGGCGAGTCGAGTATAGTCGTGCTACATTTGCGGTGGAAAAGCGCCATTATACTCTCGTTGTCAGTAGAGATGCATAGGGTTTTTCACGCTCTATTCAATGAAAGGGTGTTTAAATCTTTAATATGTCCTGTAGGGCTTGACATTGCAACCATTTTGCTCGCATATCCTCTCTAAATTGTATCCGTGCTACCAAATAATGCATTTGTGAACATTTGTAGAAGTGCAAATTATCGTTACGGATCAAACATAATATGGGGCAACCATTTTTTCCATTATTTACCAAACGATTGCAAATTAACTTACTGCACCATATGCCTGCTGTGAGATTCTACAGTGACCAGACTGCCTTTCTAGCCAACGTGACGTAACCAGTTCAACTATACTTGAATGCAGATTTTGGATTGGTTGAAATGAGCAGTCAATCACTCTTTATCACTGAGCTCCGTTGTGTTGTGACAGGGAGCTAACCAATTATCAGCTCAAAATATGGCAGTTCTCAGTGGATACGCCAACGTTTCCTGGTGATCCAAACTTTTTGAAAGTTGGGAGCATTAATGCTGTCAAGTAAAAATGTTTTTATTTAATTATTTTTTACTTTTTACAGCCCATAATTATACAGTTTGAAGCCCAGTTTTCAACATTTAAAAACACAGGAAACATTCAGCCTCATCTCTGCCTTGTCAGTCGCTGTAAATTGTAGTTAATCCTCTATTTTGTGGGTTTGGGCTGCTTTGTGTGTCATGTTGGAATGTTCTTGTGTGCAATTAAATCATTGCGGGTAATAGGGAACGATGGATTAGACCAGTGGTTCTCAATTCCGGTCCTCAGGGCCCACTGTCCTGCATGTTTTAGATGTTTCCCTGCTCCAACACACCTGATTGAAGCTCAGCAGAAGCCTCGTAATGACAATTTATTGGAATCAGGTGTGTTGTAAGGGGGAAACATCTAAAAAGTGCAGGACAGGGGGTCCTGAGGACCGGAATTGAAAACCACTGGATTAGACAGAGTGGGGTGGATTAAAAAAAAAAAAAAAAAAAAAAGGGTTTGGGTGTGTCTTGTAGTGTACACTGTTGGATTTGTCTTGAACTGAAAATGGTGCGCGTGAATCCGCTTGGTGACTGGAGTTGGGATCGGAGGGAGTCCAAAGGCATCTGGAGCGTGGCTAGAACATTCCTTTTGGCTCTCCCGACGTTTTGAGTTGGGTTGGGGGGGGGGGGGGGGGTTAAGGGTGTATAAGGGGTGAAAGACATGGAGGTTCACCAGTCCTCCGCCCTCCCGGGGGAACACCATCTAAAGGGGCTCTCTCACCAGGACGTCAGCAAGACAGACGGGAAAAACCAGGGGTGGCCGGTAAGAACGAGGTGGGGGGGGGGGGGGGTGCGAAAGAAAATTCGAATAGCGTTTGAACGAGAAGTGTGAGAAGCGAGTTTTCGTGTGTTTCGTGTGTCTTGGGGGGGAGGTGGGGGGGGGGGGAGGTGGGTGGGTGGGTGGGTGGGGGAGGTGGGAGGTGGGGGGGGGTGGGAGGTGGGGGGGGTGTAGACAGGCTTGACACGGGGCAGCGAGAGTGTTTCTCTTTCCCTCCGGCTTTACTTGGAGCCAAACTCACACCTTTTCAGAGGTGTTTCTCCCCCCCCCTTCTAGATGTCAAATGTACTGCAAATAAACTCGAGTCAGTCTGGAATTGCTCAGTGTCGTGTGCTATGTCTTTGACAAGGGCATGTGGACTGCGATGAAAGAAATACTCTAGTATTGTTGGTTGAATAAACAAACTATGTATTTGTTTGGTAACTCCTTTGCTTTTTACTGAAAAAATTCTCCCTTTTAAAGCTCAAAGACTTGAAAGGCTACGGAAGGAGCGGCAAAACCAGATCAAATGCAAAAATATTCAGTGGAAGGAGAGATCATCCTCACAATCAGGTACGTCCACCTTGTCGAAAATCGCTAAGGTGCGGCGATTCCTCCCAAAGCGCTCTCCTTTGGCGGTGCGGGAGGGCGATTATTCTCGACTCGGCGCGGTCGTTTCCTGTTAAACCGTCTCACGCTCTCCTTTCTCCCTCAGCGGAGGACTTGGGGTCTTTATTTGAGAAGCGGGAGTTCAAGGACAGGCCCAAGACCACCGGTACAAAGTCCACCCTGTCTCTGAGACTGGAACAGTGCCCGCAGCAGCTCAACAACCCCTTCAACGAGTACTCCAAATTCGACGGGAAGGTGAGTCGCCCCTCGGACTTAAACGATTCACGTCACTGTGAGTCGCCTGCGCTTGAACATCAGAATCCTAGTGCAGATGTCCCTTTTAAGCACTTGTGTATTTAGCAAAGAGGATGTGTACGTTCCAGTGCTTCTGATGCGGTTCATTTTTTTGCAGCCGTGTGCTGTAAGAGTTTTTGGGGAAGTTTTGCATTACATTCACCCATTTAGCAGACGCTCTTATCCAGAGCGACTCACAGCAAGTACAGGGACATTCTCCCTGACATTCTCCATCATGTAGCCACAGCCGGGAATTGAACTCACAACCGTCCGATCACGAGCCCAACGCCTTAACCGCCGAGCCACCTGACTCCCTGTTGTTATCACCTGTTGCTTTGTAGCTGAGCTTTACTGGATTACATTTGATTTTTTTTTTACCATTTTCCCATCCAAGTCGTTGAAGTGGTACAATAAAACACACGAGGACTGTGAAAGGAAGTCATGGAAAACACATTTCCGACGAGGTTAGCAAACGGCAACGAGCGCTGACGAATGAAGGGGGGGGGGGGGGGACTCTTAACTTTCTTACCCACTCCCTGAAAGTGTGTGTGTGTGTGGGGGGGGGGGGGGTGCATGTGGCGATGTCATTTACAACCACTTAGGCAGTAATCCCCCCCCCCACCCCCAAAATTGGGACCCGTCTCAGGATGTGCATTGCCCATTTTTGGAGCGGCTCTTCCTCCGCTAATGGCACAGGCGCAGGTCTCTAAAGGCTCCCGTGACCTTCTTTCTGTCATTTTGCTCTCAGACTCGTATGATCCGGGGAGGGGAAAAAAGCCGACTGCGAGAGTTGTGTGTCGAATAAATGTCAGGGCGAATTGCCCGGGCCTTTTACAGGGATTTGTAGGAAAGAGCAAAGGTCAACGCAAAGTGCCTTAGCTGCTAGCAGACAACCTGGTGGCTGAGATTAAACAAATAGTCTTTGATTCATGCCAAAAAATGTCTCCTCTGGCGTCATCGGGGAGTGGGGGGGGGGGAGTGGGGGGGGGGGGGGGGGGGGGGGGAGGGGGGGGGTGGAGGGGGGAGTTGGAACCACTGTAATAGCTCCAACATCAGGAATAATATTTACCCGACGTAGAACTTTTAATGATACCCGACTCCCAAGACCCAAGAGAAGGCGCACAGGCATTAGCTCTGTTAGCATTAGCATTGCTGACACATGGACGCCAAGTCCTTCTTGTTCCATGATTAATAATCATCCCGGAGCCACATATTTGTGTCCTTTTCCAAGGACTATTTGTGTACGGATAATCCGAGCCTGTTCAAAAGCACGAATCCCGAAACGTCCTCGCGGCACTTCTCGAAAAGTGTTGCGCGAAAGTGTCCGGTTTGCTGTTTTCAAAACAGATTTGTGATTTTTTTTCCTCAGCGATTTTTTTTCCTCAGCGATTTTTTTTTTGTTTGAAGTGTCTTAGGCACAGAGATTCACAGCAAGCTTTTGGATGTTAGACTGGAATAATGAGTCGTCGTCCATGTGCTCGGGCCCATGTTTACGCAGACCGTTTCCCCGCTAGCCTGTCAGCAGTTAAAAAGTACAGTCACCGTAATCAAATCCTGCGGTAGGACCACGTCAGAGAGGGGGGACCCCGATAAAATTCAACTGTATTTAAGATGAACGTGCCGACAGGTAGAGTGGATCAAGATGGAGGTTTTTCTCCTTCCCTCCATTTTTTGGACCGCATTGTTTGCAGTATCTTGGTTGATGTCTTATTACAACATTTACATTCAAGTTAAATTAAGAAAATAGTCCATCACTGCATTTTATTTGTATGTAGCTACATATTTGGATGTGGGATGATCCTTTAGTGTGTGGAGGAAGGTTGAATAGAGGGAAAGGGTGTACGGAGATCATGTATTGTGTAGGTTTTTGAGGAAATAACCAAACATGCTACCTAATCTTTTTAGTTTTAAATTAAGTCGGCCATTTTGATCCCTAATTGAGGTTGTGACAATGACCATTCCGTCTTGCCTTTAGTCATTTAGCAGACGCTCTTACCCGTCAGGTTGGCACAGGGGTTCGAACCAGGTACCGTCTCATTACTAGCCTGATTCCCTAACCGCTCAGCCACATGACTCCCCTGCCGATGTCCTTTGTAAGTTTCCGCTCTCATAGCAGAAGATATAGGGCTCTCTGACGTGGCCTAAATTATATCACAGTGCATTTTCAGTTCATCATTGAAATTCTCATTCCCCAGAAAACATGATTTAGAAGCTGAGCCTGTGCAAGACTCTGGGATGGCGACTGCTCTTCGTCAAGGTCACCGTGTTGCGGCTACTTTATATAGGTTCTTTGAAGTGTTATAAATTCTGAATCTACTCATCTTTGCTTTCTTGTAAAAGTGGTTTGTTACCAAATCTGCTTCAAAGGTCTATGAACTGTGGCTCATGTTAAATGGCCACGTGTCTCCATAGTTCATTGGTCCAGTTCCGTTCACCATTATCATTTACATGTATTCATTTAGCAGACGCTTTTATCCAAAGCGACTTACAGTAAGTACAGGGACATTCCCCCTGAGGCAAGTACATTTACATTTATTCATTTAGCAGACGCTTTTATCCAAAGCGACTTACAAGAGAGAGCTTTTACAAAGAGCATCAGTCATTGAGCATAGCAACGTGATAGATCCCAAATACAGTCGGTTTTTTAGATCGTGAATCATACATCATGAGAACCAATAAGTGCGGGAAGATAAGGGAAGAACTATAAATGCATAACACAACAATTGTGACCATAAAGCAGGAGATACAACAAACAACACTGGAAAGTCACCATATGGGACCAACAGATTGATCTAAAGCACTCTAGATAATGTGAAGTGCCAAACTATTCCTAAGTGCCATTAAATTCTTTAAATAGGTGAGTTTTAAGCCTTCTCTTGAAGGTGAGAAGGCAGTCTGTGCTTCTGATGGAGGTGGGGAGATGATTCCACCATTGGGGAGCCAGGCAGTGGAAGAGTTTGTGTTGCGCTCGGGCACTCTTGAGGGGAGGTACCACTAGACGGTTGTCAGCAGATGACCGTAGGTGACGGGTGGGGGTGTAGGGCTGGGTGAAGTAGGGTGAAGTGCCTTGCCCAAGGACACAACATCACACAGCCGGGGTTCGATCTCACAACCTTCCGATCATGAGGCCAACGCTTTAACCCGCTGAGCCATCTGACTCCCCATTATCGCAAGGATATAAGAATCTCAGATGGACAACCGGGTCAGATCAACGTCTTCATTTCGCGACGTCATGGATCTCGTCTTGCAGGCTTGCTGTTTGCCTATCCGCAGACCGGTCCACCGTATAAACCCTCCTCTTCACAATAAGTGCATTCATTCCCCCTGCCTGGTGATGCGTAAATGTGACATGTGACACACACACTGGGAGTCTCTTTTCACAGCGACCCCAGTCACACACACACACCCCCCCCCCCCCCCCCCCAGCCATCATGCCATCGTCAACAGTAACTACACCTCCAGACAGCAATGTATAATTTTCCCTTGAGCAAGGCCGACAGTCGCTCTAAAAAAAGAAAAAAAAATCCCCTTTTTCCCACCGCCACACACACACACGCACACACACACACACACACGCACAGAGCTGCATTGGAATCAACAATAGCGGCTGTTGAAAACAGCAGGGTTAGGGTTTGGGGAGTGGAGCTTTAAACGTTTCTGCAAGGAGCCCGGCACTTAAGACTGTCACTTACGACGGACGCTACCTCCATGTCCTCCTTTTGCCCACGGAGTTAATCACATGTTGTCATCGTTCGGGGGGGGAGGTGACACAGCCGTAAAAGCGCTGGCAGTCAGACCGGAGAATTAATCTGCTCATTACTCGCTCCCCCCTTAACGAAGGGGTGCAATTAAGTAGCAGCGAGAAACAGCGCAGCGGTGAGACGGGCTGACAGTCCGGTAAGGCTGCGGAGTTGGAGCTATGTCGGGTTCTTTGTGGTTATCGGTTGGTTTTTCCCCTCATACTCTCTGAAGTTCCTGGATCGGAGTTCATCTTACTCAAGCGGAGGCGATCGGAAGGCGAGGCCCACTTGTTGTCACGTCCGTTGCGAAGGACGGCAAAGGCTTCGTTGCTTTGATGATGCGAGGAGCTCGCACACGAACTCTCGCACATCCTGACGTGAATGTTTTCGAAGATCTCTTTTAGAGCACCAACCGGACAGGATTAAGATGGTCGGAAGGAAAGGTCATTGATGACGCCCGTAGTATATTTACATTGAGTAATTTATCAGACGCTCTTATCCAGAGCGACTTCCAGCAAGTACAGAGACATTCCCCCCCCCTTAGGCAAGTATGGTGAAGTGCCTTACCCAAGTAGGGTGAAGTGCCTTATCCAAGTAGGGTGAAGTGCCTTGCCCAAGTAGGGTGAAGTGCCTTATCGAAGTAGAGTGAAGTGCCTTGCCCAAGTGGGGTGAAGTGCCTTATCCAAGTAGGGTGAAGTGCCTTGCCCAAGTGGGGTGAAGTGCCTTGCCCAAGTAGGGTGAAGTGCCTTGCCTAAGTAGGGTGAAGTGCCTTACCCAAGTAGGGCGAAGTGCCTTACCCAAGGATAGAACGTAATTCGGCCCGGCCAGGAATCGAACCCGCAACTTTCTGATTACCAGCCCGATTCCCAAACCGCTCGGCCACCTGACTCCCAGGTAGCACGTCGAGGACGTTGGTCGTGTCGTGCCACCTCTCCAAGTTAGGCGCAAGCGTGGAGAATGATTGCATTTCAACACGTGTCTTCTTCTTGCACAGCTGGAGTCGTATTCCAGCTGACAACGGCACCTGGGCACACGACACCGGCAGCGCTGGAGGTCTGGCTGCTTGTCTAACCCTCTCCCAGACCCAGATAATCAAAAGCCCACCTCAAGGCGCCAGAGCCACCCTCCGCCACCCCACCCAGACATCCCCATAGCAACCCCTTCCGAGACCGTAGCCACGGCGTGGAAGACGGGCCCGCCTATCGCAGTCTAATGAAAAGGCGCGATTAGGGAAACGGTGTCTGTGATCCGTCGTCTATACATGGAGACAAAGGGAGAGTCGCAAGAGAACAAATACTTTTTGCCGCTTTACCGTCGCGCAACGGATGACAGCTCTCGAGTAGAGGGATGTAGCGGCGGGTGTCTGTCTTTGATTCGGCCCATCGACCTAACGGAGCCTTTCCAGATACGCTGCTCAGATCGTCACCATTGGATGTCTGAAGCAGGTTAGACGTTCGCTGTCGCTCTGCTCTTAAATACACACATGATCTAAACGGGAAGTTATAGACTGGTGAAAACGACTTGGCGCCAGCCTTAAGGCCTCTCACCTTCCAACACACGTTGAACTGACATTCACACACACGCACACACACTCATAAATTAAATACATGTGTGTTTATACGTCCGTACACACTGCATACTGCCACATATCTAACATAATTTAAAGATCAGGGTCATATTTAACCGGCCGTATACATGTCAGTTATCTATCCGGTTTGACAGATATATGCCATCTGCCGGTTTTTGCTTTTCATGCCTATTATAAATAAACAAGCGTTAGCTCAGACGAGATGATGTTAGCTGCTCCTAGCGAGCGGCAGCATCGTAAAGGGAGGAGGCCGGTTCGGACGCTTTGAATGACGCTGCTGCCACTGCGTGACAGGAAGCAGGGTCCTCTGAGGTTCATTACCTGCCCAGAAGGATCCAGGAAAGCAACAACAGCTAGAACGAACGAGAGAATCCGACACCTTGGTTAAAGTGTCGATGAATTCAAAACGAACACTTCTACTGAAGGAGTTACAGTGAACCCTCGCTATATCACGGTTCACTTTTGACGGTTTCGCTACTTCACGAGTTTTGCATCGTGCGTTGTGTTCTGCATTCTGATTGGCTAAACAGTCTCTCCAACACAAACCTGTGCATCAATAAAGTTGCGGTGTACAGTATGCAGTACTTTTATTTGTTAAACAAATGCTTGGGCCTGTAAAGTTTTTTTTCCTTGGTTTTAATATATAATAGAGTATTTAATTGTATAATAATTGTAAAAAAAAATAATAAAAAAAAATGATTCTACTAGATTTCGCTTGTCACGGGTTCTTTTTGGAACGTAACCCCCGTAAAAAATGAGGGTTCACTGTATATGGCATCGACACAGCTTTTGGCATTTGTGCTCGAAATGTTTTGAACTTTATTTCAGTTCATTCCTTGGTACTTTTAGCAATAAAGGTGAGTGCCCTTCACAACATTTGTTAGTTTACCAGCTTTTTGTTAATTGACTAACATTTGTTAGTTGACCAAAGAACTTTGTCAGCATATATATATTTTCCTTGTCATATTCATTCGTTTTTTTTTGGTAACAATATATATATATATATATATTCCCTCAGCAAGTAGAAAGAAATATGCCCTTGATAAAGAATGTCTGTCTCATTTTCTAAGATGAGAATAACAAATGAGAGAAACTACAAACCAACCCAGAGGCTGAAGGGGAACTTGCTTAGCTATTATGTTTTTTTTTTTTTTTTGGGGGGGGGGGTGTCACGTAATGAAGTGCTTCATCAAAGCCGGGGTCAGGGGGAGGAAGGCGGGGGGGGGCGGCGGGGGGGGGGGGGAGGGGGGCGTTTGGCACATCGCAGGTGATGCGGCGGTTGCGCCCGCGATGCAGATGACTCCAAGGTTTTTCTCGCAGTCCCCCCCCCCCCCCCCCACCGGATCCTCCCAAAACATCTGGGTCCCTGCGAAGGGGTGAGGGGGGGGAGGGGGGGGGGGGAGCGAAAAATAGCGTTTTTTTGGGGTCCCAAATTACTTTCTAATTTGGCGCTCTCGCTCAGTCGAAACGCTCGGTGCTTCATTATTCATGGGTCGGTGGAAGAGCTTCTGCAACGCGGGCTTTCTGCCATGATTAAAAAACAATAAATGCGCCAGTTAAGAAATTGCCGCTGTCGACGGGAAGCACAAGGCGTGCATAAAACCCATTATCTGAAGATGCTAATGAAAGGCCTCCAAAAAAAGATGGCGCTTTTCTCCCTCCTCGTCTTCATTACAAATTAAATAAATAAACGGTCACATTCATTGAATGCTGCTCGTCTCAGAAGAAAGGCCATTCCTCCATACATGATAATGTACTGTAGCCGCCCCCCCCCCCCCCCCCGCTGAATACATAGACCAAGATGGCGGCGCGAGCACACCGCGCGGCTCAGTGTCTGACTAGATTTTGTCCGGATCGAATCTGTACATACCCTGTATATTCTGTCTATACTGTTCATAATATGTATATTCTGAGTATATCCATATTATTATATTCTGTTGTAATAACTGTTTTGCACTTCTGGTTGGATGCTAACTGTATTTCGTTGCCCTGGACTTGTACCTGTGTAATGACAATAAAGTTGAATCTAATCATTTAATCTAATGTCTTGCATTGTCAGAACTAATCCATCTCTAGCTTGATGCAGCAACAATCGTGTTTGAAAACGATCATTGCAAAGCTCTGAATCCAGCACTGTTTTCTGCACTTCTTATTATTCGTTATTTGAGGAGCTGGTTCAAGGCATGTACGCCCAGCGTATTTTGATTCAGCTTTCAAAATGGACATCTTTTAACCACGAACTCTCGATTCTGATCAGGAATCGTTCCTGAATATCGACGTGCCATCGGCGAACGCTCCGACCGTCTCCCCGCAACGGGGAGAAAAAAACGGACGAACCTCCAGCACAGATCCTTTTACATTCTTCCCTCCCCCAGAAAGACGACCCTTTTCTTGTGCGATTCTCGTCTTCTTCCTCCTTCTTTCCATTCTTCCTCGGAACTGGGTGCCAAAAATCTCCCGGGGTCAAATTCATTTCCAGGCCTCAGCTTATTGAACCGTGCTGCCACCATGTATTACATTCAGCCCTGGGTCCTCCTCGCACCTTGGCTACGGAAAGTTCTTTCTGTTTCTCAGCATCGCAAATGGCCTCCTCTTTCATGGTGTGACAGGTGTTGCATTTTACCTTGTAGATTTGTCATTGTACATCATTTTATTCGGAGCTGCGGAGCCATTTCCATTTGTTTTATCTGATTGATATCCCTTCCCTCCATCTTTTTTTTTCTTTCCCATTTCTTCTCCCTCTCTCCTGGCTAGCTCACCTTTCTCATGCGTCCTGGGAAATCAGTGCGATCAATAGTTTCTCTTTGAGGGTCGATCAAAGGCCCTATTCAAGGGTAAACCGAATTCTCGGCGGCCTTCATTTTGCCTCCAATCAAGCCATAACTTAGGGCCGCCTGGCTAAGCGCACGATTGGTCTGTGAAGTACGACCGATGGAGGTGATTTGTCCAGATCGACCCCCTCCTTGATAGATCACTTCCTGGCTTTGGCCCTGTCCTTACAGGAGTTCATCAGATCGCTCATAAATCAAAGCATTTGCGCGGATATTTTGAAGTCAGCGCTCAAGAGCAAAGCGGGCCAACAATTAGCCTAGAAAGGTCACTCGATAAAACCACTCTTCTCCTTAAGGACTATCGTGTAATATGATTTCATGTCTTCATCATTTGAACTCGGCGAACTAATCCGTATGTAGGAACAAAGACCTGAACAAGAATATATACGTATATATATAGCTCAAATGCTGAAACCCTCCCCCAAAAAGGTTGTCATGCATTAACAGCTAATTAGTAATTACTGTAGGTGTGCTGATTACGTAACAGGAGCATGTGAAGATTGCGGATGTGCGATCCTCCGTGTCTTTCAGGTGCTAGTTATTAGTTTGGCAGCCAAGCCCTTAAAAAAAGGCCCTTAAAATCCAACACGCATGAACTTGAGCGTTCAAAGAACGCTCACGTAGAACGACGTGCGGCACGATCGCCGACGAGAATTCAACCCTGCGCGTTCGACGCCCAGACACCTTCTGACACGTCAGGCTCGACACGATTACAGCCCTTTTAATTCGGACGTAAACGCGGGTCCGCCAGCGCCGAGAGTTAATATCAAATTTACATAATTAGCATGCGTTTTAAAGAGGGGCCGTGTTAACGAGACAGGTTTAATGAGGGTGAACGGGATGGCGCGCCAGCGGAAGAGGGGGCGCCGGCGCAGGTGCGCGAGGGCGTTTTTCCAGCAGCTGACGGCTACATCGCTAAAGCCTTCCACCCTTTTGGGGTTTTCCCACCCTTCCTCCCTTCCCGCTCCCCTTCCTCTTCCAGGGCGCAACTACTAACCTGACAGCCCTTAATAGTTGACAAACTGTTCCTCAAACCCCCAACACTCCCCTTTGGTATTGTCTCCTGTCAGTGATATTGGCTCAAACGTCCTCGCTGTAAATCAATGGTCGTCGAGTTTACATTTTACAAGCCAGTTTATCGTTTTCACGTGACAGTGGCAGATGTGTGGTATTTATCATAGTCAGGCTTGTAAATTAGACCGGGCAGATACCCCACCGGCGCTACTTCTGAAAGTTCCCACGCCTACACTTGTGTTTTCGCCAAACGAGGCCGTTGCTCTTGTTTGTCGCTCAGAAACCCGTCGTTCAAGTCATGCTGGCTTCGGCTTATCCTGGAGTGCTGAGGAGTTCCTTGACAACCGAATGGGAGCCGGCAATTAATGTTTTCAGGCTTTAAGATGGTGTTGGAGTTCTCCAGGGGGCTGTTAACCCTGTCCTTCTTTCGAAATGGTCCCCGGTATCGCATTGGAACTTTTGAACGTTCACGGGTGTCGAAAATGCTTGTAAAGCAAGGAATCCCCCCCTATTCAGTTCCTACCTCCCTGTTCGGTAAAGCACTTTGATCGTTGGGAAGTAAAAAAAAAAGGTAAACTCCTGAAAGAAATTTTTTACATCTCCATTTTCGAGGAACATGTTAAGTTCATTTGCTAACATGTCCACGATCGTGACAGCTATTCTCCACGTCTCCTAGATCTATTCTGCCAGTCTGCTGTACTGAGATCAAGCTAGCCGTGATGTAGAATGTGGGATTGAGACATGTTCGTTCCTAAACGATGAGGAAGAACAAAACGCGTCAGGTATCCACCGGCCGCAGTCACTGATTGGCTCCAATCCTCAACAATAAGGTCTAGAGCAGTGGTCCCCCAACCCTGGTCTTCAAGGCGCACTGTCCTACATGTTTTAGATGTTTCCCTGCGCCAACACACCTGATTCTAATCAGTGGGTCGTTATCCAGCTCTGAAGAATCCTGGTAACGAACATGCACTAGAATCAGGTGTGCTGGAAGAGGGGAAACATCTAAAACATGTAGGACAGTGGGCCCTGAGGACCAGGGTTGGAGACCACTGCTTAACATGAAGCCAGCCCGACACAAAACGTTTTTTTTGTTTGTTTTTTTTTTTTTTTTACCAATACCAGACTAATACAAATGAAATGAAAACACATCGACAGCAAGCTAATTACACATCATTTATTTTTTTTTGCCAACAATAGCGTTAGACTTTATTGCCATCGGACAATTCCTCCCTCGCTCCTTTCTATATCCCCCGAGGACCACACAGCGATAAAAATGTCCATCTTCAGATCAGCCTGCCTGACTCGAGACCGTTAAAGCAGCACGCTGCCAAGCACCGGTTCTGCACTGCTCTCCCCTGCTCTCAATTGACTCTTCTCCTGTTTTCTCTCTTCTTTTCTCTCGCTCTCTCCCCCCCCCCCCCCCAACCCGGTTCCTCGCTATGTCTCTCCTTAACTGGGTAGAAGAGATGCATCATGGTCCGTCAGAGGAGACAACTGAGAGATTTTACTCCGGCATGTCTTCACTTCTTTTGATCGTGAGATGGAGGTTAGAGCAGGTTGACTCTCTCCGTCTCTCTCTCTCTCTCTCTCTCTCTCCTTCTCCATCTTTCTTTTCTTTCGGTCTCTAGCTCATGCTCTTACGGTTAACAAAAAAGGTTAAGGACGTTTCGTTTGCCCTGCTGTCGCCCACACTTCTCAAGGCGTCCAGTGAAGGCGAGGTATCTTCCTTGTTACAGTGTACGAATGTCTTAAAGTGTCTTCCCATTCATTCCCATCATCTCCCTCCACGCGCGACCAATAACCGTCCCCTCCTCCTCCAACATCCTACTCCCTCTTTGTTACTTTATGAGCAGCTTGTGAAATACATGCCCGGCAACTCCCATTTACACCAATTAACATATAAAGCCTAATTGCCAGATCACAGGGAGTAGAGTCCATAAAAAGCTTGTGGTGGAATTTTGTGTGGGCTTTTCTGACGCACGCGCGCGCACACACACTCACACACACAGACACACAGGTGGGGATGGAGGGGGAGGCGCTGAATAGAAATTGCTATATTAGTACTATAATTGCCATAATGCTTGTTACTGTCATGTATGTGGGTGCATACTGCAATTTTGTTTTGTATTGTTCTCTTTGTATTGTGCTTTTTATTTTTGTTGCTTTCTCCCTATCTGAGTGACCGACCTAGCAACCAATCATCAAATACGGTTTCTACTGACTGACCCACCTAGCAACCAATCATCAAATACGGTTTCTACCGAGTGACCGCCCCACTAGCAACCAATCATCAAATACGGTTTCTGATCCTCTTTCAGCTCAAGCTCGCACCGTCCGAAAACATCATGGTAGTTACGGAGTCGGCTAGTAATTCTAAGGTACCCGGTTCGATTCCCGGCTGTGTCAACATGACGTTGTGTCTTTGGGCAAGGCACTTCACCCTACTTGCCTCAGGGGGGAACGTCCCTGTACTTGCTGTAAGCCGCTGTGGTTTAGAGCGTCTGCTAAATGACAAAATGTCAATTTAATAAACTCTAAAAACGATGGTTTCTTATGTATCCACTTCCAAAGGTTGAGCTGCTTTCCTTTGATGTCTGGTGTTTTTAGGCGTGGTTTGTGGTATCCGAGGAATAGTTCTACTTTGCACAGCGGGGAAGAAAGGCTGCCATTGTACAGGAAGGTAGCAGCACATACCGTTGTCACAGTGTTTACGCTCAGTCCTTCTGGGAACAGTCCTCCACTCCGGAGGCTGTCGAACGCGTCCAGTTTTTCCACGAGTTCTCAGAGAAAAGGTACACTGTCATCGTTTTCACCGAAAAACGTTACAATTACGGAGCGAACGTTAGATTTACACGCGTATCCGGTGTTTTCCCCAGGCTGCTTACAGTCTGGGTTTGAAAAAGAAAGTCCTTTCAGTGCCTCTGCTTTGAATGATACTCCCCCGCATTGAAATATGGATAGTTTACTTGAGTTGGACAGGGGCGGCCTCCTCGCAGCCGTCTCCAGCGCTCGCTGCGGTACCTGTTTCGTCTCTCATTGCGGAGACGGCAGAAGTTAGCGGAAGGTGATGGATCCCTGTAGCCCCCGGAGCTTTTCCGGTGTGTTTACGCACGCCCTGCATGGCAGCTTTCAACCCACATTTAGCCCCTTGATTTGTGACGAGCTTATGTGTGAATAATTAATGCCAATTAATCCGTAATTACGGCGATTAGGCAAGTCACAGGAAATTAGGCTACAGCTGGGGAGGTAGCCTACACCCCCCCCCCCCCCCCCCCCCCGCACACACACACATTGTTGTTCCGGGCTTGCCCCCTCACTTGCCCCTTTCCCCCTCCCCCCCCCCCCCCTTTGCCAATCCACCCCACCACCTCACTTACGAGACAGGGCAGAGGAGGATGGCAGAGGGTTAAATATGGCAGCGGGTTAAAGACGGGTTTACCGATGGTGGCACACACATCCAAACACAATCTTACCCGATCCATCGATTGGACCTATAAAGACGGTATGACGATGAGTTGTTCGACGGCGTCTCGTACCCCGAACATGCAACCATCTTTTCTGCACCATACCATTTTACATTACGTTAACATTGAGTAACTTAGCAGACGCTCTTATCCAGAGCGACTTACAGCAAGTACAGGGTCATTCCCCCCTGAGGCAAGTAGGGTGAAGTGCCTTACCCAAGGACACAACGTCATTTTTGGCACGGCTGGGAATCGAAACAGGCAACCTTATGATTACTAGCTCAGTTAAAAGATAGAATAATCCTTTATTTGTCCGTCAGTGGGGAAATTTTAGCTTACAACAGCAGCAGGGTACAGTATAGCATTCAGTGTAACAGGTTATCAAAATACTGTCAAATAAAAAATACAATGAAAATAAAACAAAGTACAAGATACAGAGAATCCTATCAAATATGGAGATAAGAGTATGAAATTCCCTAACTGCTAGCTAGAGTATTCCCTAGAATATAAAAGACTCCCAGGCCTGTGCTATGGTATTCCTTTCCTCCATCCTAACATGCACCAGAACTCTCAAAGAAAAACACTAATCCAATACATTAATAGCGCTCGTAGGCAACCGAGCCAAAGAAACTGGAATCGTTGGCCTGCCAAACCTCCATTAACACCTAGTTTAACATCCCCCTGGCGCCGTAGCGCAGCCGATCGCTGCAGAGGGGTTGGGAGTTGGACTCTCTCCCGCTGAAATTAAATGGACATAAAAGGAATTGCGTGGGGAGAGGTGGAGGACCTTTCGGTAATATCTGTGATTATGCGACAGGCTGTTTGGGCGAAGCAGGCTTTTGTTGTTTAATAGGAGCGGGGCCCGGAGTGGGCGGGAGTGGGAAAAGTGCATGCTGGGATGGGGCGAGGTGTTTTTTTTTTTTTTGGGGGGGGGGGGGGGGGGTGCGGTGGTAGCGAGCGGGGGACAGGAGAGAGCGTGTTTTCGTATGGTGATAGTTTACTTGGCGGCGTGTGCTCTTAGCTCAGTGAGTCAGAATGGATCGTTCACACACGTCCATTCCTGTTAAAGGTGCACTTTTAAATAGGGGTAGCTGCTAATCAACATAGAAGATAAATGAGGTATGTGTACAGCATGCACGCAGGCGGTCCGTCACTGGGTCTATGGGCCCAAACGATCCGATGTATCAGCATCTACAGGGCTTCCCCCCCACCTCCCACCCTGTGCATTGAACGAGACAAAGAGGGACGCGGTCAGAAGACCCAACCGCAAACGGAACAGAGCGAGGAAGAGAGGAAGAACCTGATTATGTTCTGAATTGTACGTTCCTCGGGAACGATCGGCCTGCGATGTAGTTGTTCCCCGGTAGGAGAGTTGAAGACTTGAATGAATCGATCCACAGTTGGCTCATAATGTGCACGTGCGATACAGAGATGTGTTGAACGTTAGGTGATGCCATAAAGTGGTTTATATCATTTCATAAAATGTTGGTCTTTGGGGCCCAATAAGTACTAACATTTAGTCATTTATCAGACGCTCTTATCCAGAGCGACTTACAGCAAGTACAGGGACATTCCCCCCTGAGGCAAGTAGGGTGAAGTGCCTTGCCCAAGGACACAACGTCATGTAGCCACAGCCGGGAATCAAACTCGCAACCTTCCGATCACTAGCCCAACGCCTTAACCGCTGAGCCACCTGACTCCCTGTTTTACAACCAGTAACATTTGTGTTAGTGGTTGCATTCAAATATGTCCTTAGACTACAACCTCATACAAATCCTGAAGTATGCACACAGTAAAGGAGAAGTCGTAGTTTGTGTGTGTGCGTGCGTGCTGTGCCAGTGTTTGCTCTGTACATCTATTAAATATTAACTCGTTAACCGTGATGGTCTTGGCAGAGAGTCGGGACATGTTTGCCCAGAGGAAGTTCTGACTTCAGTAGGAACGGACGGCATCCGAAGGAGCTTCAAAAGTCGTTTCTCCGACACGGCGTCCGACACACTCGCCGACACACGCACACACACACACAGCACAGCACAGCTCCTCGTTACTGTGAAAGTCGCTTTTCATGCTCAAAACCCTGAGTTCCGCGTATACGTGTCTTATGAAGTGTGGAGAAGAAAAAAAAAAACGATGTAGTTATTTACTCGTGTCTCGTAAAAAGACGTTGCCAGTTCGGCTAATTGGATTTTCTAAACAGCAGGAGTCCTCCTGTTGTCTTTCTGTAACGCTGCATTTTGTTAAAGAAATGAGTGAAATCTTTTGAAAAACCAGACATTATAGCTGAGCTATAATATATAGAGGGCGTAAAAGACCAACTATCACACGTTTGTGTTGTGCAATTTTGGGGGGAATGAGGTGTCCTTTCCGACGCTTAAAAAGCAGTCTTAGCTTTGTACAGTTAGTGGAGGAACTTATTTGAAACGGTAGAGAGAAAACAAGCAGACCTGCCGTCCTGCCTTATTCAAAAAGTTATCTTTGGTCATTTCCATTGATAATCATCGCGGATCATTCAAAAACCATGAGCGATTTACTTCCGTGATCAGGTTGAATTCAAATGAAATGGCCAGTAAAATTGAAATGCCAACAAATCTACAGTTAAAGAACATGCAGATATTTGTGAATATTATCTAAGCTTCTTAAATGATTGTAATCATATGCGACAGATTCAGTTATGAAATGATTCCACTATGTAGCCAGTGTGCATGTGTAAAGCATATTAAACTTTAACATGCAGGCTATATGGAGTGTTTCACAAACAGAGAATAAGTGATTCTAACAAGTATCTGTACGTGTTTACATATGAGCAAACATAAGTTTACAAAGTCTCCTGTTCAAACAGTCTTGTTTTTATAGCCAACTGGCTATAAAAATGCCTCCAGTGATATGAGTGAAATAAGCATGGGAAATATAAAATAGGCTTCATACACTGCACGTTAGCTGCTATAGCTGGTTGCTATGAAGTTATTTGGCTTAAAGGGAAGCTTATAGTGTAAGCAGTCGATGTCAGAATGATCACCCCCTCGGTTGGTCTTCCCACGACCCCATAAGTGGAGCCGAATTCCTCACGTGTTTTCTGGGGTCGAGTCACAGACTCGGGTCCCTTTGAGGTAGGGAGGTGGAGATGGACTGGGAGAAAAGAAGAGGTGCATAAAGAGAGGAGGTTACGGCCTTTTATTGCCCAGGTAAATCAAACACGGTGTAAATCAGCCATAAGCTAAGAGATAGGTCTATCATGACGTGGCCTGTGTTGTAATTTTTTATTCAAGTCGACCATCATTTTCCCATCTGTCACCTGCATGGTTTTTTCTAGTGTACTTGTCACAATGTGGTTCCTCCACAGGCAGATTGGCTTTGTGGCGTCTTTATCTGGCTGTCGCACGATGTGACGAACGGTCGCTCTCACAAAAGGAATTGATAGGCTACGTATTGATCAGGTGACTGTCAGGAAAGCATGTTAGCAGCCACTCAGAAAGAGAAAACGGCATACCTGTCTCACATACTTGTCTCACATATGTGTCTCACATACCTGTCTCACATACTTGTCTCACATACTTGTCTCACATATGTGTCTCACATACCTGTCTCACATACGTGTCTCACATACGTGTCTCACATACTTGTCTCATTTACCTGTCTCACATACTTGTCTCATTTACCTGTCTCACATACTTGTCTCATTTACCTGTCTCACATACTTGTCTCACATACTTGTCTCACATATGTGTCTCACATACCTGTCTCACATACGTGTCTCACATACTTGTCTCATTTACCTGTCTCACATACTTGTCTCATTTACCTGTCTCACATACTTGTCTCATTTACCTGTCTCACATACTTGTCTCATTTACCTGTCTCACATACTTGTCTCATTTACCTGTCTCACATACTTGTCTCACATACTTGTCTCACATATGTGTCTCACATACCTGTCTCACATACGTTTCTCACATACTTGTCTCACATACTTGTCTCACATACTTGTCTCACATATGTGTCTCACATACCTGTCTCACATACGTGTCTCACATACGTGTCTCACATACTTGTCTCATTTACCTGTCTCACATACTTGTCTCATTTACCTGTCTCACATACTTGTCTCACATACCTGTCTCATATACGTTTCTCAAGTACCCGTCTCACATACCCATCTCACATACCCGTCTCACATACCCGTCTCACATACGTGTCTCACATACTTGTCTCACATACCTGTCTCACATACGTGTCTCACATGTGTGTCTCACATACCCGTCTCACATACCCGTCTCACATACGTGTCTCACATACTTGTCTCACATACGTGTCTCACATACGTGTCTCACATACTTGTCTCACATACGTGTCTCACATACCTGTCTCACATACCTGTCTCACATACCTGTCTCACATAAGGGTCTCACATACCTGTCTCACATACTTGTCTCACATACCTGTCTCACATACTTGTCTCACATACCTGTCTCACATACCTGTCTCACATACCTGTCTCACATACTTGTCTCACATACTTGTCTCACATACCTGTCTCACATACGTGTCTCACATGTGTCTCACATACCAGTCTCACATACTTGTCTCACACACCTGTCTCACATGCCTGTCTCACACACCTGTCTCACATACCTGTCTCACATACCTGTCTCACATACTTGTCTCACATACGTGTCTCACATACTTGTCTCACATACCTGTCTCACATATGTCTCACATACCTGTCTCACATACTTGTCTCACATACTTGTCTCACATACGTGTCTCACATACTTGTCTCACATACCTGTCTCACATACTTGTCTCACATACCAGTCTCACATACCTGTCTCACATACCTGTCTCACATACGTGTCTCACATATGTGTCTCACATACCAGTCTCACATACTTGTCTCACATACCTGTCTCACATACTTGTCTCTCATACGTGTCTCACATGCCTGTCTCACACACCTGTCTCACATACCTGTCTCACATACTTGTCTCACATACTTGTCTCACATACCTGTCTCACATACTTGTCTCACATACCTGTCTCACATACGTGTCTCACATGTGTGTCTCACATACCGGTCTCACATACCTGTCTCACATACTTGTCTCACATACTTGTCTCACATACCTGTCTCACATACGTGTCTCACATACCTGTCTCACATACGTGTCTCACATACCAGTCTCACATACCTGTCTCACATACGTGTCTCACATGTGTGTCTCACATACCAGTCTCACATACATGTCTCACATACTTGTCTCACATACCTGTCTCACATACATGTCTCACATACTTGTCTCACATACTTGTCTCACATACCTGTCTCACATACTTGTCTCACATACCAGTCTCACATACTTGTCTCACATACCTGTCTCACATACTTGTCTCACATACCTGTCTCACATACCTGTCTCAAATACCTGTCTCATATACCTGTCTCACATACTTCAGATTCAATCATTCAGATTCTGAATCCTTTATTAATCCCGTAGGGGAAAACTCCTTAGCAGCAACGGCACACAGTCTCGTAATAGCACACAGGGGTAAGGGTGTGAGGTAAAAGATTAGAATAGTACACACAGGGATGAAGGAGTGGGGGCAAAATAGGTAAGTGAATGCACACAAGGGGTAAAGGCTGGGATACATTATAATGTACAGGCTATACAGTGGTAACAAGTGTTGCTCTTGCAGAATATACAGTGTTGTGTTTCAGATGTACAGGATTCACAGGATATACAGGGTTTTTGCAGAATATACATTGTTATATTACAGGATGTTGTCTCACATCCCCATCTCACATACGTCTCATGTCGTATTTTCGGTTTATTGTGTTCATTAGAGAAAATTACCAATCAGTCAATGATTAGCCGCTGTCAACGAGGGGAAAATCCCAATCCATAGCCTATTAAACTGATCAGAATTCATAAACCCTGTTTTACCCATCAGGACTTGAATGAAGCCCCAGTTCACTGCCTTTCTGAGGTATGAAACTGATCCGGTTCATTCACGTGAAAGGAACGAATCGCAACTTTGACCTGTGGTCGGGGTGTCATGCGAGATTACCCTGCGTGCGCGCGAAGCAAAATGCCGTCGCTAATTTGATCGCGGCGGCCCGCCCGACGTTGCATATTGGGGGGCCACGAAAAGAAATCACGCGTCGCGCATCGGGGGGGGGGGGGGGGGGGGGGGGGGATAAAACGCGCGTACGCCGTTGCTTTACGGCATAAAATATGCATTTAGCTTCCTCATTTCAACTCCAATCGGCGCCGCTCGGCAACAAAATCCACCGCCTCCCACAGTTTCCCCTTCAATATTGAATTCCACAATTCTCTCTCCCTCTCTCTCTCTCTCCCTCTCGCTCCTCCCCTCCTCGAAGCTGTCATTACATGGCTGCATAGTCGGCATCAAGTGTCGCCGGCGAACAGATTAAATTATACTTGGAAATGGGTGCGAGTGATTTAAAGGGTGGAAGGGGCTGTATATTTGTTGTGTTTTTTTTTTCCCGTTGCCGCGCCGATAATGGGCTCCCGTGCCAAAAAAGCACCTCGTTCCAACCCCCCCAACCCCCCCCCCTCCCGTTCATTCCTGCTATATTTATTCAAGTTTTCTTTCTTTTTTTTTCTTCGTTACCTTTTTACCCCCCACCTTCCATCCCTCCTCCCTGGCTGCACCCCCTCCCCCCCTCCCCCCCCCCCCCCCCTCCTCACCCCGCTCTCCCTCAATCTGTTTTGTCTCACCAAACACAGGATACACCTCCGGTCCCCAGCGACCCGGGTTTAATATACACACACTGGAGCCTAGTAGGCACCCCAGTTCATCAAGAAGAAGGGAGGGGTGTGTGTGTGTGTGTGTGGGGGGGGGGGGGGGGGGGGGGGCGGGGGAGGATGGGGGATGGGGTCTACAATATAAGTAAAGGGGAGTTGGAAATCTTTATTAATGGTACTCTCAAACTGTTGATCCAATACATGAATTACCCCAACGGTCCACCGCAAATCATTAATCTAGCGCCGCTAGTTTTAGCATACCGGGGCCTAACCCAGGAAGTCCCAGCGGACCTCGTAACATCCAGCATGACTGCATGGAGACCGGTACACAAAGCTGGTCGCTCAGCAAAGGTTCCTGACTACGGCGAGGGGGGTTTTGCGTCTCTCGCTGACCGAGGCATCGAGGTGTATTTTAAACACCGTGGACGATTTACTGTTGTAGACCTTCAGTCTCCCCATTACCTTTTTTTTCTTTTATTTGAATCATTATTATTTATTTGCAGTATTTTCTTATTTTACAATGCCTCTACAATATGGATAGCACCTTTTGGGGTGCCACTGGCTGGAGTCATGGGGCGCAGCAGGTTAGGGTGTCGGGCTAGTAATCTGAAGGTCCCTGGTTCGAACCCCGGCTGTGTCAACATGACGTCGTGTCCTTGGGGGCGATCCACTTCACCCTACTTGCGTCAGGGGGGAAAGCTTGCTGTAAATTGCTCTGGATAAGAGCGTCTGCTAAATGACTGAATGTAAATCTAGCAGAAAAGCACCAGTGGTGCTGCTACTGGCTGAAGAAAATAAATGACGGAGTTTCGGGGTTAAAGCTGCAACCGAAACACTTATGGAAAGCGGAACGTTAAGAAGAACACTTCCCTTCGAAGTTCTGCCCCGCTCGCCCTGCCTCTCTTAGACCGGTGCTCGGCCGTCACCTTCCCCTGACAGCCAGACCCCCCCCCCAGTGACTCCAGATTAGAATTGCCAGTCACCCGCAGGAATCCCCTAGTCCAGAATAATCCAGATTAATAACAAGAAGGATGAGCTCGTTTGCAAGTCCTTTGGGTCAGCACTTATCCTAACAAGGTATAGCTTCAACATCCTATTGTGTGGCATGTGGTCCATCTGTGTGGCGTACAAGTTTGGATGGCCCATGGATAATTGGGGCTTTTGCGAGCAAACTGGGATGTACTATGTTCAGTATTCTGTAGGGATGCAGACTGTACAATGTACAGCATGCTGTTTTTCAGACGGTACAATACGGAAATGCCGACATATCTATGTAGACAATTCACAACCCAGCTTTTACATTGCTGAACGTGGCGATTCATACACGCCGCAAACTGGAAACCCACAAAGACAAACGCACAACTTGCGCACGGCAGGGGGGGGGGGGTCTCCGAGGATGACCGCCCCCCCCCCCTGACTGCTTCCTCTAACGTGGCCCCCCCGCCTGGGCTCTCAGAAGGCTAACGGCCAGGCCCCCCCCCTACCAGCCCCCCTACTGCAACAATCTGCTTCTAATGCGGGATAAGGCCGAACACAGTCCTAACACAGGTCATCGCGCTTAGATGCTCTTTGATTAATCAAAGTTTGTTTCCCCCCCCCCCCCCCCCCCCCCCGGAGGAAACGGCGATACGATAACTTGCTTCGCGGAAAAATGATTAGCTCGTTTTGGTCGGCGTCTCTCAGAGAGAAAGAGCCTGAATGATGATTGTGTTTGTTTGTTTTTTTGTGTGTTTTTTTTACATTTACAGGTGCCCATATTCCGGTAATTTCTCCGAAGCTCGGCGAACTGATCTTGTCCATTTCAATGAGCTCTTTAAGCGAGCAGCCAGGCACTGAAATAGACGCCTACCCTTTCTGCCCAGGACCCAATATTTATTCAATGGGACGCTGCAGAGGCCACCTGGGGCTCAGTGTGGGGGGTGTGTGATGTGCATCCATCTGTGCGTGTGTGTGTGTTGATGCGTGTGTAGCCTGTGTATGTGTGTGTGTGTTGATGTGTGTGTAGCCTGTGTGTGTGTTGATGTGTGTGTAGCCTGTGTATGTGTGTGTGTTGATGTGTGTGTAGCCTGTGTGTGTGTTGATGTGTGTGTAGCCTGTGTGTGTGTGTTGATGTGTGTGTAGCCTGTGTGTGTGTGTGTGTGTGTTGATGTGTGTGTAGCCTGTGTATGTGTGTGTGTTGATGTGTGTAACCTGTGTATGTGTGTGTGTGTTGATGTGTGTGTAGCCTGTGTGTGTGTGTGTGTGTGTGTGTGTTGATGTGTGTGTAGCCTGTGTATGTGTGTGTGTTGATGTGTGTAGCCTGTGTATGTGTGTGTGTGTTGATGTGTGTGTAGCCTGTGTGTGTGTTGATGTGTGTGTAGCCTGTGTGTGTGTGTTGATGTGTGTGTAGCCTGTGTGTGTGTTGATGTGTGTGTAGCCTGTGCGTGTGTGTTGATGTGTGTGTAGCCTGTGTGTGTGTCTGGGCATGCATGTGTGCGAATGTGCTTGTGCCTTGCCCAAAGACTGAAGGTCTGTGAAGGTGTATTGATTGGCTGGGCGACTGTGTGTGTGTGTGTGCGATTGTGTGTGTGTGTCAGAGAGCTCTGTCCTCCTATTCAGCGGTGGAGGTTAACAAGGAACGCAGTCAAGGAGCGTGTGATCTCTCCCAGCGCACAAAACTGTGGAAATAACAACGTGGTTGAGGCCTTGTGATTAATTTATATCGATCCGCATTTAGCAAGGTCATCGCCTGTATGCATTAGACCCCTGAAATGAAGTGCTCGAATATCAGTTTCGCCCAAGGGTAAAGCTAATAACGAGCTGAACAAAGTTAGCAAATGGTCTCTGATGTAGTCAGCTTCAGCTAACAGTGGAATGAATGAGATGATGTTCTTGATGAGCAATGTTGGACAGTTTTGGGATCTAGCCTGACCGGCTTAAACCTTCTTGTGGGTGTGTGTGACACACATACATACTTCCATTCACATGTATTCATTTAGCTGACGCTTTCATCCAAAGTGACTTCCAAGAGAGAGCTTTACAAAAGAGCATCGGTCGCTGAGCATAACAACCAGATAGCCCCAGACCATTGCAGGTTGTCAGATTATGAAGCATGCATTGTGGGAAACCAAACAAGTGCCAAAGGGAAGAGCATTCAGTTAAAACAAGTTACAATTAAATAACATGAACTTCAAACGCGCAATGGTGTACCTGTAGGAAAGCAAGTAATAATAATAATACACCTCACAGCGAGTACCGTATTTTTCGGACTATAGGGCGCACTTAAAAGCCTTTATTTTTCTCAAAAAACGACACTGCGCCTTATAATCCGAAGCGCCTTATATATGGATGAATTATTTTGCTTACTGACCTCTAAGCGATTTTTGTGTGGTACAAGGCGCTAAATAAAAATGTTTTAGTACGACTTTGGTAAACCACAAAGCCGCACCGCTTGCAGCATTACGGCTACCGTAACCAGGAGCGTCGCGGAGTAATACATGCTGTGCTTCACCATAATATTATTCGACTGATTTATCTGACTGTTTTTTTCCCGCTTAATGCGCCTTATAGTCCGGTGCGCTTTATATATGAAAAAAGATCAAAAATAGACCATTCATTGACAGTGCGCCTTATAATCCAGTGCGCCCTATAGTGCAAAAAATACGGTACAAGAATTTCCAAACGGTTACAACTGGTCAACAAGAGCAACAAGTCCCTCAAGAGTCATTGAGATCTTAGAGGAAGCTAACATCAGGTCCATTAGTTCCCCACAGTCCTACACAGAGAGGTAGTAAACCTGTGTTCGCACCAGATTCCGACCTTTGGAAGTGAGTTCGGAGGACAAGTTTGGTTTGGAGTTCTTGAAAACATGAACGCGTCGTCGGGAAAATGAAAGCGATTGAAGGACGCAAGGAAAAAGCAGGAACGACGCGAAGGACGAACGCTTCGTGCTTTGCACATCTTCTTTTAAACCTCTCGTAATGTATCAAAACACCATCGCCCCCTCCTCGGTAACTCCTGAACAAACCAAAACGCCGTTCGACGTTCACGCAAACGTCGACCGTTTTCTCAAGGGGACACGGGAGACAAAGTGGTTGCCATTATAGAGCCATAACCCCCCCCTCCTCCCCCCCTCTCAGTCAACAGCTGCTCCAATGTTTGTCTAGCTAATGGCGTTTCCATTCTGACTTTTGAACTGTGTCATCGCCTCAGCGCTATCAAATCTATCCGAAAGGGAACTGCGGATGGCGGGAAAGAGAGAGAGAGAGATGAAAGAAAGAAAGAAAGGTGGACCCGAGTGAGGAAGTCAGGGTCATGGTTGGAATTGTTAGGCGTGAATATTGAGTTCTCCGATTGATTTTGTTATCGTACCAGCGTCGCCGGTGTGTAAGGATCCACACATTCGCAGTCTTGTTATATCCACCTGTATGTGACTAAAGGACTCTTAAACTATTCGTAGACAAGAGTTTCGTTTTGTTTTAGTAAAAGTGACTGCGAATATTATTCAAGTAGCTTACACGCAGTAATCTGAATGAGACTGCCGAGCTTTGCGCAAAGTCAGACTTCAGTCACGAACAGCAAGGTCTGTCTGACCTCGGCTGTTATGTTGCGTGTGCATTTGAAGATGTTTATTTTTTTTGTATTTGAAGTGCGGAACAAACAGCACCCCCCCCCTCTCTCTCTCTCTCTCTCTCCAGTTTGCACCGCATTCGTCGTACCTCACGGCAGAGAAAAAAGATTTTCTTTTCGAGAGGCTTAGCCGAGAGGGTTTAAAATTTCACTTAAGTGTTCGGGAAGATGATACATTGGCGTTGAAGCGGCACTCCCGAGACGCAAACGTCTCGAGTTTTTTTTTTTTTTTTTTTTTTTAAGAGGATAAAAGTGCGCGTTATCTGCGCTTGACATGCGGCGCCTGACCCAGGAGGGCGTCCCCCCCCCACCCTCCCCCCCCCCCCCCCCCCGCCCTCCCATTTAGAGACATCAAGCTCAGGGAAGATGTTGCACTTAGCCGTGATATTTCATCGAAGGTCAACTAGCTGGTCGGCAGGAGAATGCATTGAAATATATATCCGTTGCTGTTACTAAATGCTCGCATTGATCCAGGTTGCTATTCTGCTTGAAACAGCACATCTCCTGGAAGAGCAATACATACTTTTTGCATCGTTCATCTTCATGAAACCCCCCCAAAAAAGGAAGGCTGAGATTAAGTAACGTTGGTTGGTGTTGTTTCACTAGGCAGTGTTCTATGTTGGTTAGGCAGTCAGGCTAGCCATCGGAGGGTACCCGGTTCGAGCCCCGGCTGCGTCAACATGACCTTGCGTCCTTGGGAAAGGCACTTCACCCCTACTTGCCTCAGGGTGAATGTTCCTGTACTTGCTGTATGTCGCTCTGGATAACAGCGTCTGATGAATGTAAATGTATTCCGCAGAGCTGATTTTTCGAAAACCGTACTTTTTTCCCTGACGCCGAGAGCGAATAAGCCCCGCGTGGGCACGCTGTGCGCCCGTGACACGCAAGTCACAGACAGAGCTTTATATTCGAACCCTTCCATTTTTTTCGCCGTCCCTCCAGAGGCCCTCTGGTCTGTTCATGTGCTATGGGGGCTGCAACACAGCCTCTCCGCTCTATAAACCAAACTGCGGTGTACCCGTCGTGGAGAAGAGGAGGCTAGGGGACGTTGCTGCGCTGGCGAGGAAGGGGAGCGGTGGTTGTGTGTTGTCGGGGGTGGGGTTGGGCGGGGGGGGGGGGGGGGGTTCAAGTCTTCTTACGGTCGGGTGCTGTGGAGGAAGTAATTAAACGTGGTTCAACAAGGTCAGCTCTAATTTTTTATCCCCCCCCCCCCCCCCCCCCCCCCACAACACTCAGGGGTAGCAAACACACACACCAACACAAACACCCCCAGCAACACAATCTGGCTTGCTAATACTGAAGCCAGCGCTGAGAGGAACGAGCGCAGAGAACCTCTTCTCTCTCTCGTTTCTCTCTCTCTCTGACTCGAAGCCTATCCCTATCTCACTTCCTCCTCTCTCCAATCTCCCAGGCGTTAGTCACTTAGCAGACGCTCTTATCCAGAGTGACTTACAGCAAGTACAGGAACATTCCCCCCACTGAGGCAAGTAGGGTGCAGTGCCTTGCCCAAGGACGTCATGTTGACACAGTCAGGGTTTGAACCGGGTCCCTTCTGATTACTAACCTAACACCCTGAAAGCCACATGACTCCCTGGACCTCATAAATGGAGCTCTTCCCCTGCCTGGTGTCTGATCACCAGAGCGACGGCTAGAGACAGAGAGAGAGAGACAGAGTGAGTGAGACTCAGAGAGAGACAGAGGTAGGGAGAGAGAGAGAGACAGAGTGAGTGAGACAGAGAGAGACAGAGGTAGGGAGAGAGAGAGAGACAGAGTGAGTGAGACTCAGAGAGAGACAGAGAGAGAGACAGAGTGAGTGAGACTCAGAGAGAGACAGAGAGAGAGACAGAGTGAGTGAGACTCAGAGAGAGACAGAGAGAGAGACAGAGGTA